>PVKB01000337.1:84561-598221 GCA_004027205.1 Ctenodactylus gundi
TGCCAAGGACACAAGAGCTTTCCCACTCTCTTTCTGTCCCTCCCCGCACCTTCCCCTCCCTCCCTTCTCTCTCACCCTACACTCCTATTTCACTTTGTTTTTCACTTTAAGTTCCATAAGAGTTGTGATCTAGGTCTTTCATATCAGAGAGACCATTCGATGTTTCACCTTCTGCTTCTGACTCACTTCACTAAGCATGATGTTCTCAAGCTTCTTCCATTTGCCCACAAAGGCCTCCACGTTGTTGGACTTTATTGATGCATAGCATTCCATTGTGTACAAATACCACAGTTTGTGTTGCCATCGGTCTGTTGATGGGTATTTTGGTGACTTCCACATTTTAGCTATGGTTAGTTGTGCTGCTATGAACATGGATATACATATATCTCTGTTACGTGTTGTTTTGACCTCTTTTGGGTATATTCCCAGGAGGGGTGTTGCCGGATCAAAGGGGATGTTTATTTCCAGTCTTTTGAGAGCTCTACATACTGCTTTCCAGAGTGGTCGAATGAATTTACACTCCCACCAGCAGTGCAGGAGGGTTCCTTTCTCCCCACAGCCTGGCGGGCACTGATTGCTATTTGACTTGTTGATATAGGCCATTCTCTCTGGAGTGAGATGGTATTTTAGCGTTGTTTAAAAGGCATATTCAAGGAAATTATGGAAGGAAACTTCCCCTATTCGGTCTTTTTCTTGTGTCCTTAGTCTCGTCTTTCTCCCTTTCCCTCAGGTTGCCTCTACATTGCATGACAAGGAATTGCATCTCTTTTTCGGGTGTGGAGCAGAGGGACAGAGGGCCTCACACTCTGGTGCTAAGGTACATCCATAGCTCTTTTTATATTTTCATTTGAAACAGGGTCTCACTAAGTTGCCCAGGTGGGCTTGAACTTGTGATCCTGCTGCTGTAGATTCCAGCATAGGTGGGATTGCCCACAAGCCCCACCATGGTGGGCAGCAATTACTTCTTTAGTGTTCTTGATCAGGCTCTTACCTTATGTGCCCATTTTGACACGTCCCTGTTTGGAAGCCCTTCCTTATTCATCTACTTTTCTTCTTTCCATCACTGACTAAATGTTACTCAGTCTTAAATATTCTGCTCAAGTTGCCCATTTTTCCATAACATCTTTCCTAATTCACTCTATCTGCACTCCGGTTTGGTTTGGTGCCTTTCATGGTCCTCCTAGTCTACCCATGTGTTCATTCTCTCAGAGACCTTGCCACACTGCTTAATCATCACCTGATTATGTGTCTATGTCACTCTTTAACCCTGAGTTCCTTGAGAGCAAAGTCTACTTCCTTCCTGGCTTTTTTTAGCATCTATCAATAGGTCAGAAGCTGGTACACAGGAGGCATTTTAGTCAGTGTGTGACCAATTGATGTGGTTAGGAATATCACTACAGCCCTGAAATAGGCATCATAGGACCGAATGACATTTCGATTCTGCCCCTCAAGTTGCTTTCAGCTCTGTAGAAAGTAGCTGGCCCTCCAGAAGGTAGGTCTAGAATTGCCTGTGGGAATGGGTGAATTTTAAGAAGGCATGCTTAGAGACATGGAGGCCTGTTATTTTTTGTTCATACTTGTCCTAATAATATTTCCTCTGCCACCCTTATACTGGCGTCCTGATCATTCTACTCAGTATATTCATAGAAATAGTGGGGAGAAGGGCCAGGTGGATCTCTAATCCATGTTCCCCTTGCAAGCTGTGCTATGGGCTGCATTTGAGCAGAGGAAGAAGATCACTTCCTTTATTTCAAAGGCATTCTTCATTCACCAAGCTATCCACCTAAGTGACTTAATGCACCGAAGTGGTGCCTTTTTCTAATTTGCACAAAGTCGGATGGTCTGATTGGTAGGATCAATGTTTTGTGTCTCAAAACGAAAAAATAACACCGAATACCCATGTGCACTGGGGCTTCTTAAACCTTGTGCTGCCATCCTCGGTTGGTCCTCACACTTCTAGCTCTAATAATTTAGGAGAAGTCTTTGAGAAGCTGGAGGACAGACTGTGAATTCTTTGCCGATAAGAGAAAGGGTGCAAAACCTGGAGATTAGCCCTAGGAAAAGTTCCTGCAGTAATAGCTAGAGTCTGAAGCGTTTCTCTTCTCTGCTTTCATATTAATGCTGAGTGTCAGGAGCAAGCCCTGATAAAACTGGGTTCCAAGTTCCACTTAATATGTCACTTAAATTGTGTGAATCTGAGTTTTCAAAGCCGTAAAATGCAGCTCTTTAGGGGTGGGGTGTGCAGTCCTTAGCGTGAGTGCCTTGTCTTCAGAAGAGCATGCACATGTGACTGAGTTTCTGTAGCTTTTGTGGAACAAATGCTTCCCAATTTGTTGATCAATCCCCAGAGTCTTTAAGCGATTGTCTTCATGAATTTTACTAGCTTAATAGACGTCTCTCCAGAGAGAGGCTTTCTCAAGCCATGCCCAAAGTTACATCTCTTTGAAGGGTTTTAAGCAGAGAAGTGACGTTGTCAGATGAGAGTGGATTAAAATGCTCATTCTGAGCATTTGGTATGTCTCCAAGGATGATTGTAAGTATTCAGAAGATCACAGTCCACTCAGGGGTGGCCAGCAATAGCAGCAGCACATGGCTGGAGCAGAGGTGGAGGTGGCGCCAGCTCCTCATGTCATTGCTAACTGGAAGCCAAACCAAGGCAAGTTGAGTCCAGTCTCTTAAGGAAGGCGGGAGGCAGCTTGTACATCCTTCCAGGCCTGTCCCAGTGATGCACCCCGGGTCAAGCCTCAGTGTTCCACCCCTTCCAGGTCTGGAAGGTGTAGTAAGCCCTCACCACACGCTTGTAATCCAATCTATACACCTGCAATCCGACCCTCCAGAACAGGCCCCAATCTCCCAACAGTACATGCTTGCATAGACAATCTATAACATTCAAATACTTGAGGCTTTTGGGGGACACTCCAGATCCAAACTACAATAGTATATAACCATATATACCTGGTAGTTAATAGATAGTCATTGATTTTGATTGTTAAACTGGTTTTTTCTTACTAGTTCAAATGTGACCTTGTCAAATTCTGTTAATAGCTGGACTAAAGTTATGGCACATGCCTATAATTCCAGTTACTCCAGGGGCTGAGGCAGAAGGATCCTAACTTTGAGGCCAGCCTGGGCACTTCAATGAGACCTTGTCTCAAAATTAAAAATAAAATAAGAGGGTTGGGGCATAGCTTAGGAGTAGAGCAATTATTTAGTATGAGTACGGCCCTGAGTTCAAAGAACAACAACAAAAAAACCAAAAAACAAAAAAAAAAAACCAGGTTCTGCTCCTGGATCTTAGTTTCTCCAGCTGTAAAATGCAAACAGTCTTTCCCTTTTGTTAGTTCATTTGTTTATTCATTTGTTCATTATGATCTGTTTTTCCTTTTCTATCATTGACCCTCAGTTTGGATAATTTAGGTTCTCTTCCAGCCTATTTCGTATGGATTTAATATGTTTCACCTGACATAATTTCTGTTTGATTTTGGTGATTCAATTCAAATTTTAAAAATATATGACAGGGGCTGCAGGAGTAGCAGAGCAGTTAGAGCGCTTGCCTAGCGAGGGCATGACCCTAAGTTCAATTCCCTAGTACCACATAAACTGGGCATGGTGGTGCACACCTGTAATGCCAGTACTCAGGAGGCTGAGGCAGTAAGATTCTTGTGAGTTCAAGACCAGCCTGGTCTACATAGTAAGTTCAGGCACGAGCCTGGAATACGGAGCAAGACCCTGTCTCAAAAACATGGCAGTATTCTCTGAAAAACGGCTTTGATACTGGGTAGTCATGAGAAAGAATTCTGTAAAAGCTTTTGTGGTTAATGTTGGCTCTCATTTTGTTCAGTTACTCCTTAATTTTGAGGGTTACAGGGTATTTGACAAAGGTCGGCATAGGTCAAGTTCAGGGAGAGATTAGACATATGATCTGACTTCAGGAAACTTTTCATTTTGGTAGAAAGAGAATAATTGACTGCTTAGCCATTTATATTTTTCATTAAGTAAAGAAGCCATGCGGATGTTACTCTTTGTAAATGCTTCTTTTTTTGTAACTTTGCCGTGGGCAGTGTGTGTGGGAGGGAATGCTATTCTCCAGGAACTCGTTCTCTGAGAGGAAACAACTTTGGTCGGTGAAACAAAAGCCAAACTCCCCTCAGGGCATTTGCAAAGGTGTGGTGCTATGGAAGTAGAGGTGAGAGACTGAGTTATTTCGCCTGGGATAGATTCTTGGAAAAGGTGGATTCTTTTGTAAGCCCTGCCTTGTAAAATGTAGATAGATGATAAGGATCCCAAAGGAAAAAACAGCCTGGTAGAGTGGTGGTAGTCTAGTGCAAAGACTTTTTTTTTGAGAAGGCGAGATGAGTGTGGCTGAGAGCTTGAAGGTGCTGCAGTGTAAGGTGGGCTTTGACCAAGATGAAGACCTTGGCTATATTGCTTATTTAATGAAGAGCAATTTAGTGGCGTTTACCAACCGTGTGTCAGCAATTTTTGAATGGGAGTAATCATCATTCCAAGTCAATTGTTTATTGTAATGGCGAAATTTGGTGCTTTTTAAAAAATTCCACACCAAGAAAAGAAAACACACAAGCAAGGCAAAGTGGAGAAGTTGTGAGGTATTGAATCAGAAAGGCAGAGAGCAGGGTTTCAGTACTGGCTCTGTGGTACTCACTTCTGTCACCAAAAGCAAGGCGTGTCCCCTCCGTGAGCCTCTGTGTTCACCTGTTAAGAGAGGATGATCATTATCTTCTCATATGGTTTTGTTAATCAAGTGACATGACACAGAAAAGCTTTTTAAAAACTGCAAAATACCAGTTGTAAAATGAATGGTTTTGCAGTAGGAACAAAGTTGAAGTTGCACTCCCACAGGCATTTCAGCCCCTGTAGTCTAAGGCCAGTAGGGGTTTGGGGCCCTGGGGTTCCTTCCTACCTAATAGCTCACTATAATTTTTCATTCTAGTCCCTCCCCAGCCTACACAAAAAGAAACAATCAACGAGATTTTAACATTTTACCCGTGGCTAGCAACCTGTGAGCCTAATTGTATCTCCACCTACCATTGAGCCCCAGAGCATTCATTCATTAGTTTGTTTCACTAATGTTCATGGAGTACCTGCTATTTCCTCAACACCCTTTATTCTTGTGGAGCTTATGTTCCATTTGGCAGAGGAACACGCAGTAAACAGGCAAACTAATAAAGTTAAAATATGGTTCATGAGAAGATGATAGTGCTATGGGGAGACTAGGGCAAAGTAAGAGGGGTTGGGTCTGTAGGATGTAGGAGCAGTTTACAATTTATTTTTTTTTTTTAAAGGACTTTGTAAATGGAAAAGCCTTAAAGAGATATTAGAGACGAATACTTTGCAACCAGGCTTGAAAACTGCCAGAGTTGTCTGAAGGCTTTTGTGGGATCAGTCTGCTTCAAGGAATTTTCATTCATTAATTCATGCGGTCAATCAATATTTATTGAGTGCCTGCTTGGTTGAATGAGCAAATGCTGACAATAATAATGATGGCAATTATTATGGAGTGCCTGCCAAAGCATTGTTTATATGTGTGATCTCATTTAATCCTCGTAACGGCTCAGTAATGCAGATATATTTCCCCAAGTGTGCGACAGCCTGAAGAGTAGGCAAAGTGTGTGATTAAGGCAACTTCTTCGTTCTGAAAAGCAAACTTGGGAAGACAAGGATTGGTGAGAATTACTGGTAGCTTTCAGGTCTTCAGGATCAGCTGCTTAGCCAGTCCTGGCAGTGACCCCCTTTCTATTAATATTGCCTTTAGTGTCATAATTTATTTTTGTCAGAAATCCCCTGTGGGCTCAGGATGGGGCAGGTTTAAACCGCTCTTACCAGTTGCTGAGGTAGGCATATTGGTATGGTTGGTGGTCTTATAAATAACCAAGGACTCCCCCGCATTAAAACCCTCAGTTTTGTGAAGTGGTGTGTCCCTTTATTACAGAAAAACAATTTTAAGGACATGGTGAAAGCTACGGAGTGTATAAGGTGTGTCCAGTATGGAAGCATTAATTTAAAAAGGCCTTAACTTTTGACCTGGAAGCAGGGGACTAGTCAGCTAATGGAAGATGAGGAAGAAGGGACTTAGAAAGGTAGAGCTGCTGACTACAGTGAAGGCAGAGGAAAGGTCCTGTTCACACTTCCGGGCCAGGGTGACCTTAGGTCTGTAAAGAGGATCCAGTTCCACTGCTTCTCCTTTCTCCCTCCCCTCACCCTTCTTCCCCTCCAGGTTCCCTCCCCCCCCTTCCTCCTTGCTTTATATTTATTCCTTCCTTCTCTCCTTCCCTTCTCCCTTCCTTACCCCACCCCCTTTCCTCCTTAAAGAGCTACATCTGGCTGTCACTGAGGTAGAGATCCAGCTAGAGGAGAGGACAATTTGCTTCCTACTGGAGAAACCAAACAAAACTAGAGTTGCCTGTGAGTAACTGACCCTTCTGTCTCCACTGGCATGTCTAGCCTCTGTGGCACGATCATTTTAATTTTTCCTTCCCTTACATTGCTTTTCAATTTAATTCAATTTAGTTCATGCCACTTAAGAGTTAGTGTAGTAGTTTCTGGAAAGAGGGAAATAAGGGAAACCTGGTTGCTGTTGTGTGGATCTCACCGTGTAATAGGGGGAATTCTCTAGTGCAGTGTACAGGCCCTTTAGAAAAGTGACAGGGACAGCCTTACCACACAGGAGCAGTCTTCGTGGTCTCTTATTACTGGATTTTGGAGAAGCTTTGGTTTAGGTGGAGAGGCAAAGGAGTGCCAATATCATTGCAGAACGAAGCAAAACAAAACAATTGTTCTAATACCAGTGTTTGTAAGTAAGGCGTACAGGAAGAATTGCTACAAAAACATTTTAAACAAAAGAGGCACCCTGTCTTCTTGCTTGGTAAAAGTCGGCTTATTTGCCAAACCCAAGCCATTCAGAGGAAGCTCAGAGGTGGGTGAGAATGTGCTCCCTACCTGTTTCCTACCATCTCTTACTTGCTACCACTAATCTTACCTAGGGCATTTCCACTCATTGATTAATTCAGAGGTCTTCACAGAGTGAGGGAGGCATTCTTTTTGGTTACTCGAAATAAGTAAGCCACCCCAAGCAGGGTTGTACTATTCCTGGGCAGGCCTAATGGCTCTCTCTTCTGTTCAAGCACAGCATTCTGTATTGACCCCTCCAAGCTTCTTGGCCGCTGCGTGATGCCATGGCCCACCCAAAGGAGGATGAGGGATTCATACTGGCATGGCCTCTCTGTGCCCTAGGTGCCTAGCAGTGGGCCTTGCCCAGAACAGATGCTTCTTTAGGTTTGAGGAAAGAAGAGAAGAAGTGAGGGGAAGGGGGGCAGAATGAAAGTCTGGACCACAGAGGGCCCCCCACTTCCCAGCACAATGCCTTGGAGGTCAACTGGACCTGAAGAGCTGATGACTTCTGCAGGAAAACAGTTCTCCCTTCCTGGAATCCAGCCCTTTTCTATGGCTACCTCTGAGCTGAGGAAGGGCAGCTGGTCTTTGAAAGGGCTTCCTCTGTAAAATGGGAACTCTAATCCAGATGCAGAAGAGGAATCACAGTATTTCTGTTTCTTGGAAGTTGTCACTTGACCCAAAGGATTTTAGTCAGTTACTTTAGGGAAAGGTCAAATATGGGTTTGAGTGAATTTGCATCTTCAGGCTGAAGGCTCTGTCCAAGGTCTGTTCCCATGCAAGTTATTTATAAACTGTGTCTAGTCCCCTACCCCAAACTTTACCTGGAAGGCACGTCGTCAGGAATGCTGATGACTTCAAGATGCTCACCTCAATACTTTGCTAAGAGTCAGAGTTCTCCTTTGAATTTACAGGGTTTTTTTTTTTTTTTTCCTCTTTGAGTCAGAGTTCTCATTTGAATTTACAGATTTTTTTTTTCTCTTTGTTTCTTTTTCTTTTCTTTTGTGACCCTGGGGATTGAACCCAGGGCCTTCACACTGAGCCACACAGCCCTTTTTATTTTTTACTTTTCACAGGGTCTCACTAATTTGCTAAATTGCCCGGGCTAGACTGGAACTTGCAAACCTCCTACCTTAGCCTCCCAGAGTGTTGGGATTATAGTCTGTGTGAATCTGCAGTTTCATAGTGAGGACAAATCTTTTTAATTTGAAGCAGACATGATTTTATGCCACAGAAGAAGATAGTTTTTTTTTCTCAGCCTGATAGATTGCTATTGATATTTTAGTTACTAATGTGCTGTATTATTCTGCTTTAGTCACCTTAGTGATAATTTCTGATTCCTTAATCAATGAAGTTACTGTTTTCCTCCACTATAAGAAAAAGTCAAATTTTTGCCCACTTTGGATTTGAGATTATGCAGAAATGCATACCTACCACCCAGAAAATGTTATTAGCATATGTTGATGTATGTTAAATAAATCTGTTGACATGTAAATTTTTATTTGCACATCCCTGGTTTCCCTTGCTCTATTTACCACTGTAGGAGGTGGTGAGAAACCCTCCAGTACAAAATATTTTCAGCTTTTATGTTCGACATTTTCCCCAGCTGACAGAATTCTAAGGAGCACCAAGGCTACTGCTTAACTACAAGTGCTTGTTTAAGAAGGAAGACTCATTCAGACTGGTTTTCATAACATTTTGCAATTGAGTTGTATTGACTTTGATAATCTTCTGAGCTTCTAGAGAGGGACAGAAAAGAATCACAAAGGATACAATTTTAGGGATTGGGTTGTAAGCCCTTCTTAATAGTTAGTGCAAAACATTCATGTTAAACTCTAAAATAGTAGGTTATCTGCATTATCTTCATTCATTTTTATTTCATATGTCATTGAAATTGGACAAGAGACTGTCTCAGACTGATGTACATTTGAGCATCTGGTCATTTGTTGAGTTGGCTCTGCATCCACTCACTACTGTAGCTGTAGGTTTGTAGAAACTTCATTTCCGGTGCGCTGTCATTCTACAAGATACTGACTTGTCTGGACAAGACAGTTTGCTTGCTTTTATTGGCCTCAAATTAGGTAGTCTTGTCTGACTCTTCCACTTGTCTTCAATGTTTGATTAAACACTGAGAGAATTGTCAATATCACTCAACTTCTACATCACTAAACACCCTAATCCTTTAAATTCCTTGCAGTGGAGGCCATTTTCTTTTGGATTTTTCTGGAGCCGTTGGAAGAGTCCTGCAGATGCCAGGAGGGTTAGTCTTGATTGTTTCCTTGCATTCTGTTGATTATTTTCTGTGAGAGAGGTGCGTACCTGGTATAGAGATTTATGACACACTAATGTCTAAATGAAAAGTAAGCAGAAGCTAATACATTTTTGAGGTAGATAGAACTTCATGTATGTAGTTACATCAGAACAACTGCAGTTGAGCTCTGTGATCTGAAATATAGAGTCCAGGTTAAAAAAAAAAAAAAAAAAACTTCTGTTATCTTCAGTAGAGATCTCAGTTGTTGAAATTGGAGAAATTAATGTATTCTCTTGAGCCCAAACACCTGTTCATCCTGTATCCCCTACCACGAATAATCAGTTCTTCTCATGATTATGATAGGCCTGTTGAGAAAATTGCCCATCTTCTTATTATAATTTTTATGCATACTCAAAATGAATATTTAAAATATGATTCGTCGAGAGCTGTGTCCAGTTGTTAGTTTTGCACAATGGTACATGAGTAAGGCATATGCAAAAGTGGGCTTTAATATAAAAATAAAATGCCTGGGATTTCTCAGTTTTATCCCAATAAAATACCAAGAGGCACATCTCCCTTGCTCCCCCTTTTTCTAACACTCGCGTTCACAAATATGTGCTCAAAGGAAGATAATTATCATAAGGCACCTATATGATTACAGATTACCCGATTGTAAATCCTCCGCCTTTGGCAGAATGACTTGATTGATTTTGGAATTTGAGCCTCTTTGTGATACACCGCTTAGAAGTGACCATTTGAGAGAAGGCAAAGGGGGACTTAGGCACACTCAGAAAAGAGTGCTGCATAAATAAGAGGAATCACACTGAATTGCCAAAGATTATTTTAATGGCTCGAACCCCTTCCTGTTACAATAATTACAGGAACATCTTTAAGCTCTTCTCTGAAGAACTTGCAAGTTGAAATAGAAAATGTTCTAATGAATTTAAATTATTTAAAAATTTGTATTAGAATTTTCAAGATGATTTTTGTATTCTCTTCCCTGTTTATTAAGCATGAATAGTTGTTAATTTTCCTCCTATGATTTGCATATTCTTTATACAATCACTTATGGCATTGCATCATATATATGTGTGTGGGGGCCTCTTAAGGATGAATATTATTTTAGAAAAACATCACTAAATCAATTTTCAAAAACATCTATGTTTCAAAAGAGCAACATTTCTTCCTTTTTGAACTGCAAAAAAAGTTCTGATTATAATTTCTGCTTAGAAATTCATTATGGTAGCAAATACCTAGCTAGTCTGTTCATCCTAGGCCAGCGTACATCAGTTTCTGAAAGCCCTATTAGTTGTTGCGATGGAAATGAAGACTTTTTCAATCACCTGCCTGAAACAGAAGTCCTTTGGACAGACTGTGCTTGACCTCTCATTAAGTCAGCTTGCAGAGGACTAACCAGCAGATGCTGCTGACATGAACCCAGATGTAATCTCTTTAACCTTGTCCTGTAAGGCTCACACAAGTCATGACCAGGAATTCAAAGCAAATTAGGTTTTACATGAAAGTCTAAATCTAAACTCAATTTGATTAAAATGATGCCTGATTAGTGTTTGTAACGAAAAATTCAGCTACAACTACTAGCAATTGTTTTTCTCCGTTGGAATTCAGATAACTAAATGTATATTTCATGTTTGTGTATATCTTATTTTTTATGGTGAGTAGTCTTCCATTATTATCTTATCTCTACATTATCGAAACAAAGAGGGCTTTACAGGAGGAGGATATGCAAAAATTGTTGTTTAGCAAAGTAACACATTGAGATGACACGAATACTATGTGGTGTCAGAAATCCATGGGGAAATGGGCACCTTTTCAGTCCACGTACAACTATTTTATATGTTGGAAATATTTTCTTTGTATTTTCATATCACAATATTAGAACTCTTTTATTGTATGTATGCTTCATTCTGTGACTGTTCTGTCAATCGCATTAATCATTCTTAGTCAACAAAATTATTAGTGGAAATTATGAAACCATAAACCATTATCAGAATTCTTTCATTTTGATTTTACATCTCTTGTTCTTGTTCTAAACTTTCCATTTTTAAGTATATAATTCTGGTATGTATATGCACCAATCCCCCAAAGTGAATGTAATTATTACATATTGCAATCATGTGCTAATAAAATAATTACAGGAAAAATATGTAATTCTGTTTCCTCAGGTTAACTTCCAGGGAATTGAAAACATCTAGATATTATGTACCCCCCCCCCCCCCCCCGCGCGCCCAAAACACACACACACACTAGTTAGGTATAAGCTGAAGAAAAATTTTACATCTACTTAAAGGTAATTTTTTTCTTCATCTTTGACACTCCTGTCCTGCCCTACAGTCCTCAAGGGTTTGTTTGAAGAGGATAATACCTGGGTGACCCTTCCCCAACCCTCCTCCTTCATTAGCGGCCACCCAGAGAGCTGGCATCAGGGAACTTTAGGAGTACACCCAGAGGGAAAGCAGAACTAGCAGGTTAGAGGTGTTTATGGTTTGCAAGCCCAGTGCATTTCTGAGTGAGTGCTTCCAACTACAAATTGCTCCAATACTGATTTGGTAAATAACATGAGAACACAAGTTTTGTTGTTTTCTTAATCTAAACTATCCTCCTAATACTGTTGTTGAAGCCTCTTAGAGAATCCATCTTCTGTTTGTATTGTGCTTCGGAGGGAACCCAGAGCCTCACACTTGCTGGTTAAGTGTTCTGCCATTGAGATGCTCCCAGCCTCATTCTGCACAGTTAGAATGCATGCTAGATGGAAAGTCTGGAGACCAGAATTCTGCTTATGTATGTATGTATTTATTTATTTATTGTGGTACTGTGCAATTGAACCCAGGGCCTTCACTGAGCTATATCCTCAGCCCCTTTTTATTGTTTGAGATAAGGTTTTATTCAGTTGCCTGGCTGGGTTTGAACTTGCCATCCTCCTGCATCAGCCTCCCAGAGTGCTAGAATTACAGAGCACTAGAATTATAGGCGTGTGCCATTATGCTCACTTGGAGACCAGATTTCTAATTGTGTCTCTCATCTTTTCATAGTTCGCTGTATAACCTTGGGCTAGTTACTTCATTTTTGGTTTTGCTATGATAGATATTGGACCCAGGGCTTCACACGTGCTTGTCAGGTGCTCTACCACTGGGCTACCTGTAGCTGTAGTTACTTACTTTCTTCAGGTATGCAGTTATGCTACTGTACAGATATATTGTCTACCTTTTGCCCTAGTGGGAGGGATGGAATCTAGGGCCTGATGCATACTAGGAAGGTGCTCTACCTCCTATACTATTGGGTCATCTTTCTGAAAATATTCTACTTGAGGGCTGGGGGTGTGCCTCAATGGTAGAGTCCTCACACAGCTCCTGGAAGGCCCTGGATTCTATGATTCTACCCCTAGCAGCACAGACAAACAGATTGCAAATTGTGATATTCACTGAGGTACCCAGATCTTAAGTGTAGAGAGGTCAGTTTTTAAAAATATGTGTGTGTGTGTGTGTGTGTGTGTGTGTGTGTGTGTGTGTGTGTATGCTCACGTGACACCCACAGCCGGATGTGGCACATCTTTATTACTCTAGCAAACTGTTTCACAAACCACATTCGGAGCCTCAGTACTGTTAATTGCAATTAGAGTTGGGCATTTATTTGTAAAAATCTTGATCTCCTTTAACTGAATTTCAATGTTTGGTTACCATCTGCTCACTAAAGATTGAAAATCATTTAAAAGGTTTTCTTCAGTCAGGCAGGCCCTACCTCCGAATAGCATGTGCAGTCACTAGATGAATTCACAGAGCATAGCGTAACCTTCCAAATAAATGAGGCTTTGGGGAACATTTCAAATTCAAACCATAACTCTCAGCCGGTTTTGGGAGAGGTGCACCTTAGACTCCCCCCAAATCTCTGAGTATTCATCTTGTACCCCTCTCCCTACCATTTTTTATTACTTTGAAACAGTTTCTTCTCTCCTTTCCAACTTGGGCTCCTTTTCCCCCCCGTTTTATTGATATGTATTAGTGCAAGATTTAAGGTTTACAGTGAAGTTGAGGCTTTTGTGCACATATGTATCTTGTCAAGGTGACAAAGATTTTCCCACTCTCCTTTTTTCCCTCCCCCTACTTTCCCTTCCCCCCCTCCTCCACCCTGCCCCCCTGTTTCACTTTGTTTTTCATTTTAAGTTCCATAAGAGTTGTGATCTGGGTCTTTTATATCAGAGACCATTCGATGGGCTCTTTTGCTGAAGGTAGAGACAGATAGTGCCTTTGAGAAGGGGTACTACTCTGTTGTCAGTTTTGCTAAAATAGAAGTCCCAGTCTTTACAGCCTTGAAAGTGAGGCAGGGCCATCAGGATTCTCATTTGAATTATAATTCCTGTTTAGCCTATCTTTCTTCAATTTTATTGAACAAGATATTCTCTCTCTCTTTCTCTCTCTCTCTCTCTCTCTCTCTCTCTCTCTCTCTCTTCTCTTTCTTGTGGTGCTGAACCCAGGGCCTTGTGCATGCAAAGCATGTGCTCTCACTCAGCTACACCCCCATCCCTGAACAAGATGATTTTCTTAGGAAATTGTATGCTGAAATAATATGAGACTCCCAGCCCATCCCCCCTCCCCGATTCCAATCAGGTCTTACATATTTGTAGGTTTGGGGAGAAGGTCGTGGGGACCTTTAGAATTTGGGTTATAGAGAGCTTTTGAATTGAGGAAAAGAAGGTCATGCACACTTTTTGAATCACTTTAGGCTTTCAGATGCTGCTTGTGTTTGTTTGCAGTGCCAATAGGATTAAGAACGTATTTAGAATGGCTTATTAATACCAAGAACTAAAGCCTTTTATTAACAGTGGGAAATCTTAAGACAATCACTAGTCATTGTTAAAGTAAAGAACAGCTCATTATTTTTCATATCTTAAAGATTGAACCCTTCACCATGATTAATAAAGGATAGTTGTTATCTGCTTTGGTCACAAAAATTCATGTACAAAAGAAACACTTTGGCAAATTAAAAGTAAAATGGTAGTACGAACACTTGTATCTGCACTGCTAATTAAAAGACTTAACTTATTAGGCTCTGAGGGGGAAGGAAAAAGGAAACAAACAAGTATAATTTGCCAGATTAATTTTATGGTCTGTTCTATTTAATCAAACTATACCTTTTAGTGAAAATGACAAATCTGAGTTGTCAGAATGTGGTAGATAAGGAAGATAAAGGTCATATATTTTAATGTCACAGAAGGTCTTATTAAAGGAACCTTAATTACATTAGGTACCCATGAAACATTAATTAAATACTGTCTGAAATAATTAGGTCCAAGTTACTGATGGTTTAATTAAACTCAGTTTCTTATAAGAAAACTAAAGGTCCAGTATCTCTGTCGGCAGCATAATTGATAGTATGTCAAAAAGGCAAAATAGTAACCTTGACCAACCACGGAGAGAGGGTGATATGGCTCTCAGGGCCTTGTGCATATCAACTCCCTTCCCCACAGTGGCCTCGTGATGTGTATGCTCCTGTGAACTATCAGCTACTGGGTAACAAAGCACAGTGACCTATAGTAGGGGAAGTAAATATAACACAGAACAAATATGTCACTTGGGGCTTAGGTCTATGTAGAAAGATGAGTTGCTTTATACGTGCACTTTTTCCCTGTAGAGATTCACCCTGCCTTTGTCACTTTGGTCCTTTATGTGTTAGAAATGCCACGCATGGTTTCCGATCACTCACCACCTGTCCAGAGGGTATCATGGCACTAAGAGAGACTGCCAGAACTCTGTTCCCGTACTTATTTAGGATCTCATAGAGATTCAACATTCATTTTCTGGTTTAGTTGTATCTCTGCAGTGAAGAGCATGAGCTTTGGAGTCAGACTGCAGGGCCGCCACAGCTGTGTGACCTTGGACAAGTGCTTCTTTGAATTGGTTTCCTCATCTGTAAAATATCAGATATGATAACACCTACTTGGCAGGATTGTGATGGAGATAATACTTCCATGTATGCAAGCTCTTAGTACATGTGAAAAGTACACAGTGAGCTCTACAAAATGGATACAAATAGTCTGTGGTCGATAGGATTATGGAGATTTGAGGTGTAGATTGGATAACTTTAATGCCAATTTCAAAGAAATTCAGAGTGTGCCAGAGGAAAGATGTTTCAAAAGAAAAAAAAAGTAACTGGAGATTTTATGGGCTGGTTATTTAAAATGAGCTTCAGATCTGTTCTATTTTTTGTTTTCCTTCCTCTCTCTCTCTCTCTCTTTCTCTCTCTCTCTCTCTTTCTTTCCCTTGAGACAGGGTCTTGCTTTGTAGGCCAGCCTGGCCCTGAACTCACTTTGTAGCCCAGGCTGGCCTTGTTCTCACCGCCGTCCTCCTGTCTCAGCCTCCTGAGTGCTGGGATTAAAAGGCATGTACCACGACATCTGGCTTTATGTAGTGCTGGGGAATTGAACACAGGACCTTGTACTTACAAGGCAAGCACTTTAACCACTGCACCATTCCTCCAGCCCATTGTTCAATATTTCGTTAGTGTTAATGTGGTTAGAACCCCCCAGGGAACTTGCTGTGTTGCACATTGTGATGTAGTGGGTGGAGGTGTTCTGGCCTCAGATTCTGAATCTCTGATATTTCCCAGGGGATGCCGATGCTGCTGGACCCTGGACCACACCTTGAATAATAAGAGTTGTTTGTGCCTCACACTAAGCCTGTATTAAACACACTGTTTATTTACAGGAGTATGCACTAATAGTTAATTTCTTTTTGTGGCTCTCCAAAGGAAGTTAACGACTTCTTTTCCTCCTCCCCATTTTCTTCACCTGAGGATTAAACCCAGGGTCTTTTGCCCTGCACTCCATCCCCAGCCCTTTCTTCGGTTCTTATTTTGTAGGCAGAGGCTCACTAAGCTGCCCAGGTAGCCGGCAAATTTGCAGGGAACTCCTGTCGAAGCCTCCCAGTAGCAGGAATAACACTGGTGTGCAACTCTCAGAAGACTTTAACTTCTTTTCAGTGTTCAAAGCAGGTGGAATTTCAGCCATTCGCTTTCAAAACTTTTCTGTCACCTTGTCAGCTATATGCCAAACCCTGCTGTGTAGTGATGGGAACACAGCGAAGCATGCCAGTTGAACCCTGGTCTCTAGGGACATCTTGCTGAGGCCCAGAATGCTTGTTCTGGCATAATTCTTTTCTCGTGTCTCTTGAGTTGCAAGTCTGTTGGTGGACACTTAGAGTGGACTCTTGTTGGCTATTGTGAATAGCATTGCAATAACTATGCGAGTGCAGATTTTTGTCCAACTCTTTCACATACCAATTTCATTTCCTGTGGATATACACCTGGGAATGGATCTTTTGATGGTTTCTGACTATAGTGGGATGCTACCTTTTGGTTTTGATTTGCATTTCCCCGAATGGTGATGCTTAGGAGTTTCTCATATATCTGTTTTGCATTTTTCTCTCTTCTTCTGAGAGATATCTGTTTAGATGTTTTGCCTATCGAGACATAATATTTATACACATTTGTGGAATACATCATGATAACCCCATACATGCATACGTTGTGTAATGATCAAATCAAAATAATAAGTACTTCTATTTCCTACAATGTTAATCATTTTTACTTATTGGTAATTTACCACTCTTGTAGCTATTTGGAAATACATCACAGATTTTTGGAACTAATAGCCACCCCCACTGCGCTGTGGAAAACCAGAACTAATTCCACTTCTCTAATTGTTTGGTGCTCCTTGTCTAAATTTTCTGTTGCCACTTCCCACTGTCCTTCCCAGTCTCTAGTGACCACGGTTCCCTTTTGTTATTTTATGAGATTGCCTTTGTAGTTTCCACAAGTGGGTGGGGGCATGGTGTTATCTTTTGATGTCTCACGTATTTACTTAACATAGTGACTCCATCCACGTTGCCGCAAATAACAAGATTTCAGTCATTTTTTTTCCCAAGACTAGGAATTGAACCCTTGCTAAACTAGCTATATCACTAGTTACTCTTTTTGAAAAAAATTTTCTTCTTTTTTTAAATGAGACAGGTCTTCCTAAGTTACTAAGATACCCAGGTTGGGCTCGAACTTGTGATCCTCCTGCCTCAGCCTCCAACAGTACAGATATTATAGACCTTCATTATTTTTAATGACAATAATATTATATAATGATATGTGCCACATTTTTCCTACCCACTTGTCCATTGATGGCTGTCTTGTTAGAGTCCTGCACTAAACACGGGAAAGCACGTGTGTCTTTGGTATGTTGTTTTCATCTTCTTTGAACGTATGCCCAGTAACGGGGTTGGTGGGTTATGTGGCAGTTCTGCTTCGGCTTGCTCAAGGAATCGCTATACTGTTGCTCATAGCAGCTGAACTAACTTACATTTCTGTAGAGAGCCTGCAAACGCCATTATAAGATGGCGCCGGCATCCGGCCGGCTGATTAGTAAACAATTGCCACTGCACATGCGCCTAGGCTAAAGACCAGCCCCGGAGTCACGTCATTCAGACACGTCATATGGCCTGATTGGCCTCTGCAAATCAGGAACCAACACGCCACCCAGATGTAACCTGAAGGATATATAAACCGTGCCATTTTGGGGCTTGGGGTCTTCCTCTCATCGCTGTTACAATAAACGCTCGCTGCAGAAGGTATCCTGGTGCCCGCGTGCGTTCTTGCTGGCGAGACGATTGCGCGGGTCACACATTTCCACTGACAGTGTTGGAGTTCTCCCTTTCTCCATATCGTTGCCAGCATTTATTGTATTTTGTGTTTGGGGTGGCAGATATTTCTAACTGGAATAAGATATCTCGTTGTGTGATAGTGTTCTGCTTTGTTTTGTTTGGGTTAGTTTGGTTTGGTGCTGTGCTGGGGACTGAGTCCAGGGTCCTTGCATGAGTGCTAGGCAAACGAGCCACCACTTAGCTGTGGCCCCAGCCCTCATTGTGGTTGCAAATCGCATTTTCCTGATTAGGGATATTGGGCATTTTTCATATACTTCTTGGCTATTTGTATGTCTTCTTGTGAAAAATGTCTATTCAGATATCTAGCTTGCTTTAAAAATTTGATTTTATTATTTATTATTATTTTTTTAGTATTGGGAAATGAGCCCAGGACCTTCACTTGGAGCTATGTCCCCCAGACCGTTTCATTTTTGAATCTGAGATAGTCTTGCTAAGTTCCTGTATAGCCCATGCCAGGCTTAAACTTGAAATCCTCCTGTCTTAGCCTTCCAGAGGCCAGAATTACAAACTTTTTGCTGTTGTTGTTGTCCCTTAAAGCCAATATTTTAAAGTGTGTCCTCTATGATTTCTTGTAGTAATTTCATACTTTCAGGTTTCAGCTTTAGGTTCTTGGTCCATTTTTTAGTTGACATTTGTGTATAGAGGGAGGATGAGATCTAGTTATATTATTCTGCATATGTATACCCAATTTTGGCAGCACCATTTATTAAAACGATCATTCTTTTGTCAGTATATGTTATTAGCACCTTTGTCAAGAGTCAGTTGCCTTAGCTGGGCACGGTGGCACTTCTTTGTAATTCCACCTACTCAGGAGATGGAAACAAAAAAGATTGCATGTTCTGGTCAAGTCTAGGTAATTCAGTGACACTCGTTTTAACATAAGAAAATAAAAATGACTAGAGATTAGCTTAGTGCAAAGGCCCTGGGTTCAATGCTCAGTACCACAAAAACATCTGTTGGGTTTTTGTGTGTGTATTCCGAATTTCTGGGCTGTCTCTGTGTGTCTGTGATTACGGCAGTACTATGTTGTTCTGTTACGGTAGCCTTGTCGTGAGGTCAGGTATTGTGATCCTGTAGCTATTTTTTTCTTAGTATTATTTTGGCTATTCTGAATCTTTTGTAATTCTACATGAATTTTTGGATTTTTTTCGATGTTTGAAAAGAAAGTCATTTGTATTTTGATGGAGATCGTATTTAATCTACTGATTGGTTTAGGTAGTATACAGACATTTAACAATATTAATCTCAGTGGCCCAGAAACCCAGAATGTCTTTCTATTTTTGTGCCATCTATAATTTCTTTCATCAGTATTTGATAATATTTATTGTAGAGATCTTTCACTTCCTTGATTAAATTTATTCCTAAAACTTTCATTTTTGTAGGTATTATGAATGAGTGAGATTCCTTTCTTGATTTCTTTTTCAACACATTTATTATTGGTGTATAAAAATGCTACTGCCTTTTATATGCTGATGTTTTCTTTTGAATTTTGCCCAGTGCTTTTTCTGAATCCTTTGAAGTAGTCTTATCTTTTGTCCTTCATTCTAGTAATGTGAGAAATCACATGTATCGATTTGTGTATGCAGAACCATTCTTGAATCCTTGAGGTGAATCTTACTTGATGATGCTGAATGTTATGTTTAATGTGCTCTTGAATTTGGGTTGCTGAAATTTGTTGGGGGTTTTTACATTTAGGTTTATCAGCAGTTTTCTGTACTTTTTGATTTTTTTGTGTGTTCTGCTCTGGTTTTGGTATAGTATTCCTTGCTTTAATATTTAGAATAGTTTGAGAGGAGCTGATATGAGTTCTGCAGTGTTTGGTGAGACGTAGAAACAAAACCATCAGATTTTGGACTTTTCTTTGGTGGGTGCTATGATTTGGGTCTGGAGTATCCCCCAGAAGCCTCATGTATTTACATGTAGTGGGATAACAGTGGTAGTATGTGTTATTAGCAGGTAGGTCCTGGCTGGAAGGGGCAGGTGCTTGGCGTTGGACCTGGAAAGACTGCGTTAACTTGTTGAGACTTGTGGGGGAGGTGCCTAAGGCAGAGCTTTCAGGTGTACAGTGTTGACTTGTGGCCCACAAAGTGAAAAAGGGTCGTCCACTTGGGTATGTGGCTTTGCTCACTGTCAGCTTGAGCTAAGTAAAGGAAGGAAGGAGATATACTGTTGCAGCTTCTGCCCGGGAGAACTCTGGCCTTGTCTGAGTCTTCAGAGATCTGCTGTTCCTGCTTCACTTGGCTTCTGTCTGCAGTGGGGTGAGCCGCTCTCCAACTCTGCTGCTGCCCAGGAACGGACTATGTGAAGCTGTGAGCTAAATAAACCTTTTCTCCCATAAATTGTGGTTGTCAGGTGTTCTGCCACAACAAGAGAAAGTAACTAAGAGAGTGGGAAACTTTCTTACTACGTCTGTCTTGTTATTTGTTATTGGGCTATTCAGATTTTCTTGCTTCTTCATAACCCATCCTTGGGATAGATCGTTTGTGCTCTAATGTTGGGTAGATCTATATTTACACTTTTCACGTCCTCTTGTTGAAGTGAGCCTGTTATCATACAATGATCTTTTTTTCTTTTTCCAGATTTTGATTTAAAGTTTTTTTTTTTATCTGTTTCATTTTATAAGCATAGCCATCCCTTTTCTCTTTTGGTTTCCATATGCACAAAATATTTTCCCCTTCCTTTTATTTCACTCTGTTTGTGCTTACAGGTGATGCAAATCTCTTGTAGACAGCATATAGTCGGGTCCTTGTTTTTTAATCCATTCATCTATTCTGTGATTTTCTAATTGGAGAATTAAACCTATTTATATTCAGTGTAATTATTGAAGGCCCAGACTTACTACTGCCGTTTTATTCATTGTTTTCTAAGTGCATTATAGATCCTTCATTCGTTCCTTTCTTTCTTTGTATCTTTCTTTGTGGTTACATGATTTTTTTAATGATACGTTTTGAGTCTTTTCATTTTTTAGTGTATTTATTATAGGTTTTATGTCTATGGTTACAAAGAACCTCTTGGTTACTTTAAGCTGACAACAACTGCAATTGCAAAAAAAGCAAAAGTGAATTATATTTTAACTCTACTTTTAAATGTCTATTTTTACATTTTGGTGCTGGAGAGTAAACCCAGGGCCTTTTGAATGCTAAACATGTGCCCTACCATGTGCCCTGCCTTTGAATTTTTTGTCACAATTTACATCTTTTCATATTCTATATTCCTTGACAAATTGCTGTAGTTATAACTATTTTAATAGTTTTGTCTTCTGACATTCACATTAAAGATGTGATTTTTATGCTATCATTATAATATTGAAGCATTTCAAATTTTACTGTGTACTTATTTGTATCAATGAGTTTTATATTTTAAAATGTTTTGGAGTTACTCATGAATATCGTTTTGTTTCAGCTTCAAGTACTCCTTTGACACTGTCTTGTAAGATCTGATGACGTTGAATTCATTCAGCTTCTATTTGTCTGGGAAAGCCTTTTTCTCTCCTTCATTTGTGAAGGAGAGCTTTCTTGAGTACAGCATTCTTGTTGGCAGGTTTTTTTCCTTCGGTACTTTGAATATATCTCCTGGTTTATGTGGGTTACTCTGAGAACACTGCTGCTGTGTGTGTTCAAACTTACTTCTTTGTCACTGTTTTTTTTTTTTTTTCTTCTTATTTGGAGGACCTTTTCTTTGTCTTTGCTCTTTGATAATTTAATTACATTAGGTTGTGGCTAGTCTTATTCTGATTGGATCTGATAGAAGACCCTTGACACTTTCATACTTGGATAGTTATATTATTCTCCAAGGCTGGAAAACTTTCTACTATTATTTATTTTAAATTAGTTATTTTTTTATTCTCTGCATATTTATATATAAAATATTTCTAAGTCTGCAGATTCTTTTGCATGATCAATTCTACTATTGGTATTTTTGTTTCATTTTTTATTTCATTCATTATATATTTCAGCTCATGCATTCCTATTTGATCTTTAGAGATTACTTTAATCTGTTAATTTCTCTGATTAATTTCTGATTTTTTTTTCTGCATTACCTTGATGTTTACTGAGCTTCTTTAAATCAGATATTTTTAATTCTTCGTAATTCAGTTAGTACCTCCTCTTTAGGATTAGTCATTTTTACCATATTTTGTCTATCAGGAGATGTCAGATTTTCCTGATTGTCTTGATTCTAAAAGTCATGTGTCAATATTTTTACATTGAAGAAGTAAGTACTTGTTTTAGCCTTACTGTAGTCTGGCATTGTCTGACCATTTCCTTTAACAGTAACACTATCCGGAGATCATGGCATGACTGCCTGGTGAAATTCCGAAGCCCATGACCACTGTTGCTGTTGCAGTGCTAGGAGACACACCTAGGCCCTAGCTACCATGGTTGGTGAAGTCTAGGCTACAATCCTATGGACTCCAAAGCTGGCTGGAAACCCATGGCTGTTGAGGCTGATTCAACAGAGAGTCCAAAGTCCTCAACACTATGGCCTGTCTGTGTTACTGATGTTTGTCTGAAACCTGAGGTCATTAGTGTTTGCTGGCAGTGATGTGGGCTGGATGCAAGGGCTGTAGGTTTTATTTGTCCTGGAATAGGTCTGTAGGCTTAATTCATGGGTTCTCACCTGGAGAGTCACCGACACAGACATTCTGCTCACTGTTGGGTTTTATTGTGGTGGGCCTGGAATTGTGAGCCGAAGCAAAGTATTGCACTCACTTTGTTCTCCTTCTTACCTGTGGATGACACCTCTCTTCATAATTTGTTGCTAGGGATTGAGGAAGAGATGGCATGTGTGAGGTGAAATTGTCCTTCTCACGTTCTTCAATGCATTTAGTTATTATTATTATGTTGTATCCAGGTACTGTTATCTATTGAGAAAAAAAAGCCAATTCGGAACCAACACACAGCACTTTAACCTTTAATACAGAGCATGTGATTTGATCAGTTGGCATTGCCTATTGTTGAAAAGCATCTCTTCTGAGCAGGCTGCTTGAAGAATATAAGGGTCTGTGGACCTCGCTGAGCTAGGTGGGGACCCTGAGTCAGGATGACAAAGCACAGAGGAGACAGCACTAGTGTACCTGCACCTATTCAGGGAGCCCCGCAAGGCAGTTGCACTTACTGTCCTCTAAGTGAAGTTTCCTGCCATTTTGCCCATTTTGCCATAAAGATCTTTCTGAAAAAGAGAGTAGCCAATGAATTATGGAGTAGGAATGTATTAACAGAGGTAGAAATGTGTCTTGTTATCAGTCACACACTTTCAAGCTAAGCCAGGCACTACTGTAGGAGGGGACTAAAAGCTCTGGGATCGTCTCATTCAACCAAGATTGCTTCATATAAAAGTTGACAATGCCTGCCTGAGAGCCATTGTTGATATTCAACGTTTTTGAAAATAGCCGAACAGACTCGACAATAAGGCATGACAGAAAACTTGGTCTGAAGTCTGGCTTGGACTCTGACTTAAGAAAGAAACATGCTATTAAAAATAAGTAGCAAACGCATATGTCTATTTAATTTGTTTGAAAATAAGAATCAACTTTTCCATTCACTTATTTTCTTCCTTCAAAGTGACAAAGACAAGCAGAAGTCAATTTCAGTTGCTCATTAGGGTATCTCTTTAGTGTTCCCTTTTTTTACATTGAAAAATCTCCTGCACGGTGACTCTATGATCCTCTTACTCTTTGATGAGGCTGGGAGAGAGTAAGAAGGCAACTTCCAGTGCTTTTCATTAAGGAATTGTAGCAATGAAAGGTGTGTCAGAGCCGTCATTCATTCATTCAGCAAATATTTGAGAAGCCACAGTGTGCCATAGGTTACCGTGATGAACAAGGTCAGCATAGGCCCTCCTAAGGCTACCATCTAGCCTATTTTTCCCAGCAGTCCTGTTTTAGCACTAGAAATCTTACATCGTGGGAAAGCCATCAACGCTGAGAAAACTGGGGTGAATAATCATTTTATCAACTTTCCCCCCATTTTATTGATATGTATAAGCACAAAATTCAAGGTTTACAATGGAGTTGAGCCTTTTATGCACATATGTATCTTGTCAAGGTGACAAGGGTTTTCCCACTCTCCTTTTGTCCCTCCCCCGATCCACCCCACCCTCCCTCACATTATGTGGATTCTGAGAAATCAGGTGAAGCAGGTGAAATGTGGTGAACTGAATCCTAGTACCAGACTTGCTCTTCGATAGCCGTATGACGTTGACCGGGGTACTTTACTGAGGCTCATTTTTTTTTTTTTCATTTAGAAATGGGTATAAATATATGCCACAGTTATCTTAAGATTAAATGAAGTTTATTTTTTTAGTCTTTAGGAACTGACTGTGGTGGCAGCTTTTCAGTCAGCAACAGAAGAGGGAGAGCAGCTGTAAATGTCCCATTGGCCCTTGAAATAGGGCAGGCTTGTCTCTGCTTTGTTGACAGGGTAGAACCTGCCAGAAATCTGGCTGTAATGTTTTATTATTAGTGTGTTGATACTCTAAGGTCTCAGGTCCTCCGTGCTCTGTTGGAGGGAGGGACTGACTCCCAGAGAGAAGCCCAGGTGGTAGCTTAACCATTTTGTCTGCTGGCAGGTGCAAAAAGCATGCATCTTCTTCTCAAAGTGGGGATTTGAGCTACAGATTAAAGCCTTAAGGTGAAAGGAGGACATACATAATCCTACATTTAACCCCCACTCTTACTGGGATTTAGTTTTCACCTTCCTTCTTTAGGGGGTCTCACTAAGATTCCTTTTTTTCCTTGCCAAACTCTCTCACCATTACCAGTAATTCGTAATCTCATTTAGAAGTCCATGAGCATCTATTAGGCACCCAGCATGGATCGGGCATTTTTCTTGGGACTGAGATGCTGAGAAGAAGCAGAACTGGTACTTGTCAAAGCCTGCCAAAGAGCTGAAAGTCTAATTGGACCAACACTTGCACACATGTGTGCCACGTGCACACACATGCATGCATGTGTGCACACACACACAGGCAGAGAGAGAGAGGGAGAGGGAGAGGGAGAAAAATCTTGTTTTTGTTTTTAAATTTAAGAAAAATTGTTTTGAGATGGGGTCTTGCTTTGTAGTACAGGTTGGTCCCGAACTCAATGTGTAGCTCAGGCTGGCCTCGAACTTGGGGCAAATCCTGCTGCCTCAGCATCTCAAGTGGTGGGATTACAGGCTTGTGCCACCACTCTCAGTTTATGTGGTGCTGGGGAATCAAATCCAGGGCCTTGCACTTACTAGGCAAGTGCTCTAACTGCTGTGCTGTTCCTCCAACCTGAGATTTTGTTTTTAATTCTTTTTGTCTAGCTGCTTTTGGAAAATTAAAAAAAAAAAAAACTTGGTATTAGTGATCAAGCCCATGCCCAGCTCATTTTTGACTTTTCATTTTGAGACAGGGTTTCACCATGTTGCTAAATGGCCCATGTTGGATTCAAACTGCGATTTTCCTGCGTTAGCCACCCAGAGTGCTGAGAGTATAGGTCTGTACTCTGGGCTCGCTTTCTCCTCCTCCTCCTCCTCCTCCTCCTCTTCCTCCTCCTCCTCCTCCTTCTTCTTCTTCTTCTTCTTCTTCTTCTTCTTCTTCTTCTTCTTCTTCTACTTCTTCTAGTAGCTTCAAGGTCATTCCATGCCCTTCAAATATCTTCGCATGTATCTCCTTTCCTCCACTTTCCCTATCTCCAGCATATAGCATCACAGGCACTTCTGATAAGGATTTTCTGTACATTATGTGGCAAATTAATGTGGCATTAATTCATTCTAATAGTTTGGTAACAATGCCATTTTCCAAGCTTGTCAGAGGAGGAGACTCCCTACTCTGGATGTATTAGGAGAGGGGGAATTTTTAGCCCCTTTGAATTGTTAGCAACAAGTAACCTCCTCACTTTTCACTTGTGAGCTAAAGAAGAAGGTTCTGTATGGTGAAAAAAGAGTGTGATGGCGCGAACCTTGGTCTTTCATTAGGATTAAGTGGTTTCATTTCCACTTCTTTGTTGACCGCTGCATTAGTGAGTAAGGGTGTTGAAGGGAGGCAAAAGGGGAACTGCCTTGAACATTGGCCAGAGAATTGAGTTTAATGTTACTGTGACCATGAGTCAGGACAGCATGGTTTTTGTGACCTTTGCTTATGTGACACATTTGCTAAGTGCATCCATCCAGTGCCAAGGATTTTCCTGTGTTGGCCATTAGTATAAGATCAAATATAACTCTAAAGTAACTTATGATGATGAGCCACCAAGTGAACCCACAAAAACAATACGAGTAGAGTGTAATGGGCATTCTGAAAGGCTCATGCCAGGGATGCAGGGGGCAGGAAAGCATCAGAGAAGGTTTCAATGACAGAAGCAGGCATGAAGTGCCTCTGCAGAGCCCAGAGTAGACTTGTGACTAGAGGATCAATCATTCTTCCAACTCTTCAGAAAAGCCGTGTTGCATCATGATGAATTTCTCCAGCAAGTTTAAATATGCTGACATCGTTATGGGCAGCTCATGATCAGTATCTGTGTTCCCTGGTTTTCCTCTTTGCTCGGCATAATCTCATGTCAAAGGCACTTTTATACTGAAAGATCTTGTGTGATATTTCGTTCCACCCATGTCCACAGCACTCATCATCACAGAATAGTGACGATTTGACTCTTCTTCACGTATCGTGTCTTCTTTCTCATGCAAAGAGCCCACAATGTGTAGTGATTTATTGTTTGATTGATTTAGTTTTTACTTGATGATGGTGTAAAAGTGATACACTCTCAGTAGAATCCATACTTTAAATTTTAGTCTATTCCTGGGGCAACCATATATGCTATGATACTCTCTTGTAGTGTTGGACAGTGGCAATGAGCAGTGGCTCTCAGTCAGAAATTGATGGCCTTGTCATGGTAGCATCTTCATCATCCAGACTTTTGCTTCTGTTCAATGTTTCAAATATCCTTCAAACCCAGTATGCTTTCAGATATATGTGACCCATACAACCCTTCTGGTTTTCACTTTCATTACAGTGTTCAATGAATTACATGCAATATTCACAGTTTTATTTTGAAATAGGCTTTGTGTTAGATGATGTCGCCCTTTTTCAAGCTTATGTAAGCATTGTGAACATGCTTAAGGCACTCTGGTTTAAGCTATGATGTCCAGGAGATTAGGTGTAATAAATGCATTTGGATTTGTGGTATTTAACCTATGTTTTTGCATATAAGCCAATCCCAAGTTGAGGAGCGTCTGTGTCCCAAAGACTGGCAATGGTTGGGATCAGAAGTATATGAAAAATTTATCTTGTGGTCATTTTTCTAGCACATATAAACTGCAGGATTTCTACTACCTATGATGTCCCAGGTGCTTTTTATAAAGTTCTTATATCATCTTTACAAGTTAGGCATTATTTGTTACTTCTATTTTGTGGCTGAGAAAGCAAAAGCACAGAGAAGGTATGTATTTTTCCTGGGACCACACAGCTAGTAGAAGTTTCCTAAGTACACATACTATCATCTCTTACTAGTAGAGTTCATAGAATAAACTTGAAGAAATGGAAGCTCTTTCAACCAACTTGATTTTAGCTGACATAGATTATTTTAGTGTATGTTTTCATTTTTTCTGTCATGAAAAAAACTGAGTATTTTTCCCATGTTTGGATTCAACTTTTTGTAGCATGTGGCTTATCCTACTACTTCAGATGTCCTATCTTAGGTAAAATTGTAGTCTGACACTGAAAACCATTTCTGAGCTTATTACCTAATGAGCTTAGGTATACTTCATTCCCCTTGCATGTATTATTACACTGCTCGGGGTCTCCGTAGCAGAACCAGGTCTGTGACTTCACAGCCTCTGCTAACTTTCTCCATGCATATATCTCTTTACTCTATCCCTAAATCTAGAAGACACTGTAGTTAGCTTTGTCTTCTTCAAGTGTTTGAGATTACGTGGGAGCTGGCATGAGAGAAAGAGGACACACTGAGGCGAGCGTCACCCACTCATGGCACACGTGAATAGCCCACATAGCTATGGAATGGAGGAGGTAGACTGGTTTCATTCCCAGTTTCATATGTAGCCTTTCCTTAACTCACGGTGTTCCAGTAATCGCTTTTCTTTTCTTCTTCCACCTGTTCTCAGAAGACATAGTGTCAGATATTTTTAAAAATTTATTTATTTTTCCCCATTTTATTGATATGTATAAGCACAAAATTTAAGGTTTACAATGAAGTTGAGCATTTTGCGCACATACGTATCTTGTCAAGGTGACAAGTTAAAATGACCTAAAATTATGTATTATCTGCAGTCACCTCTTCAAGCTAAAAGTCCAGGCCATCTGATTTGGGGAGGGAATTTGCAATAATTGATTTATTGTAATTAGATGCAAATAGATGTGTTGCTCACAGCTGAACCTGCTGTATATTTTTATTAGTGAGATTTGAACTCAGGGCCTTGTGCAAGTGCTCTACCATTGAGCTACATCCACAACCCTTATTTTTTTTTTAAGTTTGAGACACTGTCTTGCTAAAGTACCTAGAATGGCCTTGAACATTTGACCCTCCCACCTGAGCCTCCTAATTAGCTAGAATTACAGAAATGCATCACCCCACCGGGATTGTTGGTTGACTCCATATATCAGTGTCTGAAATTTTGTTAGCTATTATTGTGTCTTCATGGTCTCTCAAGCAATTTTGAAAAGAGGTCGCTAGTGTCTTAGGAATGAAATTCCTGACATCATCCAAAAACTAGGCTAGTGGGTTGGCTGGTTTCCTGTACCAGGATAATGGCAGCTCCTGCCCATCAGCTCGAGCAACTAAAGAATAAGAAGTGATGAGGAGTGGAAATCTGTATCTCAGCACTAGGCAGTTCCTTAGAATGAATTGCAGATCCTTCACCTCACAGATGTGGCATCCTTAGTGCAGAGGATAATGGTTCAAAGGCTCTTAATTATAAATCTGTACATACTGGTGATGTCATCAAAACCAATGGGAACATCATTTACTAGTCACCCTTTTTTCTTTCGTTCGTTTGTTCTTTCCTCTTTCCTTCCTTCTTTCAAGAACTTCCTCCCTTTTTTACTTTCCTACCTTCCTTCCTAGGAATAGAGCCCTAGGCTTTCATACTGAGGTGTCACTTCTCTGGCCTTTTTCATTTTTGTTTTGTTTTGTTTTGTTTTGAGAGAGGGTATTGCTAAGTCACCATGTTGCCAGGGCTAGGCTTCCTCTCGCAGTCCTATGTCAGCCTCCCAGAGCTCTGGGATTACAGGCCTGCACCACTATTTCTAACTTCAACTTTTCTTGAATTAATGTAACCTTTCTGAAAGTAGCAGAACAGTGAGTACCCAGCAGACCGTGGCCTTTTGGAGATGTATCCATGCCCTTGTTATTTGTTCCTGAGGATGGTAAATCTAAGGA
This sequence comes from Ctenodactylus gundi, assembly GCA_004027205.1. Taxonomy (NCBI): domain Eukaryota; kingdom Metazoa; phylum Chordata; class Mammalia; order Rodentia; family Ctenodactylidae; genus Ctenodactylus; species Ctenodactylus gundi. The sequence continues at coordinate 113,795 of PVKB01000337.1, forward strand.
TTGGGTAGGGACAGCCTGTTAAATTTATTCTTCTTGAATGTGCTGGCTGCATCCTTTGTGAAGGACAGTGCTTCCAAAATGCTTGAAATATACTTGGACCAGAAAAAGAAGTTAGTTGTTTATTGGGTATTATGATGTTCAAAATTCTTCTTCTAAAACAAGTTTCAGCTGTTGCAAGCAACAAGAGGATAGAAGACATTATTGTTCTTGGCTTTCATGTTAGGGCCAGGAGTTATTTTCTCTTTCTGCTCTTTGGAATTTTAGGTTTTTATAAAAGATGAGAATTTTTAGGAAGAGTTGTTTTAAGGGGAAAAAGCCAAGTGCACTTGAGTGGTCTAGCTTCCCTTTCGCAGTAGGAATGATGATGACGGCCAGGTAAATTGGTTCTTTGGCGGATAGATCTTAGCTGGCCTCCATCCTCCACACCTCAGCAGCGTACAGGCAGGGCTATTAAATTAAAGCAGTTGGCCTGTGGCATAATGTACCTTCTCTGAAGCATTCTTTTGCCCCCAAGTTCTTTTGTTTCAGTGGCTCCGGCATATACTGGGGAAAGTATAGTAGATTTCTTCCAGGTATTCGAACCTGTGGAGCTACAAATTTTTCCTTCCTGCCTACATGCATATGAGAAGCTCAGCATGACAATAGGACTTGTGACACTGTCAAAAATTCTTTTGGAAATTGAAATTTTGAAGAGAGAAGTGTCTGGGCTAGGCTTGGAAGAGTTTGCAAGCCTGCCTACTTGGTATGAGAGAGGCAGTGAGGTGAATGAGGAGGTTTCCAGGAGCTAGCAGAGTGTAAGTGGCCTCAGGGAAGTGGGGACAGCTTTAGGAAGGGGTGGGCCCAGGAATGGAGCTAGAGCTTGAGTGGAGGTACTTCTTCCTATAGGAAGAGACCTCTGCAGCTCTGCCTTGTTCTCCAGGATTTCTGTTGACTGAAGTACTAAACAAGTCAACTGTGAGATTAAGGACCATGTGATCAAAAGAGCGCTCCAGCTTCAGGATTGATGGCTGGAATTTGGAGTAAGTGCCTCACGGCAGAAGGCCAGTTCCTAGCACAGAGGCCCAAGGTCATCAGGGCTGGCATCTGAGGTTGGTTGGATGCCAAGTTCCCTGAAGGTGAAACAAGGTGCTTTAAAACCTTCCTGACTAAGGGCTGTAGCACTGCTCCTGAGCCTGGAGTCTGGTTGAAACTGCATGCGAAAACAGTTGGTTGAAGAGGGGTCAGGTGGGGCAGAAAACTAAACAAGTTATTATATGCTCTCTGGAGCCACAGGGGAAAGCTGGACTAAATGCTAGGAATTCACACTGGAGTTGAGAAGAGTAAATTGTTCTATTTTAGAAAATAATTTCCTTTCCATCAATCATTTTACATATTTGCATACATATGTACAATTCTGTCACTTATTGGTGTTTATACCTAATAATTAAATTCTCTAATTAGAACCTAAGCTCCTTTATTTGCATAGTGCACATTCTTCTGGGGGTTAGTATGCTAGGCCACGTGCCACCTAGAATTAAATACTGTTTTATTGCAGCCTATGGAATAATAGGTTTTGCCTAATATTAAAGGTTTTCTCTGGCTCCTTGAAAAGCCTCTCAATTCACAAATTCAAGGTAAACCTGTTTTCTTCAGCATAAAGCTTACTCTTTGTTCGGCTTTAATAGACCAATGTGACCCTGAACTGTGGACTGTGAGTTTCCTTTATCTGTCCTATATTGGCTGGGTTAGCTGCAGCGGGGGCAGATGTGGTGGGGGAGCAGGAGGAAGAGGGAGGAGGAGGGAAAAGAAGAGGTACTGTGGTTCCAGTAAAAAAATCATTATGTAGAGTGAAAGAGGTTTTCACACCTCAGTTTATCCAGCCTACGTCGGTGCGATCGTCCCAGCGAGCCATCAGAGTGCAGTTGTGTGCCTGCTTCTGGGATCTGATTTGCAATCCATCCATCCCTGAATGGGAAGCGACAAGGCCAGGTGGGCTGTGGGGGCTTCTGTGTCATCAGCAACTGTCCCGAGTCAGTAGTCATATAATGTGGCACAAAAAGAGCTTAGGGACCCTCTGGAAAAATGAATCTTTTATGGAAATCTGTTTATATAAGCCAAATGATAAGTAATAAAACAAATACATGACACAAAAAAATTTGAGATTTCTATGGCAAGAATTTGCCCTTGCAATGGAAACACATTTAAGCGTTCCAGTTTGGAAATTGGATGTTTTCGTGGTCCTCGAAATGCTGTCTTCTTCAGGCTGTTTAATTTAGGGCAGGCTGGATGACTTCTCTGGGCCTCAGGTTTTTGGTAGAATATTGTTTACCATAACTGGCTCACTGACATACTGACATTTATTGTAATGATAGAGCGGCATGATAAAAAGCCTACCATGGTACCTGGCATACAGTAGGTACTCAATAGCTCCCCCCACCCACTAGTAATATAAGCATAGATGGAAAGCTTCGACCCTCAGACAATCCCTGTGCTCTACAGGATGGTGGCAGGACCAGGTGGGACTTGATATTTTAGAAAATGCATGTGTGGAGCTGGGCAGACAAAAGCCCCCTTTCAGCTCTTGCTACAAGATGACCGCACTCCATCTGGTTTCACCTGCTGTGCACTGTTCTAATTGCAGTCGGAATGGATCTCATGAGGGTTCCAATGGCCCAGGAAAACTAGGAGTGACTACCATGGCCCACTCCCTGGGCCTCCCAGCCAGGTGCTCCAAAGAGAAGCAGGGTCAAAAATGTTTCCTGTAATTACAGTGCTCAACATGTCACCCCAAGGTTGTTTGGAGCTTAGTAGACAACCTTTGATAATTTTTCTGTGTGCCAAGTGTTTATTAAAAGAAAGTGGAGGTCTGCTTTAGTAGTGATGTACCTGTCCCAAGCTCCATCTTCTTGAAATACACACACGAGCTTGGTGAGAAGCATCCGGTGTGGAGTAGGGAGCAGTAGCTGCATACTGATGACTTTTGCCTTCATAACCGTTGGCTTGTTTTCTGGCCAGTGTATCTACACTCTGGGTGTCTGCAACCAATTTTGAGTGATAGGTGTTGCCCTAAGGTCTGTGAACTCTTCCTAAGTAAGAGACAGGGAAAAGAAAGTGAGTCCATCATGGCTTCTTAGCCTGTCGTAGCTTAGTACATCATATAACCTTTACGGAAAAGCAATAATAAATGGTGAAAGGTGAAATATTAATTTCCTAGCTGCATTATTTCATAAGAGTTGCAGAATGATGATTTTTTCCAACTCTGTGTTTTTCTACATTTATTTTTCTTATAAAAAGACTTCCAAAATTTTTCTTAGATGTAAAAGACTTTCCCTCATCAACTATGTGGATGTTCTGAAATGAAGTTCGTATTGGAAAGGCATGGTAAATCTCTGGTGCTTCCCCTTTATTTAATAACTTTTAAAATAACGGGCAGCTGCCTCAGTGAACTCCACTGATGAGAATGGTTTTTTTTTTAAGTATCATACATTCATGCTTTGGTTAATGATTTCTATCATACAATCCATTCGAGGCATTATCTTTTAGGTATTCACACTGGGTCATTTTTGGCCAAAGAGAGCCACTTCAAGTTGATTTTTGGGGCCTTTTGATAAATTTCATAGGAGCTTCACAGCTTCTTTGCTACTAGAAAACAACATGTTAAGATTCATCTTAAACATTTCTTATTGTAACTTAGAATCAATTTTTTTCTTTAAGGAAACTTGGCTTCATTTGGGGTAATGCTATTTAGAGACCACTGTTTGATTATTAAGGATGCTCATTGCTATTGGGCTCTTATTTTTATACCTTTACCGTAAATAGAACTAAGAGCTATGTAATTTTTTTAGAAAGAGGAAAATGAATCTACCTTAATTAAATGTTTATGATTTAATAAAATCAAGTGTTCACAATTCAAATTAAAGATTAGAGTTTGAAATTAATTTTTGTGACTTCATATTTATATATCTTTACTGTTTTGTCTGTTATTTATATTATATGACATGTACATGTATATATGTATGTTTCAAAGTAATAATGCTAACAACTTTCGTGACTAATAAGCATAACTCATTTATGTTTATCTTGTTTGGGTTTTGTTTAGTATTGTGAATCTGCAAATTTATGTCTTTGCTGTATTTGGGAACATTTCATTATTTAATTTTTTTTTTTGATTTTTTAAAATTAAAAAAAAAATTTCTACCTCTCACTTCTACTCATGGAACTCCATGAGTAAAATTTCAAATATGTCCAACAAGTTGTAGTCTCTTAAAAACTTCCATTTACTCTATTTTTAGATTGATAATTTATTTTGTCTTCACATTCACTGATTCCTTGCCCTGTTGTCTCTAACCATTCTGGATAGATGATGAGCAGGATTACTGAAATGGGCTGCATTTGGTTGTTTATTTCAGATAGTATATTTTCGGTTCTAGAATTTACATTCTAATTCATGGTAATAAAGGCTTATATCACCACATGCACCTTTCACATAATTTTTAATGACTGACTAATTTTACATTAGAAAAATATAACAAAATTATTTTTTGTTAAATGTTTGTGCATTCCAGTTTGTGCTACTATATATTATATAGAAATAAAAATCTATGCATACAATCTTTAAGATTGTTTTTGTGAAATAGAATTTTAAGATAGAAGGAGTGGATTCATGCATATGTATACTCTAAATATATTGTAAATTGATTTTTAGTTATTGTAGTAATTTTCAGTCTTATCCAAAATATATAGAGTACTGCTTTCTAATAATATCTCTACTGGTGACTACTATTAATGCTACTTTTTCTCACTTGATAGTGTTAAATAACATTTGACCCCAGGCTGGCCTCATACCTTCAATCTCAAGTTCTTGAAGTCTGATCTTGCTTAATATATAATCAAACTGAAACACAAGGAGAAGTGTGTATTAATCACTGTCCCATCATTGAGACAAAATTCTTCAACAGCTACAACTTAAAGGGACAGAGACTGATTTTGGTTCATGTTTCTGGAGGATTCAGTTTGTGGCTGACTGGCTCCAGGGCAGAAGTGAATGAAGGGCATGGCCAAAGAAAGGTCTTTTTCTCATGGTAGTCAGCAGTCAGAGAGAGAAGAGAGGAACTGAGGACAAGAATATACCTGTCCTGTTTGTGTCCCCAGTGACCCATCCATTTTTACCAGGCTCTACCTCCTAACAGCATATTCAGATATGAGCTCATCAATTGATTAATGTATCGATGAGTGATCTCATCATCCAGTCACCTACACGAAGTTCTACCGCTGAGTACATGAGATGTTTGGGGGAAAAATTTTAGATCTAAGTCATAATGTTCTAAAAAACTCATATCCATCTCATTTTACAAAATGTATTTAGTCCATCTGCAAAAGACACCACCTTAACGGTTCCAGCCTTTCCCAAAAATTCAAGTGCAAAGTCTCTTCTGAGATTTCATCTAGATCATACAATTTGTTTCCATAAAATTCTTTCTCTTTTAGACATTTTTGTTTCTATAGAACTGGTAACCATGTCTCCTTTTTTATTTACTATTTCAGTAATGTGAACCTTTTTTTTTCTTTGCTCATTTAAGATTTGTCATTTTACTCGAACTTTTAAGAGAAACAACTTTTAGTTTCTCTTGTTTTTTGGTTATCTAATTGACCATTGATCTACTCTTTCTTCCTTTCTTTTCTATTTTCATCTTTCTGCCAACTTTGGATTGAGTACAGAAGTATTTTGGTTTGTTCTTTTTTTTTTTCTTTGGTCTGGAAAATTTTTAATCTTTAGCTCTTAATCATTCTCCCAATATAGAGTTTTACAGCTATGTATATTTCACTTTTCCTTAGTCCTCTGTACTACAAATTCCATCATCCCAGAACTCTGGATATTTTCTGCTATGATTCAGATCTCAGATGTCCCCCAAAAGTCTCATGCGTTCATGATCATGGGAGTGCTGTGCACATGAGTGGATTAATGCGCTGTTTAGTTCACAGCTGAGTATGCTATTGGGAGATGTGGCTTGGTTCAAAGAGGTGTGTCTCTTTGTCATCGGGAGTTTGCCCTGGAGAGTGTGTTCTTGTCCCAGCCTCCTCTTGCTCTTTCTTCTTGGCTGCCGTGGCGTGAGAGGTCCTTTCACCATGCCATTTCTACCTTTGGAGCCTGCCACTTGTGAATTGAATTCCCTAAAATTATGAGCTAAAATAAACCTCTTCTTTAAGTTTTGAGGGTTGAGTATTTTTTCCTAGTGATGGGAAAGTACAGCTCCTTAAATTAGCAAATCCTCCATTCTTTGGCTATACTCTCTCCCTGTACATCTGGGTCTACATCATGCTTGCAGGTGAGAAATCCAAAGCAATTATGGAGGTTTATGCCGTGTTTACTTCATGTTAGAGTCTTATGCTGCCTGTTGATCAGTGACCAAAACTTGGTTTCATATATTTTGCATACCTTCCTAAATTTTCACAGCAAGAGGGCTTGTCTAATCTCTGACAGTCTATCATGACCATGGAATATGTTTTTAAGATCTAATCATATTGTGTGGTTTACTAAAAAGATGCCACTCATATATAATGTGATGTGAGTGAATGGGGTTGTACAACAGACCTGTCTTCCATGTACATCTCATCCATTCTTCTAACTCCCACCCAGTATTTAATAATGTATATCAACCATGTCTAATGTATCATTTCTTCCAGTGGAAGATAGTCACCATCACTAGTCCAAATTTGACAATTTGGACATATAGGCTCACAAAAGCAATCTGATTAATTTTCAGGAATTTCATAAATTTATTTGTCGGTCTTGTAAATTAAATTTGATAAAAACAATTAGATACATTATGTGAAAATCAAAGATAATATTTACTGTTCAAACCTTATTTACCAATCATACCAATACTTCATTAAATTATTTTGCCTTTGGAGTCATTTATATTCACTCAATTTGTGTTATAGAAATGTTGTAGAAATATTCTATCATGGTGTACTCCTAACCTCTTCCCAATATGTCTCATATTCAGAGACATCACATTAGTAACAAACATCACCAAGTACTCCATTATTGGAGAGGTTGGCAAATTATGCCTGGATATTTTTGCTATCTTTAACATAACTGAGTTCTTTTGCACTACAGAAGCAGGGGGCAGTAGTTGAGATGGAGATTATATGACCCTTAAAGCTATTTATTACCTGGCCCTTTATAGAAAAAATGTGATGACCTCTGGTTTATTGTTTTGGATGACATAAAAAAGCTAAGAAAGTGATTGCTTTAGTTACTTTCTCATTGCTGGGACAGAACACCTGACACCCATGATTTGAGGGAAGATTTATTTTAGCTCTTAATTTCAGAAGGTCTCACGTAGTCCATTCATAGGTGGCTGGCAGCAGTGGAGACATGTGGCAGGGGCCTAGCAGGAGAGCTGCTCACAGCATTGCAGACAGGAAGCCATGTGAGAAAGGAAGGACGAGCTAGTGTATTCCCCTTCAGGCCAAACCCCAGTGTGGTGCCCCTTCCAATCAGGCTCTACCTCTTAAGAGCACGTGGTTCCACAGGTATCTCATTACATCCAAGTATGTAAGGCTTTTGGGGGACATTCCAGATCCTCACCATAGAAATGATGAAGAAAATGTTAGTAGTATGACTGAATTTAAAAGTGTTGTGAACCTGCTGCTGATATATTGTGAATAACACAAAAATTTGAGGAAATAGTCCTCCTGTATTGGAAAAAATATTATCTGATTGCTGTGGGTTACATCTCAGAAGTCTACCGAACGTCTCATGTATTCAGAGTCATGGCTTTTGAAAGGTGATTATATCCTTATGTTCTACCTTCATCAGTGAATTAATCCACTTAAGAAATTATATATATATATATATATATATATATATATATATATATATATATAGTACACAGTTTTCCTGTACCTCTGCTTTCTTGCCATATTTTCACTGTACCATAGTCCTAAAGCAATGGAACCAGGTAACCATGGACTGAAACCTCTGAAATTGTGAGCCACAATAAGCCTTTCCTCCTTTAAGTCCCCTTGCTTCCCCCAGCTATATGATAATGGCAATGAAATGCTAAGTAACACTGCTTCAGCAAAAAGTTGCTTATGTCATTGACGTACGTACAGTGTTTTGTTTTACTTCTATTTTCCTGAACATAATTGTGCTCCTTCCATGGCAACAACAGGCTAGCTACTGATAAAACATTTGAGGAAATATGCATCATTGACTGATTAGCTAAATGGAATTAAATATATCTTGTCAATATTTGTGAATCGGATGCTATATGCCTTGATTTGATAAAGTTTATAGTAAATTATAAAGTTTATAGTAAACTACAGTAAACACACACACACACACACACACACACACACACACACACACATCTTTTTTCTTTATGGCGAGCCAGTTGCTGAACATTTTGTATATCACACAACTACACATACTAAGATCTTTTAGAAAGTGCATAAATATTTCAATTTTCTATATTTCTGTTAACACGTGGCAATATCCCGTCTTCTAATTTTTAAGTCAGTGCTTATAAACTGTAAAGGGATGGCTCAGGATTGTTTAACTTGCATTGTTACTGAGTAATCATGTTCAGTATCTCTTTATATGCTTCCTGGCTTTTATTTTTCTTTTCAAAATTTGACTTTCTGTGGAACTCTCTCTCTTTCTTTCTTTCTTCCTTCTTTCTTTCTTTCCTTCTTTCTTTCTTTGTTCCTGAGACAGGGTCATCCCAGGCTGGTCCTGAACTCACTATGGAGCCCAGGCTGGCCTTGCACTCATGGCAATCCTCCTGTCTCAGCAGCCCACGTGCTGGGATTACCAAAATGATAAACTCATAGTCACTCATCCAAAAACTGGTTGGGGGCTTTTATAGGTAAATGGAGGCAACTTGAGACCATCATACTTAGTGAAGTGAGTCAGAAGCAGAAGGTAAAATATCTAATGGTTTCTCCAATATGAGAAACCCAGATCACAATTATCTCACAGAACTTAATGTGGGGAATAATGGTAACTGAAGGGAGGAGCAGGGAGTGGAAGGGTCGAGAAGGGAGAGAGGAGGGATTTGTTACTTTGCCATGATACGTGTGTGCACGAAATACTCAAGATCAATGTAAACTTTATGTATTGCACTTATACATATCAATAAAATGGGAAAAATAAATAAACATCAATAAAAACCTGTATTTCACAGACCGGGGATGTGACTTAGGAGTTGAGTGCTTGTCTAGCGTGGCTAAGGCCCTGGGTTCAATCTCTAGCACACAAAAAAGTTACATTTTAACCACTCTCCATCCTGTATTATTTTGAAAATAGTCCAAGACATATAATTTTGAAAATGTTTCAGTAGGTAGTACTAAATGATTAAGAATTAAAGCCAAAACAAAGGTTGGGAATGTAGCGTAATAGCAGAACACCCGTCTGATCTGTGCAAGGCCCTGAGTTTCATGTCCAACACAGTTCAGTAAACCTCAATGCCAGTATCATACTTAAAAAATTAAAAAAAAAATAACGATTATTTTAAGTCAAAACTTTATTATTGATTTTTAAAATGGTACATACAAGCAAAAGTTGCTCATGTTAGTGGGATACCATGTGATGATGTGATGCATATATGTATTGTGTAGTGCTTAAATCCTCAGGTTAAATATTTATCTCCCCAAGCATTTATTATTGTCTTGTGGTGAAAACATTCAACATACTTCCTTCTAGCTGTTTGAAATATGCAGTGCATGGTTGTTGCCCACCTTAGAGGTCCTACCTAGAGGTCTAACTAGAGCTTAGTGCTCATTGATCACCCTTTTCTTATCTGTAACCTCAAGCCCCACCGTTTTCAGCCTCTGATAACCCCATTCTATTTTCTGTTTCCATGAGATTAAGTTCTTTAGGTTCTACGTGAGTGGGGTCATGCAGTAATTGCTTTCTGTATGTGATTTATCTCATTTAACATAATGGTCTACAAATGAGAGGATTTCGTACTTTTATGGCCAAATCATATTCCATTGTGTGTGTACCACATTTTTTTGCGTCTGTTCATTAGTTGATGAGCACTGAAGTTGTTTCTACTTTTTGGCTACTGTGAATAATGTTGCAATGAATGTGGCAGTGAAGAGGTTATTGGGTACACTAACTTCCTTCCTTAGGGAATATACCCAGGAGAGCGGTTGCTGGATCACGGGGTATTTATCTTTTTAACGTTTTGGTTTCTCTCTGTCTCTTTTTTACTAGTGTATATTAGTGATACAGAAAATGAGTTTGTTTTGGCATGTTGGTAGGTGCAGAGGTCCTGCATGTCTCCTTTCGACCCTGCTCCCTTTCCTTATCTCTAATAGTTTGCCTTCTACTTTTCTATCATCTGTCCTGTTTTTCTTCTTTTAAAGATTCCTCATATAACAGAAAACATGCAGTATTTAACTTCCTGAGTCTGACTATTTGCTTAACACGATGCTTTCCAGTTTCTTCCGCTTTTCTGCAAGTGCCATGATTTCATTCTTTCTGTTGACTAATTAATAATCCATTGTGTTATATACTGTATTTCATTTACTCGTTGATCTGTTGAGGGGCATGTAGGCGGTTGTGAATTGTGCTGCAGTACACACGGGTAGCATGCAGTCTTCGTTTTCTTTTCCGTCCTTCCCCTTTCTTCTCGCCTGCCTGCCCGCCCACCCACCTTCCCTCTCATAATTCTTTTCTTTTCTTTTAGCAGTATTGGAGATTGAGGCCAGGACCTTCACTCTGAACCCACAGCCTACCCCATTTTTATGGTTTATTTGAGACAGGGTTTATTGATGGTTTATTGAGACAGTTAAGTTGTGAAGTTGCCCAGACTGGGCAAAAGCTTGTGATCTTCCTGCCTCAGCTTCCCTGAGTGCTAGGATTGGAGGTCTGCTCCAGCACACCTGGCTGTCAGCAGTTTTTTTTTTTTTTTAATTCTTTCAGGAGTATAGTGAAGTGTATCAAACGGCATTAAAAGTTTCCTTTTCTCGATGTTCTTGCCAGCATTCACTTTTTAAAAATTTTGTTGATGAGAGTCAGTTTGATTAGGATAAGGTGGACTCTTGATGTAGTTTTGATTTGCATTTCCCTAATGGCTCAAGATGTTGCATATTTTTAATAATTGCTGTCAAATTTCACCTCTTTGGGTGTTTACTTTTTTATTGTTCATTTGATGATTGGGTTATTTGTTCTTATTAATGTTAATTTTTTGAGTTCTTTATGTATTTTAAATATTAGTTGTCTATGAGAAGGAAAGCTAGAAAAGATTTTCTCCCATTGTGTGGGCTATATTGTCATTCTGTTGTTTCCTTTGTTGTGCAAAACCTTGTTAAGTTCATACAGTCCTATTTATTTGTTCTTGCTGTTAATTCTTATGCTGATGGAGTCCTACTCAGGAAAACCCAGTCTGGGCCTGTGACTTCAGAGGTTTTCCCTATGTTCTTGGTGTTTTCTTTTTTTGTCAAGAAATTTTAATATTTCTGGCATTATACCTGGCTTTGGTCTATAGGGATTGATTTTAGTACAGAGTGAGAGATAGGTATCCAGTTTCAGTCTTCTGCTTAGGAATATGTATTTTCTAAACACCAATTATTAGAGGTTGTTTTTCCTCCACTTTATGTTTTTGGAGCCTTTATCACTAATTGGGTGGCTGTGCAGGTATGGGCTTGTTTCTTTGTCTTCTATTCCACTGGTCTGCATGCTTACTTTTATGGTAGTACCATATTGTTTCTGTTACAATGACTTTGCAATATATTTTGGTGTCAGGTATTGAGATGATTTCAGCATTGCTCTTTCTGCTCAGGGTGTGGCTATTCTCAGTCTTTTGTGCTTCTGTATGAGTTTAGGATTGTTTTTTTCAGTTCTCTGAAGAGTGTTATTTGTACTTTCATGGGGATTACATTGAATCTGTGAGTCGTTTTGGCAATATTAACTATTTTGACAATATAGATTGTGCTGATTCACAAACAAGGGCGGTCATTTCATTTTCTAATGTCTCCAAATTCTTTTTTTCAGTATTCTATAATTTTCATTGTAGCGATTTTCACATAATTACTTAGGTTTATTTCTGTGTATTTTTGAAGTAGTTTAATAAATTGATATCTTGATTTCTTTCTTGATGAGTTTGTTATTGATGCATATAGGAAAGCTACTGATGATTGTGTGATTTTGTATCTTGCCAGTTTGCTGAATTTATCAAATCTGAAAATCTTCTGGCAGAGTTTTAGGATCTTCTAGGTAAAATAGCATACCATTTGTAAATGGGATAATTTGAATTCCTGCTTTCCCATTTGTATCCTTTTATTTCTTTTTCTTGACGAATTGCCCTGGCTAAAATTTTAAGTACAATGCTGAGCAGGAATGGTGAGAGTGGAGATCCTTGTCTTGTCCCTGATTTTAAATAAAATGATTTAAAATTTTTCCCATTCAGTATGATGTTGACTGTGGGTTTGTTGTATGTAGCTTTAATTATTTTGAGAAGAGATATTTATGTACCTGTTTTTACTATTTTTAATCATGAAATCATACTGAGTTTTATTGAAAGCTTTTGGTGCGTCTACTGAGATAATCATGTAATTCTTGTCCTTGATTCTACTTGTGTGTTGTTTTACATTTATAGGTTTACATATGTTGATCTGTCTTTCCATCCCTGGCTGAAACTAACATGGTCACGATGTGTGAGCTTTCTTATGTGTTATTCATTATGTTTATAAGAATATTATTGAGGATTTTTGTATCTATGGCCATCAAGTATATTGGACTACATTTGTGCTTATTTTTATTGAGTCCTTACCTACTTTATATACCAATTCTCTCTAGTTTTGCAGAATGAATTTAGGAAGCATTCCTTCCTTTTGAATTTCATGGAAAAATTTCTGACGACTGTTAGGGTTAGATTTATTTTTAAGGTCTTGAAAAATTCAATAGTAAATCAACTCAGTCCTGAACTTTTTTTTGTTGGAAGACTTTCCATTAGCTTTTCAGTGTCATTGTTTGTTTTTAATATTTTTAGATTTTAATATATTTTTGAAACAGTTTCAATACACATACACAGTTTATTTCCTCTATATTCTCCAATTTATTTTGGAATACAAATTTTCAAAATAATTTCTAATAATTTGTGTTTTACTCATATTCATTGTAATATCACTTTTTTCCATCTCTAATTTCATTAAATTGAGATCTTTTTCCCTTTTTTTATTAGTTTGGCTAAAGATTACTTAATCTTGTTTATCTTTTCAATGAACCAATTCATTGATTCATTGATCCTGTTTATTGTTCTTTTAGTCTCTGTTTTGTTATTTTTGGCTTTGATCTTTATTATTTCTTTCCTTCTATTGGGTTTGAATTTGGCTTGTTCTTGTTTTTTTGAGGATCTTGAGATGCATCATTAGGTTCCTCATTTGGAATCTCTTTGTTTTTCTAACATAGGTGCTCATAGTTATGAATTTCCCTCTTAGACCTGCTTTGGTTAAGATGCACCGGGTGGCACACAGCTGTAATCCCAGCACTCTGGGAAGCTGAGGGAGCATTGCAAGTTTGAGCCTCACCTGGCAATTCAGTGACTTAGGAAGACCCTGTCTCGAAGCAAAAGGTGGGAAAGGGCTAGGAATATAGATTAATGTGAAGACCTTGAACATAATCTCCAGATCCCCGACCCCTGGAAATAAATAAATAAACAAACAAACAGATTATGATATATTGTGTTTTCATTGTCGTTTGAATCTAGGAAAATGCTAATTGCTTCATTGACTCACTTTTTCTTCAAAAATGTGCTGTCCAGTCTCTGTGTGTTTGTATATTTTGTATTGTTTCTTTTGCTGTTGATTTGAAGTTTCATTCCATTGTGATATGATAGAATGCATAGAGCAAATTTTGTGAGTTGCTGAAAATGATGTGTATCTTGGTAATGTTGGATGGAATCTTCTGTTGATATCTATTAAATCAATTTTATCTACATTTTAGTTAACTCTAGTGTTTATCTTTTGATTTTGAGGAAATTGTGTATTATTCTCTGTAATGACTCTACTCATTTTAATTCCCACCAAGACTATGGCATCCTTTCTCCTTCCTTAAGTTGTGGGTGTCAGATATTGTGCCCCAGTGATGAGAAAGTGGCTGAGACAACCTGTTCTTCATTGGTATGGATTCTTTTGAAAATATCAATTTAAGTCTATTGCCTATTTCTAGTCAGATTAATTTTTATTAATTTATTTTTTGCTGTTAAGTTTTTGTGGTTCCTGATACATTCTGAATCTCTTAATTATTTTCATTTACTATTTATCATTCCCATCTCTTTTCTTTTTCTTTGTAATTTGTTTGAGGAAGTGACTTCATTATTCTGTAAATATTTGTGTGTGTGTGTGTGTGTGTGTGTGTATGTGTGTAACTGGGAGATCAAACTCAGGACTTTTCTACTGAGCTGCATCTTCAGCCCTTTTTAACATTTCTTTTTACATCAAAGATAGGTTCCAGCCAAGTCACTAAGTTGCCCAGTCTGGGCTTGAACTTGCAATCTTCCTGCCTCAGCCTTCCAGAATGCTGGGATTCTATATGTGTGCCACCACACCCAGCTTGTCCTGTAACTTTCCCAGTTTGGATTCTGCTGAATGCATACTAATATTAGCATTCAATATGTTCCTCTTTCCTTTGTCTTTTTTATAAAGTCATACTAAGATTTAGATTCTTGCTTAGATTCAAGGATCTTTTAGAAGACTATTTCATAATTTTTTTCTATTTTGTAAGATTGCTTAATGATTTTTGTTTGTAATATCATCGTTGTTATTCAGGTCCATTATTTCATTAAGTAATGAAAATGAGGAAATTTTGACTCTTTCAATTCTTCTTTCTTTATTAGACAAATATTTTCCTTTCTACTGTTTGTTATTTCATGGTACAATTCAACTCATTTAGGAAGGTCAGTATAAAATGTTCTTTCTTAGTTTACATGTTTTCAAGTAGGTTGATTTTTCAGCTTCTTGTAATGGTGGCTTCTTCACGTTGCCTCCTGTGTTCTTATAGCATACTGCTTTAGTCCTTTTCCTGCCCCTGGGTCATTATATCTAACACCTCAACTTAAAGAGGAGAGCTTTATTTTCTACCACAGTTTCATAAGTCTCAGTCCCTGCATATTCAGCCAGGTCTAAAGCTGAAATGGCAGCAGTGGAAGGGCCTGGTGTGGAGGACATCTGCTCACTGAATGGTGGCTGGGAGGGCAGAGAGAAAGGAGGAGCCAGGAACAAGATTCTATCCTTCCAGCCCATACCGCAAGTGTTCCATCTCTCCAACCAGTTCCCACCTCCTGACAGCACATGAAAACGGCCTCCATGTTCTAATCACCCTCGCACATGTGACTTTGGGGGATAAATTTTAGAATTAAACTATAATGACTTCTGGTTTGGGACATTATTTTTGCTACACCGCATGATACAGTGTTCCAAATTATCTTACATGTTTCCCACCTCAGATTTACCATTAGCCATTTCTTTAAGAAGCTTTGGCTTGATTTAATGAGAAATGCTATTTGAATACTACCATCAGGGTGCATACATTAAAACAAAAATATTGCTTTAGATTTTTAGTATTTTAAATATCTAGTGAAGCATTCCTACCTCTTAGCTCTCATTTTTCAATGTTGAGTTTGCCTTTTTGTGGACTTTTTCATGGTAAATTTTAAAGTGAGTTTTTCTCTTAGCGAATCCACCGAGAATTTGCATTAGAACTTTATAAATTTTCTCTGTCAATTTAAGACCCTATTTGACTAGATTTTTATTTAGATAGAATAAGAGCTTTTTCTTATTTTGTCATGGAGGTCTTTTTCATATAAACACATATGCAAATTTAATTTCATGCATATATTTACATATACACACACATATAAATTTTGCACATAAAAATACAATGGTCTACCTCCTTCTTCTCCTTCAGATATATGATTCCCAGCCATGCCTGGTGGCACAGGCCTGCAGTCCCAGCATTCTGGGAGACTTAAGCAGGAGGATTGCAAATCTGAGCCCATCCTGCACAACTTAGCAACTTAACAAGACCCTATTTCAAAATCAAACTAAAAAGTGGGTTAGGGATGTATCTCAGTGAAAAGCCCTGAGTGCGATCCTCAGTGCAACAAAAATAAGATCGATTATCCCCACTTCAGGCCCATTTATCTTTCTGTTATTTCAAATAGCCTAGTTCTCTTTCTATTTTCTTTCCTTCCTTCCTTCCGTCTTTCTGTCTGTCTTTCTTTCGCATGTCTCACTTTGTAGCCTACGCTGGTCCTGAACTCAGGATGGAGCCTGGTCTGGCCTTGGTCTCACCACAATCCTTTTGTCTTAGCTTCCCAAGTGCTGGGATTACAAGTGTGCACCACTGTACCCTGCTTATGTGGTGCTGGGGAATTGAACCCCGGTACTTTCAGCTTGACTTAGCACTTCCTAAGCAAGCGCTTTAACCACTGAGCCATTCCTCCAGACCCCTAGTTCTGTTTCTTAATCTTCAGTTTACTTTTCTTTCTTTATTGATTTTATCCTTTCCCCATATTATTATTATTATTTGAGAGGGGAGTGAGGGGTTGCTCTGTTGCTGTTGTTCCGACTTCTTGGTGAAAATGGTTGGTTCATTTTAAAATCTTGTGTAGTTTGTATGGAGTGCAATATACCTCAGTGGCGTATGCTTATCTAGAATGTATGAGGCCCTGTGTTTGATCTCTAACACCATAAAAAAATAACTTTGTCTGTATTTCCCATGCATTTTTGACATGTGATATTTTTATTGCCCTTGTAAGAATTTCATAATTTAATTATGATTGGCCTTTTTGATCCATCAGTTTTATACTGATTTATTACCTTATAAACAAGGTGAACATTTTTTCTTTTCTATATCCCTCAAACACATTTTCTAATTTATTTTCGATGTCTTTAATTAGCTGCATAATTTTATTTTTTGGGAACTACCAAATTACAGTTCTTGAATAAATTCAAATGATAAAAGCAAGTTGAAGTATAATGATTTTATGTTGTTTGTCTGGGTTACTTGAGCTGAAAAAAATTTAGTTCTTATGATAATAATTGGTTGAAGGCAAACGAATTAAATTTCTGTGTTTTAATCATGTGATATTCCCAAGGAAGGAAGAATAATGGAAATCCTTATATTCACTCTTTACCTCATTGTTGACTAAACCCTTTTGTTTTTCCTCTTTATTTATTTACTTATTTATAGTCATCTATTTATTTATTTATTTTCCAGGCTGGTCCTGAACTCACTATATACCCTAAGATGGCCTTGAACTCACAGCAATCCTCCTGCCTCAGCCTCCAAAGTGCTGCGACTACAGGAGTGCCTGGTTTCTGTAGTACTAGGGAATTGAACTCAGGGCCTTGTGATTGCTGGGCAATCACTGTAACTGCTGTGCTATTCTTCCAGCCCTCCAAACATTTTTCATAACCACTATTTACTTTGATCTCCTCACTGGCCTGGTGTGATACATAGAAAGTCTTTAACCTCTGTGACTTCATCTGTCAGGAGGCATTACAAATAGTTCCAGATTGCTGTGGAATGTTGTGAGGATTGATTAGTTAGAGCCAATAATCCTTTCTCTCACTGGCTTAGACCCTCTAGTGAGATAATGGATATGAAAATACAGAGGCTCACAACAAGTGGAACAATTGCTTTGGTAGTTGAACAAGCATCTCTGCTTCCCTCCTCACATTTAGGACAGGCTTGAAAAAGACACTGTGAGTGAGCACAGTCTACGGCAAGCACCTGGTGCCAGCTGTGTATGTATTGATTAAATATCAAGGGCCTTGAGCCAGGGCTATCTTCATTTGGAATTTGGGATGATTTCAACTGTGGTCTTTTGCTCTGAAGCCTGATGAGGCCGTAAAGCATGTGCATGAGCCACAGAGCGATGCCTGGTGGTAGCGAGTCCATTCAGGGCACAGAACACACTGCCTCTGTAGAGCACTTGGTGTGCAAACAGCTCAGTGTTGTCATCTGAGGGCGTATGGGGCACTGAGGTGGCTAGGCTCAAATTTGGCTTAGATTGGTATTGTGATGGTAGTAGCAGCAAAAGTAGAAACGGTAGCCTTGGTGGCTGCAGGAGAGAAGAGACTCTACAGTGAGGAAGACTTGTGACTCGTGGGAGGATGTGTGCTTGCCGGTCTGTCTTTAGACTGACTCTGTGGCATCTTTCAGACATTAACTCTACAGCCTGAGGGCGAGGATAGGAACTGCTCCCATTCAGGCATTAAAAATTGCCAATAAATTATTACAAAATGAAAGTATATGTGTGGCCATTGTCAAAATGTGCATGGAGGAATTTATTTTTATTTTTTGGTGCACGTGCACATCATATTAAAATTTCCCCCTTGTTCTTTCTTCCCATTTCACCCCACTTCTCCCTTCCACTATCCCTAGGTCTGCTCCTTTCCCTGAGAAGTCTGTTTCTGTATTTTCTGTCCTCTTATACTTTGCTCCTCTAGTCATTTTTTATTTTGGCCATGCATATAAAAGAGACCGCATGATACTTGATCATTTCTGTCTGGTTGATTTTGCTAAAGGTTATGATCCAAGATGCACCCATTTTCTTGCAAATGCTTCAAATCTATCTTTCTTTATGGCAATATAATACTTCATTCTTTATCCATTCGTCCATTGATAGACATGTAGGCTGTTTCTAGGATTTAGCTATTACGATTTTTTCTGCTATAAATGTGGGGATGCATGCGTGTGCCTCTGTAATTTGATGTCTTTAGCTCTGTTTTCAAGAGAAGTATGCCTGAGTGAATTTGTATTTCTATATTAAGTTTGTTAAGGAATCTCCATGCTGATTTACACAGTGATTGTATTTACTGTTTACAGCCCCACCGACAATGTTGCAGTGCTCCTTTTCCTCCACTTTCTCACCAACATTTGTGGGTTTTTGTCTTCTTAGGGAGTCAATATTATTGGACTAAGATAGAGTTTCAGTATTGTTTTGAATTGCATTTCTCTCATGGCCAACAATGTTGAATATTTTTTCATGTACTTATTGGGCATTTATACTTGTTTTGAGAAGTATCTGTATCTGTTGTCTGTTTTTTTTTTGAGTCTTTTATTTTGGGGTTTTCAAGTTTCTTTGAGTACTTACCATATTCTAGTGACTAGTCCTCTATCTAAACACTGACAGAAAATATTTTGCCCATTCTGTGTATTGTCTCTTTACTATTTTTTTCCTTTGCTGTGCAAAAGCTTTTTAGTGTGATATAGTCTCATTGGATGATTCTTGGAGATATTTCTTGTGCATTTGGAATCCTGTTCATGAAGTCCTTTCCTGTATGCCCTAGTTACTTTTTTGTTGCTGGGACACAATACCCAACATTCATAATTTAAGGGAGGAAATATTTATTTTAAATCAGTTTCAAAAGGTCACAGTCTATTCACAGGTGGGTAGCTGGAAATGGTGGAACAGGTCCAGATCTGGATCAGAGACAAAGATTCTCTTGGCATGGAAGAACAGAACCAAGTCAGGAAGGAAAGGCAAAACTAGCACACATCCATTCAGGTCAAGTTCCAACATCTGCCACTTCTAACCAGGTCCCACCTCAACAGGACACAGTATCCATAGGTACGTGAGGCTCTCAGTGGACACTCCAGATCCAACCACAATACTATCCCTGGCTATTTCACCTGTTGTATCTTCCAGAAGGTTTTCAGTATTTCTGTTTTGATGTCTAGTTCTTTAATGCATTTTGATTTGTTTTTAGTATAGGGTAAAATTTATGGGTCTAGATTTATTTTTCTGCACATGTATTAACCAGTTTTCCAAAAACTATTTGTTAAAAAGACAATCCTTTCTCTAGTGAATGATCCTGGATTGTTTTTCGTCAAAGATCAGATAGTTAAAATAGCCCAGAGTTGTCTCTGCGTCCTGAGTTCTGTTCCACTGATACCCCTGTCATTTTATGCCAGTTCTATATTTTTTACTTAATGTTACTTTGTAATACAGTTTTGCACCTGGGATTGTGCTGCCTCCTGCCTTGCTCATGTTGCTCAGGGTTGCTTAGCAATTTTGGATCTTCTCTTGTTCCATATACATTTTACAATTGCCCTTTTCTACTTTTGTGAAAAATGCTATTGGTATTTTAATTGGTATCTATTTGGATCTGTATAATAATTTGGGGAATATGGACATTGTCGCAATGTTAGTTCTACTTATCCAGGGATATGGGATATCTTTCCATTATTGAAAGTTCTCTTCAAGCTCTTTCTTCAAGATACTATAATTTTTGCTGTAGAGGTCTTTCACTTTCTTGGTAAAGTTTATCCCTACATAGTTAATTTTTTTGTAAATTTTGTGAATGGGGTTGTTGTCTTGATTTCTTTCTTGTTGAGTTCATTGTTGGGGTTGAAGAGTGCTACTGATTTGTCTGTGTTGGTTTGATAATGAGTACTTTGCTGAATGTATTTATTAGTTCTAAGAGACTTCTAGTGAGGTTTTCTCTTGTCTTTGATGTAGAAAATTATGTAATTTGCAAATAGAGCCAGTTTAACTTCTTTCCTTCACATTTATGTTCTATTTATCTCTTTCTGTTGCCTGATTGCTCTGGCCAAGATTTCCAGTAGTATGTTAAACAGGAGTGGTGACAGTGAACACCCTTGTCTAAGTCCAAATTTTAGAAGAAATGCTTTCAGTTTTTCCTTATTTTGAATGATATTTGTGGAGAGTCTGCTATAAATAGCTTATATTAGCTTGAAGTGAGATTCTTGTATTCTTATTTTCTTCAGAATTTTGTTTTTATCATAAAGGAATGTTGAATTTTGTCAAAGGCTTTTTCTACATCTATTGAGATGATCGTCAATTTTTTACCTTTGCTTCTGTTGATGTGATGTATTACATTTTTTTGATTTGTGTATGTTGAACCATCCTCCATCCCTGGGATGAAGTCCACTTGGTCATGGCGCATTATCTTTTTTATGATTTGTTTCTTTTTATTGGCAGATATTTTTGTTGAGTATTTTCGCATCTATATTTATTAGGGAAATTGGCTGGTAGCTTTGTTTTTTTTGTTTGGTCTTTGTCCAAATAAGATTATGCTGGCTTTGAGGAATGAATTTGGCAATATTTGTTCCCTTTTGATTTCTAGAAAGAGCTTAATGAATATTGGCAATAAATCTTCATTGAAATTTTGGTGGTATTTTGCAGTGAGTCTGTTGGGTCCTGAACTTCTCTTAGTCAGAAGGGTTTTTATTTTTTCCTCAATTTCAATGCTGGTTATTGGCTCTATAATCCTGGCAGGACCTGAACTCACTATGTAGCCCAGGCTAGCCTTGGATTTGGCAGTCCTCCTATCTCAACCTTCAGAGTGCTGGCATTACAGGCATGCACCACCACACCCTGTTTATGTGATGCTGAGAATTGAACCCAGGGCCTTGTACTTGCTAGGCAAGTGCTTTAGAGCTATGTCCCCAGCCCTTTTCATTTCTAATTGCATTGATTGTGGCAGGGTCCTCCCATTTCATTGGACACTGAATCTTACTCTCATCACCTTGCTACATGAACAGGATGTTTCCACACACTTACTTCCCTCACTGGTGGCTAGTGGGCAGTGGATGCATCCTTTGTTTCATTGAATTTCTTCACTACTTTCTCTTCCAAGAACTCAAGCTTCTTCTGGTAATAGTTTCCTCACGCTCGGCTGAGGACAATGCCCAGGCAGGAGAAAAGCCCCCTGTTTATTCTTCCCACTGTCCTTCAGCTGTGATTTATCTAATGGATAGTTCTTTTGAATTGCCTTGCCAAGTCTGAACTTCTGTTTTCCTCCTTGTTTCAAGAATCTGGTGATGCTGATCTGCAACCTCAGAGCAACCTGCGGACATTGCTTACTGTGTTGCCGTCTTTTTCTCTCTTTTTATTGATATGTGTAAGTGCAAAATTTAAGGTTTACAATGAAGTTGAACATTTTGTGCACATACATATCTTTCAAGGTGACAAGGACTTTCCCACTCCCTTTTGTCCCTCCCCCTCCCCATGCCTCCATGCCTCCCACCCTACTCCCCTGTTCACTTTGTTTTTCATTTTAAGTTCCATAAGAGTTGTGATCTGGGACTCTCATATCAGAGAGACCATTCGATGTTTCACCTTCTGCTTCTGACTCACTTCACTAAGCATGATGTTCTCAAGTTTCTCCCATTTGCCTGCAAAAGCCTCCATGCTGTTGGACTTTATAGATGCATAGTATTCCATTGTGTATAAATACCACAGTTTGTGTTGCCACTGGTCTGTTGATGGGTATTTTGGTGACTTCCTTGTTTTAGCTATTGTTAGTTGTGCTGCTGTGAACATGGGTATACATGTATCTCTGTTATGTGTTGTTTTGGCCTCTTTTGGATATATTCCCAGGAAGGATGTCACTGGATAGAAGAGGATATTTATTTCCATTCTTTTGAGAGCTCTCCATACTGCTTTCCAGAGTGGTTGTACGAATTTACATTCCCAACAGCAGGGCAGGAGGATTCCTTTCTCCCCACAGCCTCTGATTACTATTCGACTTGTTGATATAGGCCATTCTCTCTGGAGATGGTATCTTAGCGTTGTTTTAATTTGCATCTCTCTTATGGCTAGGGATGTTGAGCATCTTTTCATGTATCTATTGGCCATTTGTACTTCTTCATGAGTGAACTGCCTCTTCATTTCATTTGCCCACTTTTCAATAGGATCCTTTATTTTGGTAGGCTTACTTTTCTTCAACTCCCTGTATATTCTAGTTATGAGACTCATATCTGAGGTGTTGGTGGTGAATATTTTTTCACAGTCTGTTGATTCTCTTTTTACAATGTTGATAGTTTCCTTTGCTGTGCAGAAGCTTTTTAATTTGACAAGATCCCATTAGTTAATAATGAGGATAATTTCTTTTGCTCTTGGTGTCTTGTCAAGGAAGTCTTTGCCTACCCCTATGTCTTTTAGATATTTGCCTAATTTGTCTTCTAGGAGGTTCAGTGTTTCACTTTTAATGCCTAGGTCTTTGGACCACTTTGATTTGATTTTGATGCATGGTGATAGGTGTGTGTGACTAGATTCATTCTTCTGTATGTGGATGTCCAGTTTTCCCAGCACCATTTGTTTAACAGGGTGTCCTTTTTCCAGTGTATGCTTTTGGCTGCTTTGTCAAAGATTAAGTAATTGAGGGTACTTTGGTTTGTCTCTGCATTTTCAATTCTGTTCCACTGGTCTACCTGTCTGTTTTTGTGCCAGTACCAAATTGTTGTTACGACTGTTGCTTTATAGTACAGCCTGATGTCTGGTATTGTAATGCTTTCTGCCTTGGTCTTGTTGCTTAGGATTTCTTTGGCTATTCTTGGTCTCTTTTGGTTCCATATGAATTTAAGAATTGTTGTTTCAAGTTCTTTGAAGAAATTTGTAGGTATTTTGATAGGAATTGCATTGAAAGTATGTATCAGTTTTGGCAGTATAGTCATTTTGACTATATTTATTTTGCCTTTCCAAGAACAGGGGATGCCTTTCCATTTTCTGATGTCTCCTATAAGTTCTTTCCTCATTGTAATGTAGTTGTCTTTATATAGGTCCTTCACTTCCTTGGTTAGGTAAACTCCTAGGTTTTTACTTTTTTGCTGAGCTATTGAGAATGGAATTGTTTTTGTGAATTCTTGCTCAATAAGTTCGTTGTTAGTGTAGAGAAAAACTATTGATTTTTAAGTGTTAATTTTGTAGCCTGTGATTTGGCTATGTGTTGCCATCTTGAGCAAAGAGTTTAATTAGATTTCTTTAGTGTTTAGAATCTCTGCTTTTCAAAATGATTACAGTATTTCAAAGCAAATACCATCTATAGACTTAGATACACACAGTAAGTTTAAAGGTCTTCCCATTCAACAAAAGAAACACCTTCCTTTCCTTTCCTTTCCTTTCCTTTCCTTTCTTTTCCTTCCCTTTGAGACAACGTCTCACTCTGTAGCCCAGGCTGGTCCCAAAGTCACTATGTAGTCCAGACTGACCTTGAGCTCATGGAAATCCTCCTGCTTCAGCTTCTCAAGTGCTGAGATTACAGACCTGTACCACCATGCCCAGTTTATGCAGTGCTGGGGAATCGAAACAAGGGTCTTGAGCTTGCTAGGCAAGTGTTTAAGAACACTTTTCATATGACACTTCTGATGATCAAATTAATGAGGAAAACAGTTTCTTATTTAACTTTCCTAGTAATTGAACCAAAACTGATATAATGCTTAAGCAGATGCTTTGAATGTCTTAGTTACCTTTTCATGACTTGATACCTGACATGTGCAAATTATGGGAGGTAAAGTCCATTTTAGCTCACAGTGTTAGAGGGTAACAGTCCATTCACAGGTGGGTGGTTAGCAATGGAGGAAGCACATGGCAAAGGCAGAGACAGAAGCAGCTTCTCATACAATTGTAAACAGGAGGCCAAGGCCCTGAAAGAAGGAAAGAAGGAAGAAAGGGAGGAAGGAAGGAAGGAAGGAAGGAAGGAAGGAAGGAAGGAAGGAGCGAGCATATACACTTCCAGGTCCTGTCCCAGTGGCCTACCCCTTCTGGACCCAACACCCGTGTTCTGCCACTTCCAGATTTAAGCCCCTAATCTACCACATGCCTGTAATCTATAATCTACCACATGCTTATACCTATAATCCACTGCACACCTATAATACACCCTCTAGCCCAGGCCCCCATTTCCTAACAGCACATGGTTCCATAGATAATTCTTGACATTCAAATGCATGAGGATTTTGGGAGACACTTCAGATCCAAACTATAATAAATAAATAAATGTGACAATTTTTAATGTCACAATTGGTTTATTATGCAACCACTGCAAATTAATAGAAATGTCAGGGGAAACACTAAAATGTTATTGTATATATGTACATTTAAAATTAAACTCAAAATTAAATGAAGCTGATTTCTTGGAAGAATTAACTGTTTTAGACTTTAGATGTAATAAAACTTATATGCGATCACAGTGTTTTCATAACTTATAAAAATTCTTACCAGCTCTAGTAATTTTATCAGGAAAACCTTTCTCTAAATGTAAAATTTTCAAAATTATTTTTAATTTCTTTCTGATAAGAATAGTTAAAATCTTTTCTCCTAATTATTTTAAAACATATGCTATAGGGCTGTGGGCACAGCTCAGTGATTACCGTGCTTATAGCAAGCACAAGGCCCTGGGTTTGATTCTCCAGCACCACAAGCCAGTAATGATGATGTACACCTGTATTCCTAGCATTCAGGAGGCTGAGGTAGGAGGATTACTGAGAATTCAAGTCAGCTTGAGCTGCATAGTGAGTTCTGGACCAGCCTGGACTACAGAGCAACACTCTGTCTTGTGTGTGTGTGTGTGTGTGTGTGTGTGTGTGTGTGTGTGTGGGTGTGTGTGTGTGGGTGTGTGACATAGACACACAGTAGAATATTATAATCTGTTGTAAAGTTTGGGGTGATGTATATGCTAACTACTGATTTGATCATCACATAATATATACAGGTATTGAAACTTTCCATCATATCCAATGAATTATGCAAATTATTATGTGTTAGTAAAGATAAAATAAAACTCTAAAAATTGTATGTCATCTTGCATTTACCAAGAATGACTGATAATGCTTTCAATTATGTTGATTGAAAATGAGGTTTTTGTGAGCTAACAAACAAATTATGGAAAAATGATCCAGAAAAATCTTACAATCAGTCAAGGTATCAGTTAAGAAAGTATTAATAGTTGTGTTTATGTAAAACTATGACACCAAAGACATTTTTCCAATTTGTGAACCAGTGTCGCTACTCATTGTAGTAAAGTAATGCTTCTCTCCGTGATATCCATATTTTAATCCTTAGAATTTGCAAAAATGTTACTTTCACCAGGAAATAGGTACTTTTAGTAATGATTAAGAATCTTGAGATGGGGAGATTATCTTGAACTATTCAGGTGGGAATAATGTAATAAAAAATGGCCTTAAAAGGGAAAGGAAGGGAGGACAGTTTGTGATGAAGATGTGATGATGGAAGCAGAGATGACAGAGGAAAAGAGAAATTCAAAGGTGTTCTGCTTCTGGCTTTGGAGGAGGAAGGGACCACAGACAAATGTCTCTAGTAGTTGAATGACAAAAAAACAGAATTCTTCCCTAGAAGACCAGAAGGAACGCAGTCCTACTGGCCTCTTAATTTTAGAACTTTTGGCCTTCATAACTGGAAGATAATACATTTGTGTGGCTTCAAGCCACTAATTGTGGTAAATGAAAGTTTTCTAAAATTAACTGATACATAAATCCAAAAAGTTTGTATGTATTAATGAGGTTCCATGTAATGTTTGTTGTATGCATACATTGTTTAGTGTGTAAATCAGGTTTGTGGTAGTTTATTACAGCAACGTTAGGAAATGAGTACATCTGTATTTTTGCTGGGAACCAAAATCCTGTACCCTAGAGTCGGTCACTGTGACATGCCAAGCAGGAGAAAAAAAATCTAACCTGTCTGGCTTCCTCTACCCTGCTTCAATGTCTTTGATTCTCTTTCTGTCTTGCAGTACAGAGAAGAGTTGTTTTCTGGAGTTCCCTGGTATCTATCTAAGGATAGGATCCACTGAAGATGAGCAAAATTGCCTTCAAATTATTCTTACTGAAATTTCATTAGCTATGGAAGATGAAACTCATATCACATAGAAAGAGAAAATCAAATACCACACCAAAATCCAGAGAAACTTTATCCTAGGCTTTAATCTGACAGTTGAGGTTGAAATGCCCCTGTCAGAGGGAAGGAGGAAGCCAGGGAATATGTGCTCCTGTAGGGGGACAGTAAATGATTTTTTCCCCCACATTTTATTGATATGTATATGTGCAAAATTCAAGGTTTACAATGGAGTTGAGCATTTTGTGCACATACGTATCTTGTCAAGGTGACAAGGGCTTTCCCACTCTCCTTTTGTCCCTCCCCATACCTATCCCTCCCTCCCTCCTTCCCCACCCTACTCCCCTCTTTCACTTTGTCTTTCGTCTTAAGTTCCATGAGATAGCTGTGATCTGGGACTCTCACATCAGAGAGACCATTCGATGTTTCACCTTCTGCTTCTGACTCACTTCACTAAGCATGATGGTCTCAAGTTGCCTCCATTTGCCTGCAAAAGCCTCCACGCTATTGGACTTTATTGATGTATAGTATTCCATTGTGTATAAATGCTACATTTTGTGTATCCACTGGTTGGTTGATGGGTATTTTGGTGACTTCCATATTTTAGCTATTGTTAATTGTGCTGCTATGAACATGGGTATACATATATCTCTGTTATATGTTGTTTTCGTCTCTCTTGGATATATTCCCAGGAGGGGTGTCGCTGGATCGAAGGGGATATTTATTTCTAGTCTTTTAAGAGATCTTCATACTGCTTTCCAAAGTGGTTGTATGAATTAAATGATTTTTAGAAAGAGAATGAGCCTGGAAAACAGATAAAAGCCTCGGCCAGAGGTTCGTATATGCGTGGCTCAGCAGAGTCAATAACCAAACCTTTAGAAGGAAAGTTTGAACTTCCCTACCCTTTCCAGAAGGAGTGAAAACAGCAGCGATCCTGAACCAAAATGCAACATTGGCACCACTTACTATGATGGCCACCAGGCTGAGGTGACTGTTGAGTAAGTTAGGTACGGCTGGTCTAAATAAAATGTAAAATGTACACCAGGTTACACCATATTTCAGACTTAGTAAAGGAGAGAGTGTGAAAGATGTCACTACAGGTTTTTTCTAATATTGATTAAATGTTGTAGTTATATTTTTGGTATATTGAATTATACAAAATCTTGTTAAAAGTCACTTTTTTACATTTTTCATATGTCTGCCAGGAATGTTGGGATTACGTGCTGCTCACACCTTTCCACTGGACAGTGCTTTCTTGGAGAGTACTTACATTTAAAGTGGGCAGAGGAATGAAAGTATTGAAAAGAGACTGACAAAGAAAAAATAAACTTTTTTTTGCTCATGAAAACCAAAAGATCAGAATGCGGTTTTAAAAACTTCTTGTATCTGTTATGCATATTCAGAGATTTTTTCGTGCTTGAATTGAAACAATTTATACTTTTAAAAATACATAAATACACCATCTATACCTTTTTGCTAGACTAATTGCCCCATTTTGATAATCAGTGTCAACAAGATGAATACCTTTATTTATTTTTCTTATGTGCTTGTAATCATACACCTCCTTATACTTTTATTACATATTACATGCAACGAGTTTTCTTTTGGCTCATTACTGATACACAAATATGGGATAATTTTTACCTGCATCCTTCACGTACTAGTGCCTTTCCTTCTGTGAGATAAATTCCTAGGAGGTGGATTTGCCTTCCTCCCTCCCCTCTGCTTCTCCCCCTCGTTCCTCTCTCTCTTTCAGTCTCTCTCCCTTAAGACTGGGTCTTACTGAGAGGAGTGAGGTGTCTGACTGCTTTTTCCTTTGTATCAGTAAGGGTGACAGCTGCAGGGAATATCTGCTTTTTAAATGTCTTTTTCACTTTCATAGTTCAGGTGTGGTATCTCACTGCTGTTTTCATTTGTATTTCTTTATTAATGGGCATCTTCTCAAATACTTACCGATCATTCGAATGTGTTTTCCTGTGAACTGCTTGATTTTCTATAGGCTTTCTCTCCTTTTATCTTCGTATCTCTTTATTCTTTTGGAAAGAGTATCTACACCCTGGCCAACACAGTATCAGTCAGTTTAGTTTTAGTGATTCTAGCAAGTGTAATGTAGTATCTCTTTATGGGTTTGCTTTGCATTTCCCTCATGTTTGCATTTCCCTCTTTATTTTCATGTGCTTATTGACGATTCATGTATCTTCCCTTATTAATGTCTTATAAAGCTCTTTTACCATTAAAAATTATGGCTATTAAGTCTTTTACCCCAGGAGTGTTTAAAATGTATGCGTATGTACGTGTATGTATGCATTTAAACACTGTATTAGTTGCTGATTAAATGTATTCAAGGGATACTTTGTCACATGAAAGTCTTGTTTTTATTTTCATTGTGAAAATGTATACCTAACACAAAACTGATCAGTTGAATTCACGTTGTCTCTAGAATTTCCTTATTCTTCCCAACTAAACGTTGTAGCACCTTCAATTTAAAAATAAATGTCAGGTTTTTCTGTTTTAGTGTCTCTTTTTCTTGTTTAGAAATTTTCTTGCAAGTATAGATTATATATATATATATTGTCAAATTTTTAAGTGCGCCGTTTTTGTTCTACTTTCTTGTTCAAATCTATAATCCACACAGAATTTCTTTTCACACATAGGTGAAAGACAGAACAAACTTTGTCTTCCTACTGTATGTGTCAAGGCAGACAAAGTTTTTCCTGCCTAAATTGAAATTAAATTTAATTGAAATTAAATTTGTTGTCAACATAAATGTGATGATATATTTCTGGGTACTTTGTTACATTAATCTAGTTATTAAATTCTATGCCAATATTGCATGACGTAGAGTTTCATATTTCACAAAATCTAGTCCATCATTCTTCCTTATAATTTTCCTAAATATTCTCAGGCATGCATGTTTCTACATGGATTTCAATACTATTTTATTTAATTAAAAATCACACAAGCCTTATAGGTTCTAAGAGATATGACATTACATTTGTACATTATTTTTTAAGCTCTTATATTTGTATTAGCTGCCTGTCCAACAAAATAATGTCTTTGTATATCAAGTATTCATGTGAATGATTTTGTCAGGGAAGTATTTTTCGCATTTCCACTTGATTTCGTCCAGCCAACTTAATAATAATTATTCATATTGGATGTATATGTAGTTTATTTTAATTGTTGAATAGTATTCCTGTGTATTTAATTTGCAACAATTTATCCATTCACGTGTGGGGTTGTTTCCATTTTTTGACTAATAGAAATAAAACAGCATACCATAAACATCATTTTACAAGTATGTGGGTGTCCCATTGGCTTTACATGTTGTTTTTCCCCCTTCAAATGGATATGTAGCTTTTGTTTGTTTGCTGTTTGCTGCAGGTCCTGGTCATTAAACCCGAGGTCTTCACATTTCTCTTTGGTGTATGCCTCTAGGGGGATGTTTGTCAGAAAGAACCAAATGTCTAGTGGTTTACCCACTGTTTCACTCCTCCACTAGCCATGGAGAATAATTCCACTTGCTCCATATCCTGTTCAATACCTCCTACTGTCAGTCTTCCTCTTCTTGGTTGTTGTTGTTGTTTTTGCTGTAGTGGGGATTGAACACAGGGCCTTTGCACTGAGCTGCATCCAAAGCCCTTTTTTCTTTTTAAATTTTAAGACAGGGTCTCACCGAGTCTCGCCAGGTTGCCCTGTTAGGCTCAAACTTGTTTGTCTTTGTTTTCTTGTTGCTTTTTTTTTTTTTTCTGAGGTAGGGTCATGCTCTGCAGTCCAGGCTGGTCCTGAACTCACTGTGTAGCCCGGGCTGGCCTTGAACACATGGCAATCCTCCTGTCTCAACCTCCTGATTACTAGGATTACAGGTGTGTGCCACCATGCCCTGCTTATGCGGTGCTGGAGAATTGAACCCAGGGCTGTGAGCTTGCTTAGGCAAGCACTTTAACCACTGACCTCTTCTTCCAGCCCCTGAACTCGAACTTATGATCCTCCTGGCTCAGCTCCCCAGAGTGCTGGGATTGCATGCCAGACTGTTTATTTGGACAGGGCCTTGCTCTGTATAGTCCAGGTTAGACCTGAACTCACTATGTAGCCCAGACTTGGCCTCAAGCTCACAGCAATGTTTCTGCCTCAGCTTCCTGAGGATTACAGGCATGAGCCACCATACTCAGCTGTTATGTGGTGCTGGCCTCATACTTCCTAGACAAGTGCTTAGTCACTGAGCTACATTCCCAGCCATGTCAAATTTTAATGCTAGCTATCCTACTGGGTGTGAGGTACTAGCTCGGTGTGGTTTTAAATTTGATGTCTTTGATGACTAATGCCTTTGAGCACATTTTTACATAATTATTAGCAATTTCTATGTCTTCCTTAGGAAATATTCAAAATCTCTTGCCAAATTTTGAATGGAATCATTTCTCTTTTTAGTATTATCTTTGAAGGTATTTTATTCATCTTTTACCACAT
Organism: Ctenodactylus gundi; assembly: GCA_004027205.1. Lineage (NCBI taxonomy): Eukaryota > Metazoa > Chordata > Mammalia > Rodentia > Ctenodactylidae > Ctenodactylus > Ctenodactylus gundi. The sequence goes on from PVKB01000337.1 coordinate 144,862, forward strand.
ATATGTGATAAAGTATATATATTTGAATATCTTCTATCAGTCTGATAGAGTTTATTTTCTTAATTGTATACTTTGAAGAAAAGATGTTTGTAAATTTTCAATGGCATTCAATTTGTCATTTGTTTCATTTTGATGCTTCAGTGTCTTTTATATTCTTGTTAAGAAGTCTTCAAAGTTGTGAAGATACATTCTGAATTTTTTCCCTAGAGACATTATAGATTTAGCTGTTGTAGTTAGGTGTAGGACCCATCTTAAATTATTATTTTTTACCATGACCTCATTCATTGTCTTAGTTACTTTTTCAGTACACTATACCTGACATTTGCAGCTCAAGAGAGGAAAGATTTATTTTACCGCAGAATTTCAGAAGGTCTCAGTCCATTCATGGGTGACTGCCAGTGGTGGAAACACATGGCGGAGGCCCAGAAGGAGGAAAATCTGTCCACAGCAGGACAGACAGGAATCAAAATGAGTAAGGAGAGGGGGAGCTAGCACGTATTTTTTCAGGTCAAGCCCCAGAGATCTGCCATTTCCCAGTCAAGCTCAGGATTCTGCTCCTTCCGGCCTGGCCTCCACCTCTTAGAGGCACATGGTTTCTGTAGGTCTCCCACAGCATCCACCTGCATGAGGCTTTTGGGGGACATTCCAGATGCAAACCATAATATTCACATACTATAAAATTCACCATTTTGAAATGTAAAAATATAGTAGATATTAGATATTTATAATAACTACTGTATAGTCATCACCACTATCTAGTTTCAAAAGATTCTTATCAACCGCCAAAAAAATGTTACACCTGTTAGATAGCAGTCTACCTACTGCCCCCTCTTGCCAGCCCTGGGAAATCATTAGTCTACCTCCTGTGTCTGTGGATTTACCTCTTCTGGACATTTTATAAAAATGGAACCCTACAATGTCTAATCTGTTTGCTTTTTGAGGCAGGTTCTCACTCTGTAGTCCTAGGTGGTCCTGAACTCACTACACAGCCCAGAGTTGCCTTGAACTCACATCATGTTTCTGTGTCAGCCTCATGCGTGCTGGGATTATAGACATGTGCCACCATGTCTAGTTTATGTGGTGCTATGGAATTGAACCCATAGCCTTGTGCTTGCTAGGCAAGCACTCTAACCTCTGAGGTACTCCCCGAACCCTTATCATCTTGTCTGGTTTCTTTTAGTGTAATATGCTTTTGAGGTTTATCTATATTTTAGCTTGTATCAGTACTTAACTCCTTTTCATGGCAGAATAATATTGTATTTTATGGACATACAACTCACTGTTTATCCATGAATCAGTTGATAAACATCTGAGTAATTTTGCATTTTAGTTGTTATGAATAATGTTTGTATGAACATTTTGTGCTTATTCCTGTATATGTTTTTCATCTCTTATACATATACTGAGTTATGAAATTGCAAGATAATATGATAACTATATTTTTTCAATGCTGAAAAATGGAACCTGGGGCATCATGCATTCTAGATGCGTGTTCTACCGTTGAGCTAAACCCCCAACTTCATAACTGTATGTTTATTCTGTCTTCATTGCATTGTGAGCGTCACCTAGCGGTAGCAGTGGCACATTGTTCAAGATGGCAGATCTTTACATTTTCGCCTTACCTGACCAGGTGACCAGACAAGGGCAGAAAGGGAAAGGAGGGATAAAGGTAATGATGTTGTGATAAAGTTGGCCCTGAGTAATGACGTTGTGATGAACTTGGCCCTGAGCCAGTGCCTTAGATCTTCTCGGGAAGATTGTGAATCCTGCCAATAGGAAGTGGCAGGGGGACAGACCTGAGACGTAGGGATTTAAGTTGGTGTTGACCACGTTTTCAGTGTGCCTCTCTCCACTTGCACGTGGGAGGGCATTGCAAAAAGAAAATTAAAGCCTCATACTCTGTCATCCATGCCTCCCATGTCCATCCTTTGTTTGGACAGGAAAATTTCTACGAGCCATTTCTAACAGCATTGCCTTGTTGCTTATGTTAAAAATCATGTACGAGTGAGTATATTTCTGGTTTCTTTGTTCTCTTCTATTTAGATTTATAGATTCTATATCAGTGGTATACAAACTCAGTTATTTTAGTTTTCAAGTAAATATTGAAATAAGATGGTGTATCAACCTTCCACTTTTTTCTTTTTTCAGGATCTTTTTAAAAGAATTTATCAGTTAAACCATGAGACTAACTGGCCTCACAAGCCAGTTAGATATACACTGAAGAGGAGTGAACATATTTGTCCATCACAAGCTGCAGGGCTCAATCTAAGCATTCAACAAAAAGTGGACAAATAAATTATAGTATATCCATACAATGGAATTTTTGAGAGCAGTAGAAGAGAAAGGTATCGGTACATTGATAGGAACACATCAGGAATATAATATCAAAATGAAAGAAGCCATACTAAATGACTACATATGGTATGATAGCTTGTAAGTACAAGCACCGATAAAACTAATGTATGTGTTTAGAAATCCTAATAATGGTTTCTTTTGTGAAGAGGTGGATTTTGACTCTGAAAGGGCAATGAGGGATGTTCCCAGGTGATGCTAAATTTTTTATATTCCCCTGGGTCTTGGCTATACATATATTACATATGTAAAAATTATAAAAGATGTAGGCTTTGGGTGCTATCCAATATGTGATTTATGAAACAATTTTGCTTACAACTTAGTGAGCCCTTCTCAGTTTGCAAACTTCATTTAGGAAAGATTTTCCTTCCATTGTGTTTAATTTTTGCCCCTTGTACATGTGCTTTTTCTTCCTTCTAAAATTCCTGTTACCAGCAGATTAGGTGCTCTGGAACCGTTTTTTCTAAGATTCGTTTTTATCTTGTTCCATTTCCTTCTATTTCTAATGACTTCTACTTCATCTTCCAGGCCTCTATTTTTTTTTCTATAGTTGATCAGCTTCTCCTTCAACTCATCTACTGAATTTTTCAATTTGTAATTTTGAATTACACTTTTTTGGTTTGAGAAGCCTGCCAGTATCATAATGGGATGTTCTTAACTGAACATGTTTTATTTTATTCAAGTAAGAGCAGGTCTGTTTTACTGGGGAGCTGCCTGTTGGGGTTACCTCAGGCTTTCACTTTCTGACGGTTGTAGTCCCCTAGGTGGGCTGACAGTATTATTTATCATCCAGATTTGTAAGTGCAAGTGCTATTAATATTTATACCAACGCAATAATGACTATTTCACGGCAACCAGAATATACAGTTAGTCCTTTCCTGTGTGCCACCCTCATGGCCAGAGCCTCTCGTTTGGAGGCTAGAAAATGAAGAGCAGCGAAGTCCTGAACGACGGGAAATGGAGAGATTTTCATCCCAGGGGCAGGCAGTGCTGAGTGTCGTAGGACAGGTTGCCAAGCTCTAGCTTTCCTGCCTGTGAGCATTAGAATAAAATCTGAAGATACGTATACAAAGAATGTCCACAGTGGCACAAAACTCCAACATGTTACAGATAGGCTAGAAAGTACTTACTGAATTCACAGTTCGAAGATATTGGTCTTTTTAGGGAGAACAATTCTCACAGTGTAGTAGAGGGAAAACCATATGTAGTAGATTTTAGAATGAATGTTAAAAACCTACAAACTAAGTACAGAGTTCTTATTGTTCCTTTTAAGGAGGAAAGAAAGAATGATATGGGGCTGGAATTAAAACACAGCAGTTACAGCACCTGCTTAGACAGCTCAAAGCCCTGACCTGAGTTTGATTCCCAGCACCACATAAACTGGGTGTGGTGGCGTGTGCCCGTAATCTGAACAAAAGGGACATTGAGGCAGGAGGATTGCTGTGAGCTTGAGGTCAGCCTGGGCTACGTAGTGAGTTCAGGATGACCCTGGACTACAGAGAAAGACCCTGTCTGAAAAAGAAAAAGAAAAGGATTATGTTACTGGCACAGGTGGGAGTTTGGTCTTGAACCGGAGGAAAGACATTCTGTCACCCTGAAAATCGAGGTGAAGACTGATGTGACTATAGATATAGCATGTCGGGCCCATCATGAGTTAAAAAGGCTTACATTAAAAAACATTTAAAATTAAGTTAATAAATTCAAAATTCAGAGCTTATTCAATGACGCACCCTGAAAAGTTCTGCAGTCATCCCCTTCTCTTTGATATAGGCAATATATTTATGTACTTTTGTCAAAGATCTGTGGAATGAAAAGTAAATAGCATCATTACCTCTAGAGAAAGAGAGTGAGTGAAAAGAGCTTTTCAGTTTTTAATGAGTCCATAATTGTCTATTATATGGATATGCCACAATTTATTACATTATATTTTAGTCATCAGACAATTATATTGATAAAAAATTTCTGTCTGGACAATGCTTTTTTAATAACCTTAAACGCAAATCTTTCTCTACAGTTCTGATCATTTTCATAGCTCTCATCCAAAAAGTCTACTTACTGGGTTATGCATTTTTAGAGCTCTTGGTACTTATTGACAAATTGCTTTTTGGAAAGTCTGTGGCAGTTTGACTTTCCATTAGCAGAGTATGAAGATGCTAGGCTCACTGCCTCCATGCCAGCCTCCCTAACAGTATTGACTATTGGCTTTCCTTTTTAGTAGGCTAAAATTAGTATTTAAATTATGTCATGCTGTGCATCTATTAGATTATTACTCTACTTGACTATGCTGTCATGTGTGAATGTGTCTCTTAAATTTATTTGAATTTCTTCATATTTTTATTTTTCAATTGAGATATGCCTTTTCTTGTTCTGTTTTTTTTTTTTCTGTAGTGCTAGGTATTGAGCCACTGAAGTCCTAACTATATCCCCAGCCTGTCTTTCTTTGAGACAGAATCTAACTTGTCCAGGCTAGCCTTGAACTAGGAATTTTCCTGCCCAGTCTCCTTGCTAGCTGAAATTCCACATATGTCTCACTGTGCTTGCCATTTTATTGATTTTTTCATAGCTCTTTAAAGGGATATTAATATGAATATAATTTCCCTCTGTTATTATCTTTTAGTTTTATGATAATTATAGCCTTTGTAGATTCATTCTTTCTAGTGTTAGATATATCACTTTTCTCCTTTTTTCTGTTTTCTCTTGGAAGATCTTAGGAAGTCTTAGTCTATCTGGAATCAGTTAAATATGAAACAAGTGTCTTCCATTTTTAGTGATTTCATTTTTTTACCTTTTTGCTCTATAAGTCATCCAAAATTCTCTTTGGTACTAGGTGTAGTGTTAAGTTCTATTTAAGTTTTTCTAAGATTGCCATAATTTTCTCATGAGTAGTCAATGGCTAGTTCAGTATGGGCTCAAAGTCAAAATAAAAAATAGCACACTTAAAAAACATAATCGGTACAGGAAAAAATTCAGTACTGTAGAGTGAATTTTCCAAGTTTCTCTTGGGTGAAGTATTTAAAAAACAGTGATATGCTCATCTTCACTTCTTTGACCTGATATTGCCATTCCAGACTAAAAAAATTAAAAAGCATAGATATGAAGAATTCCTTTGTTCTGAAAATGACTTCTTACAGGCTGAGTTCACTCACTGCTTCTCTAAGTAGGAAGCAAATAAGGAAGCTATAGTTGCTAATATATGCAGATTATGCCCTACACAAAAGAGCCCAGTAGAGGGAGCAAGTAGGGGGGCCCAGTCCAGTCTAGCTACACTTGCCCTGGTGGAGGCCCTGTTTCTTGGAGGAGAGGGGTGTCTCTTCGTTTACATACAAAAGTGCATTATACTAATGGTGCCCCATGGCAGAATCATTCAGTTATTTCTGTCCATGATCTTGTGCATATTATTTGTATTGGTTTGACAGTTCAGTTGTAAGCTAAAGCAAAAGCAAACTTAAATCACAAATATAATTATTTTTGCTAATTTTAAAGTTTAAACAGCCTGGTAATCTCTCTTAGGTAATTTCTGAATACGATTTTTTGAAAATTATCATTTCCCCGCTCTGGGTTGTAATGGAAGCTTTGATTGATGCTCTTCTTTTCAGAAATAACTTTCATTTTCACTCTCTGGTAAAATATGAACATTTTGAAAAATTAAAAAAAAAACCACAGGGAATTGTATCCATCTGCTAGAAATAGGCATTGGTAGCAAACTGGCACATATACTGTCATGTAAGTACCATGCGTTCACTGATTGCGCCATAAGAGTTCTGTGCAAATCAGTATATATACTTAAGACTCTTGCCATGTATCTATAAATAGTTATTTCATTTAATATATATGTATCAATGGTCCATTCTGATATTTATGTAGTCTTAGATTTTTACTTCTAGAAAGTGTTGGGCAGTGGTTTCTCTTATACTTGTATCTTTTCATATACTTGGGTTATTTTTTGTTTAGGATAAGTTGTCAGACATGAACTTGCTTTACCAAAGGGCATGCCCATTAAATATTACTTACTATATCTTCCTGCAGGTTGATTATGCTAGTTTACAACTCATTCGCCAGCAGTGGAAACATGCTTTTTAATCTTCCTCAGTGTAATAGCCAAAATGGTTATTTGCTGTAAATTAAATGCTCAGTAAATATTTGTTGAATGAAGGTATCATTTTTAGTTTTTATTCTGTAATTGGTAAGACTGAATATTCGGGGGTTTCGGAAACTTTTTCTCAGTAGGGCCATCATATGGAATATTTTCAGCTTTGCAGTCAACATGGTCTTTCTTCCATTTTTCTCAGCTCCGCCTTGTAACAGGATAGGGCTCAAGGCTAATATAAACATAAATAGCAAAAATAACTCCAGTGTTCCATTATGTACGAGGACACGAAAGAGCCAGAGGTAGCCCTCAGGCAATAGTTTGCTGGCCTCTGTCTGTTAATATGCTTAGTGACTGCTTAGGTTACTTTTGTGAACTGCTACCTTGAAACTCACACATCTTTTTCACTGGGAGCATTTGTCTATCTAATTTGTCAGAACTCTATTCCACCACATAGGCACAATGTTAGCCCTTTGTCTTATATTGCAAATATTGTTCCAGTCTTTCTTCTTCTCAGTATCCTTGCCTATAGTCTGTTTCCCCTATGTATATCTTTATTTTTGTGTAATTAAATTAATGAATCTTCCTTTGTGGTTTCATGATTTCATGCTTTACTTCAAATGGTCTTCCTTCCCCTAGCATTGTAAAAACATTCTCCCATATTTTCTTCTATTGTTTTACTTTTTAATTTTTAGAAAATTTGGGAAGTTTTCTAAATTCAAATTTTGGAATTTTGAAAGTTTTGAATATTGAAATTTAATATTTGAAATTATTTGGTTTAGGACTAATTTTAGTTATTAAGTGGAAGTTTGTCTTTTATTCTTTAAATTCAAGCATGAAATTTTTATTATATTCTTAATTCCCATTTTGTGTGAATCTGTGAACTCTGGTTTTCTTATATAGTTCTCTTTTGTGCACTTTTATAGTGCATTTGTTTCATAACATTATGTAGTGCATTGTTACTTTCATAGGGAATCTTTCATTTTTTACATACATACTGGATTTTTTTTTACTCCTTTGTTTTGACTTTCTGGTTTGTCATATCATCTACTATCGTGGTTTAGATCTGGAATGTACCCCAGAAGTCTTATGTATTTGGTTGTTATGAATTTCTGTGGAATCATATGCTGTTGGGAGATTGGGGCCCAGTCTGGAGGGGTGGATTACAAGTATGTAAATTGGATTACAGGCGTGTAGATGGGGCTTACCACACCTTCCAGCCCTGGATCCAGTAGGGGTTGATCACTGGGATGAGACCTGGAAGGGTATATAAGTGGCTTCCTGCCTTCCTTGGTTTTGAGACAGACTCACTTGGCTTGACTTGGCCTCCTGTTTGTAATGTCAAGGAGCTGCCTCTACCTTGGCCTCTGCCATATACTTTGATTGCTGCCAGCTGCTGCTGAATTGACTGTGACCTTCTGAAACTGTGAGCTAAAATAAACTTTTCCTCCCCTAAATTTGTGGATGTCGGGTATTGAGTCACAGCAACGAAAATGTTGGGGTCCAAACCACGGAAACACAGTATATTTAAGATCTCAATCATAACAATTGCAAAAACTGAACAAAATAGCACTGTTTTAATGTACTTCTTTTAAAAATTAGTTGATTAATTACTTCTAAATATGTTACATTCTAAGAAAGTAGTCTCCAAATTCAGTTTGATATTCAAGGCAGTTTTTATTTACATTTGTTCATATCCCTAATGTTTAGGCTGATATTTCATTTGTCAACTATTATTGGGGAAATGAATTATACAAGGAAGTGATCTGTTGGTCCCCTGTAAGCTAGTGGCTTGGTCCAACAATCACTTATGAGTCCATTTCTGAAAAATTACCCCTAGGGGTCAGGTTAACCTGAGGCATCTGGTGTACATTGATAACAGTATCCTGGTTCCTTGCGTGCCATTTTGATAGAGAGCCAGCAGAACTTTACAAGCTATAGATGAGGAACAATAAAATCACATTTGAATGACATATTTAAAGTGTATCTTGTCCTTAGAAAGCTGTTTTTGCCTGCTAATTCTTTCAATTTTTGTGTCTGAAACATTTCTCAAGCTAAATTCATGTTTAGAGTTACTTTTTCTGAAATCTCTTTAGGTATTTTCCTAAAATAGATTATACACCAATGTTTTCTGGTTGCACCATTTTTGCTAAATAGAACCCATTAAAGCTCCCCACAAATGCTTGCACTGCAGGGGCCTTGGCCCATAGAGGGCCCTGGAAGTCCCATTGCTTGTAGAGCTTCACTTGAACCTCCATCAGTCCAATTGCTTAGCTCCCAAGCACAGTGAACATGTACTCTGGTTAATTTGACCTCTCCCATTGTAGGTCTGCTGAGACATGTGTGGGATTTTCCCTTGTGTTACTGTTTTATGGTAGCCATGATGATTTTCACATAGATGTGGGATGTAGCAATCTCACATAGGCTTTGCAGTAATGATCTGTGGTCACTATCTCAAATTTTTAAATTTTAATCTTTTGCTGTGTTTCTTGTAAATGAAGTTCAAAGGAAGAATGAAGCCCATGTGGTGGGCTTGGAGGTCTTTCTAGTATAGCTTTTCCTGGGGTGGGTTTCGGTGGTTTGCTCCCTGCTGCTTTCCTGGTCCCTCTGCGACTCTTCCTTGCACCTATCCTCTACCACGTCGCCTAGTTCCGTTGCTGCCATCAGCCTGGGACAGCAAATGAATATACCAAGTTCTCTGTTTGCTCTTTGCCTCAGGAGGGACCTTGGGCCTGGGTTTAGGGAAGTATGTGCGTTTTGTCCTGCCACCACGTCCTGTCTGGCTGGCAGAAACACAGTACATTTAGCAGGTTCCCTGTCAGTTTTCTCATCTGCCCCTGAGCCAGGTACATAGTATGTTCCAGCTTGGGGTCTGCATTGCCTTGGGTTGAGGCAGTGAGTTGCTGTGAAAAAGGATAATGGGCTTCTTCACCTGACGCCGGGGCCCAGTGTTTGCTTTATTCCTCTGTGCACTGCAAGTGGTATAGCCAGCCCTGAGAGTAACTATTTAATACTGTCTTCCCTTGTGGTATATGCCCGTGTGATCCCAAGACCCAGAACATCTGGATGCTTTCTGTTCATGTACAAATGGCACATTAGACCATAATGAGCTGTGGGTTGGTGACAACAAGCCGAAATCAATTAACTGCTCTCTGTAAATAGCTAGTAGAACTCAAATTTTTTTTTTTGTTTGTTTGTTTGTTTGTTGTTCAGGATCAAAACCTGGGGCATTTCACCACTGAGGTATATCCCCTGCCCATTTGGTATTTTATTTTAAGTTAGAGTCTTGCTAGGCTGGTTAGTCCGGTCTTGAACTTGTGATCATCCTGCCTCAGTCTTCTGAGTAGCTAGAATTGTAGGTATACACGACTTTAATCACTTTAAAAAAATGTTTTAGCTTGGTGTTATGGTGCACATTAGTACTTGGGAGATGGAGGTGGGAGGTCAGTCTATTATACACAGTGAGATCAAGGCTAGCTTGGATTACCTAGTGAGATCTTTTCTAAAAAGAAAGAAAGAAAGGAAGGAAGGAAGGAAGGAAGGGAGGAAGGAAGGAAGGAAGGAAAAAGAAAGAAGAAAGAAAAGAAAGGAAGAAAGAGAAAGGAAGGAAGGAAGGAAGAAAGAAAAGACAAAAGAAAAGGAGTATAAGTTTTGGGTATAATCATGAGCCCTGATGACATAGAAGATTGGAATTTATGACACTCAAGATCTGGAAAATCCAACATTCTAGGAAAAATTGGCTATTTTCTGATCATATAAGTTATAATACATTTTCCTATTGTTATTCTTTGATTTAGTATATTTTTGTGATGCATAAGAGTTGCATTCATCTTTGGGAACTGGTGCATGCGCACATTGCATCTTAATCACTTGTGTATTCCCTTCCCATCTGCCCTTTTCTTCAGATGCCCTTTGTGTCTCTGTAGAGTCCACCTCCCTGGTTCCTACCACCTTGAGTTTCTCATATAAGAGAGACTATGCAACATTTAACCTTTTGTGCCTTATTTATCTCACCAGTAGTATAGTGCATTTCTTTAGTGAAAATGAAGTGGAAACATATATGAGCATGGATTAGGGATAGAATAGATGTAAAGAGAGAAAAATATTGTAGACCAGCATGTATCATCTAATCTTATCTGTGTTATGGAGACACATGGGCCACATTTTATCACTAAGAATTTTATTTTAATATCTCTGAAATCTTCTTTAGCCTGCTTGAGTTGCTTCCCAAGGTCACCAGGTAACAATTGTAGTGTAATTCATGTTCCTCAAATATGCCAGACAGAAGTTGAAGAATAGGTATCAGAGTAGAGGAGACAATCTCAGAGACACTAGAGGAACATTTTAAAAAAGAAATCATCGTAGCTGGTGTTTTTCATAGCACAGAGGAAAATATTATTAGGAAAAATGGATAGTCATGACTGAGTCAAAATGTAGTTGTGAAAGGTTGGATTCTGAAGGAAAATTTTTTAAAATGTCACTGCTGATTCATTTCATTTATCTTTTTTCCCCACTATTTTTATTAATATACAAATGTAATACATAGTATTTACAATGAATTTGGGTGTTTCGCACATCTATGTATCACATCGACTTCACAATCCCTTCCCATCTTCTACCCTCCCACCCACTCCCTGTCCCTTCCCCCGGCTCCGGCTATCACTTCACATGGTTCCAGAGAATGTCTGTGTTCTGGGTTTTCCAAGTCCAAGAAACCATACGGTGTTTAACATATTAATCTTCCGCGCCTAAGTCATTTCACTCAAGTCACCACTCTACCCCAGCTTCCTGTTCCTCTAATGGGTTCGCAGTAGTCAAATCTTGATATCTCCTCTCTGAATCCAACCAATCCCATCATTGGGATATTCACCAAAAATTTTTTTTCCATATTTTCCTACAACTTTGTTGTTATTGTTTAACCTGGCCTTACCCACCAGTTCACACTAGAAAATAATTATAAGCATGTAGTTCAAAAGGATAGTTAATTTGGGAAAGAAGAAAAAAAAATAAAATTCAATTGCCTTAGCTGAATACTGGAAGGTGCATATTTGTACATTCATAAGGTTATCTTTACATCAATCAGTTTCCTTAGGATAAACTTTCATTAGTGACCTAATAAGTGAATTGCTACAACAAAACAAAGTCAAAACCATATCACATTGCTACATTAAATGAACTTAAATCTATACCACATAAGTACACTTAAAGTGACAGACATGTAGGCAAATCTAGTTATTTCTTAATTTCCTAACTTTCATATCTTATTTACTCATATTTCACTGATTACTAACCTACTTTTTTCTCAGCTCCTTCTCCTCTAGCTGTTGTCACTTGTTCTCTGGGGTCATTGGTGTCGCTGGTCTCCCTTTCACTGTCCAAGTTTCCTTTAAGTATTCTCTGCAATACTGGCTCAGTGACTACAAATTCCTTTAAGCTGTCTCTGTCATGGAAAGTTTTAAGTTCTCCCTTTAAGTTAAAAGATAATTTTGCTGGATATCGCAGTCTTGGTTGGCATCTATGTTTTTTTAGTGCTTGGATGATATTGCTCCACGATTTCCTTGCTTTTAGAGTTTGGATTGAAAAATCTGCCGTTATCCTGATGGGTTTATCTTTGTAGGTCACCTTCTGTTTTTCTCTTACCGTTTTTAGTATCTTCTTGACTTTTTAAGTGAGTTGATGAGGAGACATTGTGCAGTGCTGTTACTCAGCTGCCATCTTGACTGGAAGCCTATTTCATCTGTCTTTTCATGCAGGCATAGGAGAGAAAGCATCAGCATCTACATCTAAATAAACCTAAAAATCTCCTGTAATAAGTAATACATTCTGATAATAAAGCACTGCATCATTTATCAGTGTTTCCTAGGTACATCGAACAATGGGATTTTTTATAATACATGATATCTTAAAGAGTCAATAAAATACAACAATTGTAATTAAAATAGAAATTACTTTATAAATAAACAAGCCTGTAGGTAAATATATATATACATTTCTTGGAGGATGCAGAAGATTGTGAGCTGAGAATGAGATGAGTCAGAACTTGCTGGGAATTTTGCCCAGGAGCCAGGGTGAATGCTTAAAAAAGCAAAAACCAAGAAAATGAAATGGACGAGAAGCTCATGACTAATTTTTCTACATCTGCATTGTGTATCTTTAAAATAATGAGACTGTTTGCACAAGTTCAACACATTAAAAGTGCTTTAATCACAATAGTAAATATACTTTATGAAGCAAAAAGCAATATTCATTTTGAAGGGTTAGCACTTCTCCCTAGTGAGAAGGCTGACCTTACTGACAATACAGTCTCACATTTGGTCTTGTCCAGCTGGTGGAATTGTGTTCTCCCTGCCTAAGTTGTAGTATCTCAGACTTGTGGTTGTGTTTTTATTCCCCATTTGATTGATATTTATATATGAGATACATAGTGTTTACATCGAACTTGAGTATTTTGTGCATATATATATATATATATATATATATATATATATATATATATATCGTGCCTTGTGGTGGGTCTTTAAACTGTTCATTGTACCTCTCTTCTCCACCAATCAGTGGGCTCACTTTGTATTATTTTAATGTATTATAATTACACATGCAGTTTTATTTGGGGACAAGTTCATATTTGTCACTAAAACAGCATTTGACAAATTTGACAGCTACCTGTTACATGGGCAGAAGTTACGCAGACATGGGAGAAGGCATGATAAGTGAGAGTAGTGTCAGAGCTGTACCTAGGATGCCTAACATGTTTGTCAACTCTGTGGGATGAAAGGATTAAATTGGAGAGTCAGTAATGAGAAGGGGAGGGAGGAGCTTATGGGAGGATGAAGAATAGCTGCTCCTAAGAGGCCAGGATTGGTCTGGATGGAGCCTATCCATAGTGACCTCTTAGGTGGATCTTTTAGTTGTTGTCCTGCCCTTGTAGACTTCACACGAAGAATTCAAGAAGCCACACTGAGCTGGACAAAAATAAACTCCCCTTGCAGTTCATGGCATATCTAAACTTTGAGGATTATTTAAGTCCATTTAATTCAAATACTGGCTTCTTTTCACCTTGACATCGTGTACCTATTCTTTAGTGAATTGACCAGTTTGCATTTGGGACTGCAGTCATTAAGAGCCCAGGCTTTGAAGTTGCAAAGACTTGCTTTATGGTTTTGATACTTAAAAAGCTGTGTGTGTGGCCTTAAGTAGATCATGCGAACTTTACAGATGCGATTCCACATCTGTAAAGTGATTATGGTCACTCCAGGTTACCAAGGTGATTGCGGTGGTTACACGAGGCAATGAGTGCAAAGTCCTCATGTGTGCTAGGTCCTCAGGCGGTAGTACTGCTCCTGACGCCCAAGCCGTGCACAGCACTATTGGTCTGTTTAATTGACTGTGTGGCAACACGAATAGATGAAATAGATTCACAAAAACTGAAGGATCAGGAAGCCTCCTGCGCTGTGAACTTGCTTCTCTACTCGCAGATTAGTGGTTTTCCATGCAGGTTGGTAATTGGGAAGTCAGATATATTTTCTCTTTTGTACTTGCACTTCTAATTTTATGAGGCACAGTGAATGCTGCCATTTATGGCGCTGCTCTGTTCACTTTGTCTGCAGTAACTTCTGTGATTTCCATCACAACCCTTAAAGTAGGTACTACGATTAGCTCCATTTTACTGAGTTGGAAACTGAGACTCAGAGAAGTTAAGTGACTTGCCCAAGGGTCCACAAGTGAGTAGCACAGACAGAATTTGAACCCAGATGGTCAGTCCTCATATGTGTTCTCAGAAACCCCATACCACATGGCCTTGAACTAAATCGAAATCCTTGATAAAGAGGTCCAATTTGGGGGCCGGGAGCATAGCTTGGCAGTTACAGCACCTGCCTAACAAGCACCACGCTCTGGACTCTATTTCCCAGCACCTCATAAACCAGGGGTGGCAGTGCATGCCTGTGATCACGGCACATGGGAGACTGAGGCAGGAGGATTATGCTGTATTCAAGGCCAGCTTGCGATATACAGTGAGATCAGTATCAGTCTGGACTAGAGTAAGACCCTGACTCAAAAAATCCAAAACAAACAAACAAACAAACAAAAAAAGGTTCAACTTTTTGTAAGCATTGTTTTGGGTGAGGCAGAAATTTTAGCCATGTACAAAACCACATGCTTATTCATAAACACCTGATGAAGTATCAAGTTAGCAATTGAAATATGGTCTTCCTTATGCGCACAGCCCGGGCAATAGCCCCAACACAACAGAGCTGGCTGTTATCCCCACCAGCGAATCCTTTCTCAGGCCTCTTCCTCTTCAGGGTGAGGTCTTTATTAGGTCCTGTCCACTCTGATGGTTGCTGTCCCAAGGTCCCAGCTTTTTCCCCATGTGTAGACTGCCCTGCACAAGGGCTCTCTGTGTGAAAGGTTGCACAAAAGAGGTCTGAAAAAGAAGTGGCTTAAAGTGCTCGATTGCAGTGTTCTGGCAAAGGGACTAATTGCCATTTTTATTCCAAAGGAGGAAAATTGCCTAATAGCAAGAATCAGCAAGTAGTGCCACCCATGCAAACTGTTCATTCTTGTTTCAGCTCAAAGGGCTCAAGTGGGAGAAAACAGCTCTTGTTTGCTCAGTGTTTTGTGTGGTGGAGTCAGACTGATGCTGTTTAAATTCTGTGCACAGGCCAATTAAAATCACTAAGCGGTTATTATTATTATTTTGGTTACATCATTTTTTCGTGGTAAACTCAAACTCCCATCACCTACCTGCATTAAATGAACAAAAGAGGACAGGGATTTTGCAGTCTTTTGCACATACATTTACTATAAACCGACTAGAAGACTTAAGAGTTTGTCCACATCAGTGAAAAAATTGGGTGATTTTCTGAACTGAGGGGAAAGCAGATGGCTGTGATTTGTACCTGCATTCATCCTGTGGACTAATGTTGAGTCAAATCCTGCAGAAGCAGAGATGAAGAGGAGTGGGAGTGGCTGTGGGCTGTGAGCAGCAGAGCTTTGCTTCTGGTACCTTGGGAAAAGACTGACTCTTTGATCACAGATGCCATTTTGTCTCGGATTTATTTCTTAATGTATAGGGATAAATAAGAAATGTATCCCTGGAAGTGATTTCCCTTTATGACTTCCTTTTTTGAGACTCTGTCCCATATAGGGACCTCCTAAGTTAGAGGCTTTAATAATGACTCCAGCAAGTAAGAAAATTCTACGCAACAGAAGTTGCTGATGAGACTGTCCCTAGCACTTGCTGTTCTTGTCGTGACTGAAGATGTGGATTTTGCATCAGTGTCGTCATTTGTGCCATTGCTTGGTATTTAACTTACACGATTCTTTTTTTTTTTTTTTTTTTTTTTGAGACAGTGTCTCGCTCTGTAGCCCAGGCTGGTCCTGAACTCAGTATGGTATACGATTCTTTATTCATGCTGTTCCTTCCACTTGGAAGGTCCCACCTTGCCTCCTTTCTGTTTTTATCCTTTCCTTGAAAGCACGGTTCAAAATTGAAATGCCACCATATTCTGTAAGTTAGAAATCATATCTCTTTTTTTTTCTTAAAAATCCTTAATACATCACTTGTGTTTCAGTGGACTGGTATGGTTGATATTAAAGACAAAAACTCTAAAACTCTGGTCAGGTGTGGTGGTGCAGGCCTGTTATCCTAGCACTCCAGTAGGTTGAGACAGGAAAATCACAAATTCAAGTCCAACAAGGGCAATTTGGCAATGTAATGAGACCCTGTCTCAAAAACAAAAATGTAAGGTCGTAGTTCAGTGTGAAGGCCTTGGGCTTTATCTTCAGTATCACAAAGAAGAAGAAGAAGAAGAGGAAGAAGAAGAAGAAGGAGAAGGAGAAGGAAGAGGAGAAGGGGAAGGAGAAGGAGGAGGAGGAGGAGGAGGAGGAGGAAAGACATTCCATATGTTCTGTAGTAGCTACACAAAGCCTTCTTGAAAGGATGACCTTACGATCTGTGTTGAACATATACATGAATTCCAGGGCGAGGAAATATGTATCTTTGACTCTAAGGCTAGTATAGATGATAGCATATTACCTATTGGGAGTGTGCTGAGTATTTCTTTGGCTTGATTATGCAATTGAAAGAGGAAAGTTGGAAATTTCAGCAAGATTTCCTCCATGTTGGAATAACTGAGAGCTTTTCTATTTCTCTACTTTGCCTAGCTTTTCAGTGCTGAGGGTCACCTGAGAAAAGAGTGGTTTTACAAATGCAATACAGCTGTTTCTTCTCATCTAGAAACACCTCTTGTGTGCCAGTTGCACATGGTGCTATATGAGGGTCTTTGAAAAATGGACCACGGGGCACCAGCCCATTCTTTTACAACACTGCATTGGGTATAAACATACGCACAGCTAATGCTTTTCAGCCTACATAAGAGTTTATGAGAGAGTGTTGTATCTTAGGTTGGTGAATACATGAACCGAGATGTTGGGATGTTCTGGATCTTGTACCGGGTACAGGTATTGGATTCTCTTTTGTACCCCACAGGTTCTACTTTCTTCGACTTGACTTTTTAGTGCTAAAATCCTGTGTGGTAGCTTCCCTGATTCCCTGGCCATAGAAGAAAAGCAAACATTCACCTTTTCAAAGACTAAGAGAAACAGGTGCAGACCAAAATACTCTGGCTTCGGCTTTGGCTTTGGTTGGGTGGAGCATTTGCCTTTAAAATAGAGCTTTTTTTTGAAATGCAACACAATGCAGAAAACAACTTCAAAATAAGCCCAAATAAAAAATTCCACAAACTCAAACAGACAAAAAAATCAATCTTAGTCAACTTCAAGTTACACTCTTAACAAATTTCGAGGTGTTTCACCTTGCTTAAGGGCTCAAGGATTAAATTTTGGAAGTGGGATTCCTGCATGAGTTTGTAATCTTTGCTACCACACCTGCTTCTGCCTTTTTTTGCCATTACCTTTTTGAATCCCAACATTCGGAATAGATCCTCAGACTCTTCAGACATCTTCCATCATCATCTACCCTTGAACATCACAGTATTTTTTTAAGTTTCTCTGTACTGTGTCAGTAGGGATCAGGTTAATGTGTTTTCCTAAGTATCCTATGTTAAGATGTCATTTAAAAATTGTTTCACTAGAAAACTTTTATTGTTACAGTTATTTAAGAAATGCTTCATGACTATACTAGAAATGATGGGAAAAGGTGGAACTGTGTCCTTATTAATTGATCCATTCATACATTGAATACTTTGTCTGGGCTGGGCACTGATACATAGGCGCTGGAGATAGTGTGGAAGAAAACACAGTATTTGTACTGGTGTAGCTCCTCATATAGGGCAGTTTCAGATTGTAAGGCACATTGAAATATGTCAAACAGAAATTTGGAGTATGCTGACTGTTGGAAAGAAAATGAAACAGGTTTCATGATTATAGCGAGACTTTCTAGAATCTTGTTTTCTTAGTGTTAGTATTTTATTTACTACTAACAGGAATGAAAACAGTTCATTTAGCATTATTTATTCATTTAGGCCCTGTGTTTAAATAGTGATACAGAGATTAGGAAGATCATCTAGCCTTCGGCCTGGTGAAGGACAACTACTAATAGCTAAGGGTCAGGACAGAATGAAAGGAGTGCCTCAACAAGGAACAAGCAGCTGCTTGTGACAATTCGTTTTTGAGATTCTGGGAAACAGAGGTTGGAGGAATTGGGATTGAGCCTTGAATGGGCCTTGAAAAGACCGAAGTTTCAAGGAGGCGGCTTGCCACTTCAGGTCGCCTTTCCTAAAAGCTTCAGTTGCTGGGAGACAAAGTGGGCTGCCTCTGGAGGTGCCACTGGAGATGTTTGCACCCAGGATGGGTGCCTGCTGGGCAGGAACGCAGGGAAGATACACAGACTGAATGGACAGCAATTTAGGCTAGGTGGTCCTGAATTACCTTCCAACCCGAGAGTTTGATTCTACAGTGTTTAAAGTGCTATAAAGCCATTTGCTATCTTTTTAAAGGATTTGAGACTTTTTTCTTTTAATTCACCCTCTACAAAGCTGACATATAAATTGTAACTTCCTCTGAAGAAATGTTTTGCTAGGACAGGGTAAACCATTCAAATTTCTGTTTGAATAATCAGTAATTCCAGGTTCGTGTCATGATAATTAACGGCAACTTATTGTTGAGTACTCTGAACAGATGTAGGCTGCTATACCTGGGATGGAGTTAAGGGCTCTACAACTGACCCTGGAAGACTGAGCTTATCTCTGCCTAAAAGCTAAGATGGGTAAGCTTGACAATTTCATTTTCAGCAAGTTCCATATTACTTCCTCAAGTGTGATCAAAAATGAAATCATCTGGGAAATCTTTTTCTGCATCTCTGTTATGTTGACTGTGAGTTGCAGAAGGATGTATCAGTTACATGTCTTACTCACATGGTCTGTGGGACCTTTGAATTTGCTTTGTGTATTTACTTTTTCCCACTATTTTTATTAACAAACATATGCAATACATAATGTTTACAATGAACTTGAGTGGTTTTTGCACGTACATATTGTATCAACTTTACAATCTCTTCCCATTTTTGACCTTCCCACACTCTTCCCATCCCTTCCCCTCAACTCCGGCTATCATCACATCATGTGGTTCTATAGAATGTCTGTGTTCTGGGTTTCCCAAGTCAGAGAAACTATACAGTACTTAACATATTTAATCTTCTGCATCTAAATCATTTCACTTAAGTCACCACTCTAACTCAGCTTCCTATTCCTTGAATGGGCCACAGTGTTCAAATCCTGATGCCTCTTCTCTGAGTCCAACTGATTCCTTTATTGGGATATTTGCCAAAAGTTCTTTTTTTCTTCTGTATTTTGCTGTATCTTTGTTGATATTCTTAAATTTGACCTTACACACCAGTTCACATAAGAAAAGAACTACAAGCATGTAATTCAAAAGACTAGTAAATATGAAAACAAAGAAAAGAAGAAAAGTTAAATTTCAAATGCCTTAGCTGAGTACTGCAAGGTACATGTTTCTACATTCACAGAGTCATCTTTACATCAATCAGTTTTCTTAGGATAAACTTACATCAAAGACCTAATAAGCAAATTGCTACAATAAACAAACTTAAAACTATATCACATTGCTGCATTAAATGAACTTAAATGTATATCACATAAGTATACTTAATGAAACAGATATGAAGGTAAATTTAGTTATTTTAGAATTTTTTTAACTTCCAGAAGTTATTTACTCACATTTCACTGATTACTAACATTCTGATAGATTTGGCTTATAATTTATCTGCCTATCCATCCATATATTCATGCACATGTATTTTTAAAAGATTTTATGTCAATTCCCCATGTTGCATGTAATTATTCTGTTTTGCACACTACTATACTATTACTAGTAATAATGGTGTGGGGAGATTACACAGATTTTATAGAACAGTTGGTACTGTTTTAGAAGTATATTAATCAAATGATTTAAATACCAATCAATTTTTATTACATTTTCTCTTTAGATGTTACCTTTCCTCCAAGTTATTTTGATGCTGCTTATTTTTCTGCTTCTCTCAAAGAGGATAAATTCACATTCAACATCAAAAAAGTGAATTGCTACATTAAACAAGCTTAAGACTTTATCAATTTGCTACATTAAATGGACTGAAATCTGTATCACATAAGTATAATACAGTTAAAACAATAGGTATGCTTAGTTATTTCATATTTTTAAACTTTCATATATTGTTTACTCATATTTCACTAATCATTAAAATTTTACCTGATTTGGTTTATTCTTTTACATATCTATTCATTCCTAGTTTCATGCACAGCCTTACTTTTTTCTCAGCTCATTCTCCTCTAGCTGTTTTTTTTTTTTCCCTCTGGGGTCATTGGTGTTGTTGGCTTCCCTTTCGCTTTCTAAGTTTCCTTTAAGTATTCTCTACAATCCTGGCTTAGTGGCTGCAAATTTCTTTAAGCTTTCTATATCATAGAAAGTTTTAATTTCTCCCTCTAATTTAAAAAGATAATTTTGCTGGATATAGCAGTCTTGGTTGGCATTTATGTTCTCTTAGTGCTTGGAGGACATTGCTTCATGATCTCCTGGATTTTAGAGTCTGAGTTGAGAAGTCTGCAGTTATCATGATGGGCTTATCTTTGTAGGTCACCTTCTGTTTTTCTCTTACAGCTTTTAGTATTCTCTCTTTGTGTTGGGTTTCTGGTATTTTAGTTATCATGTGTCGTGATGAGGATCTCTTCTGATCAAAGTTGTTTGGTGTTCTATACGCCTCCAGTAGTTCCATGTTCATTTCTTTTCTTAGATTTGAGAAATTTTCTTCCATCTTTTTATTGAACATTTACTTTAAGCCTTTTGTTTTGTCCTCTGTCTTCTCTGGACTCCCATAATTCTGAGGTTGTTTCTCTGTGAATCATCTATCAGCTGTTGTGATGATTCGCTTTCTTCCTTCTTTACTTTGTGTTCTTTACAGCCTGTATGTTGCAGCTCAATCATTTTATCTTCTAGGTCTGACATTCTCTTCTGAAGATGTCCAAAGTGGTTGCTTATTGTTTCCTGTGTGTTTTTCACTTTCTGAACATCTGCATTCAATTATTTTTGCATCTCTGTTGTGTTCTTCTCTAATTTCTTGTATCACCTTCATTATCTTCTGGTTTATGTTGGTCCCTTGGGCCAGAGGCTTCCAGAGGCATCTAGGACTGGGCCTTCACTGAACTCTTTTTTCCTGTGCACTAGAGACAGGTAGACAGAGACAGGCAGAGACAGATGAACCATGAGGAAATGTGGTAATATATTCTCTACAAAAGAATTGACACCCCAGAAAATGATACCAGGGATACTGAAATAGCAGAATCCAAAGATGAAAAAGACAAAAAAGATGATAACTTCTGGGCCCAGATATACTTTGAATTAAAACAGGAAATGAAACAGATAATGCAAGAGATATGCCAGCACATAGCTGAGCTAACAGCAAACATTGAAAAGCAATTAGTGGAGAACAAAGAAGATGCTTTGTGTATTTATGCAAACCAGAGGGCTAGTGTTGTTGGAGGCCCAAAACATGGACTGACCTGTTTTTTAAATAAGTTTTGACATAGTAGTGTGGTCAAGTTATAGCCAACAGACTAGTTAGAGATCCCTATCTGCACAGCTGACCATGTTGAATTCCATCTTCACTCTTTCACAGCTACTCCATTGTTTATACTTCTAGTAGTAGAAGAAACAATTTATTTTGCCCTGTATTTAAACCTCCAGTTTCTCAAGACCCTGTGCTTCTACTGCCAAGCTCTCTTCCCTTAGGCCAACTTCTTAGGTTGCCATCTTTAGATACGTGGTTCCTTAAAGGTGAATAACTGGCAGGAGCAGTGTAAGGCAGAGACTGTCACTTTCAACTCACTGGTACTGCCACCAAGGATTGCAGATTAGAAAGGAGAAAGCCAATCTCATTGTTAATATTTTTTACCAGCCTCAAAAGCAAGAAGCATTTTGAATTGTAAGCTCTTTGCTTGGTTTCTCCTTCCTCATCACTTCTTTCTGTCATTCTAAAAGAAGATATATAATAACAGTTGTGTCCATGGTTGTGTACTTCTAAACAACTGTGTATGTTACTGAGCTCATATTTTAAGGGTAGACCATCAGGGCCTAGAACACAATTGGGAAGTCTGTGGTATAATCCAATGTTCTTAAAAAGTCTCAAATCCAGAATAAATTCAATAACCTGTATTAATTATGTGTGTGTGTGTGTGTGTGTGTGTGTGGTAATGAAGGAGTTAACGTGAAAGTGACAACATCAAGATAGAGCTTTAGAGCTCAGAGAGGGAAGAAGAAAGTTAAGGGCAGGGCCCGAGGGAGGCGGGACCTGCCCAGAGCATCAGCCTTGTCAGTCAGAACGGCTCCTGGGTCCCCTTGCTAGTTCTGAGTCAGCCTTGCATGGAGTCAGATGTCCCATCTGTACTCTTTTGCTCTCCACGTCACCTTATTATTTATTGTTCTTTCTAATTCAGATTTTAGAGCTGTTGGCATGGCGGCTCCCTTACCTAGAGTTTAATGTTCTGGTCACCAAAACCGTACATCAAAGGAGCATTTGTGCGCGGCCCTTCATGATGGGCCGTGTGGACAGACTGATAGTAGAGAAGAGCATCTTTTCTTGGCTGAACACTCAGGACACTTGAAAGCCCTGTCTTACAGGGAGAAAAAAAATGGCCACACACACACAAAAATAGCTAACCAAGCCAGAGCTAGAGACTTTGTTACTCTTTCAACCTTCTGGGGAATAAGTGAAATCGTTTGTTTGCCTTCTTATTGTGACTAGAAGTAAGCTCTGCTTTAAAAGACAATAGCTTTGCTTAAAAGTTGCTGTAAAAGATTTTTTTCTTGGACAATAATCATCCTTATATAAAATGGGCTATATGCAAATAAAGTCATTTCTGTTTCTGGAAATCACGTTTATAAACACCACAAATACATTTCAATTGATAAAGGGAGCAGTAGGTAAAAATGTGTCGTCAAATACTTCCTGTTCACTACTGACATACACATATTTTTCTAGTACATTGCTCAATTGTGAAATCAGGAGGAAAGCATGCAATAAACATTTTTTTGCAGCAAATTTTAGTAAAATATCTGTAAAAAGAAGACCAAATATACCAATGTTGAATATTACAATGTATTTGATTAATTTTTTCTTCTTTTAATACAAAATTGTCAGATAATCTTGTCCTGCAAAAATACTACATTTTAAAATTCAGTATGGTGCTATCAGGCACCCCCGGTCTCTTCGAGCTATAACTGGTACCGAGCTTGTGCTGCTTGTCAAAATTTAATGAGAGGGCCCGTTCTAAAATAATTGAATTTTCATATCAGAACGAACCAGGATTACTCAGACAATAAAATTGCTGAGTCCTGTACTGTTACCGGCAAATACCTTTTGCTTTGCTCATGAAATCAGTATGTAAATGTTCGGGGCTTGTATTTAAGGCATCTTAGGCATTTGGAGTTGTAGTACTAGCAATAATTTCAAATGGTCCCGGTGATAAGTAGCTGGTTTTTTATAATGTTCAAAGTGTAATTTGTTTGGTGAATCAGGATAAGCATTTGGTTTGTATTTTATATAAATGTTAATGCATTTGCAGTATAATTATGTTTCTTAACTTTTAACATTTCAGAAGTCAAATTTGAGGACTAGTCCATCAGATTGTCTTGCTTTCAGAACATTCTGAAAAATGGGAGCACCCTCAGGCAGTGAGTAAGAGGTGCCGGTAAAGTTTGTCATGTTATGTTTTGGGAGCTGGGGCACTGATAATGCAGTAGGACAAATGCCTGTTGTAGGTGTGCCTGCCCCCATCATGTTGAGCCCTCAGAGACAGTTTCGGGTGTGAGAGCCCTCTATCAATAGTAAGGAAGACACCTCAGGGAGTGGCTAATTTCCTTCCTTTATAATCTTTGAGTTGGAGAGGAACTATTGAATAAAATAGTATAATTTTAAAAATTAGTAAGAGTTCCTTCAATGTTGCAGTAATTGAGGGTATCAGAACAAAAAAGGGCTTTTTCTTGTGTGGCAGAGAAAGTAGGTTTAAGACATGTCATTTTCCATATTCTTATTTTAAAAATAACCTGCAGGTCATTAGCCTTTAAGCAAATGTGTCCTCAATCAAAAAAAGTTAGCTCTGTAATTTTCCAGAGATAGCAGTACTTGTCAAAGTCATGCCATTTTTCACCATAGCTTCATGATACAGCTCGGTTGAGCAAAGGAATATCGAATAATGTGGCCTCAGAGGCAGAGGACCTAGCTTTCATTTTCTCTGCCTCATAGAGTACAAAGGTCATCAGGTTGCAGTTTATGGTCCAAATCCAACCTTCTGGCTTTGTAAATAAAGCTTTATTGGAACACAGCTACACTCATTTGGTTATTTGTTGTCTATAGTTGCTTTTGTGCCCCTTAGGCAGAGTTGAGTTGCGCTGGGCCCAATATAGTGTGAAAAGTCTAAAATAATTTCTATTCTGCCCTTTAAAGGGAAAGATTGCAGACTTATGACATGGTACATAGTCCCAGTTTTCATTGACAATAGTGATGGTAGTGGTTGTGGTGGTGGCAGTGAAGGTAAGTACATACAAGATCTCAGTTGTTCTGAACACTTTGCACTGACACATTGTTTTAACTTTCCCAAGAACCCTATATTGGAGCACTGTTGGTCTTACCATGTTGCATGTAAGGAGAAAGCCCAGAGAGGGTAAGTGGCATGATCACTCTCATTTGCCTAGTGCATGGCAGAGCCAGGGAGTCAGGCTCAAGGATTTCTGCTCTTTATATTTTCAGTTTTTGTTATGGAAAATTTCAAGCATAGATAAAAATAGAAGAATAAAATGAGTTCCTAAATACGTACCATTGCTTCAGTAATTTGATAGAGTATTGACACTTTTGTCTAATCTAAAATCCCTCTCATCAAACTTCTAAATGGTTTTTATATATGTAGAGCAAATTTTCAATATTATGTCATGATATCTACAAAATATTTCAGTCATATCTCCATCAGATAAGGACTTTAAAATATAACAAAAGGCTCCTATGGTATCTAACAAAATTCACAGTAATTCCATAATATCATTTTATACCTGTTTATTGATCACCTTAAGTTTTTTGATCATAGTTTATTATTGACCATCGGTTTGTTTTAAATCAGAATGTAAACAAGATTCAAACAATTGCGTTTGGAAATTGTGATACTGTATTTCTCTTAATATATAATGGTATCTACCCCTTACTTTCCTTTCTTCTGCTAATTATTATTTGAATAAGCTGGTTCATTTGAACTACGGAATGTTCGATATTCCAGATTTAACCATTTGTGTCTACTGACTCCATTTAATTTGTTCCCTTTTCCCCAGTATTTTTTTTTATACCCATAGCTAGGTCTGGGTGATTGATGGAATTAAGGGGGGAGTTTGTGTGTGTGCATGTGTGTGGGTGTATGAGGCACCCAAAGCCTGGTTGTGATCACTAAGCAATGATGCATACGTTCCTTTGTGGATTCAGCTGATATCAGTCTTGAGCCCAATCCCGCCATTAATGAAGTTTTTCCACTGACTTTTCTTTTTTCAGTTTTAGCATTAGTTCACAAATATTTTGGAAGCCCACTATTTTAGACTTGCCAAATGGTAATTTTTATTTTTGTTAATTCTTTCATCTTTATTAGTTGCAATTCTTTGTGAAGAATTTTCCCTCATCAACTGTTTGCTTACCCTGATGTGTTGTTTGTTCAGGAGAAGCAGAATAAATTCGTAATTCTGTCCTTTCTGTGAGCAGTCACTGTAGTGTCTTGCAACTTTCGTTAGTGAGCAATGATAATAATGTGATGGATAAATAATAAATTTATGGATTTTAAAATATATTTTATGTAGATTATAGCAAATCTTTCTTATGCTGTGATTGCCTTTTTATGGCTGGAGGGAGCTGCGGTTTGGCTCCTTTGACTTTTGACATGACATTGACAGTCTTCAAAAGTATGCTTGCTTACTGGCCAAGATAACCCTCGGATTTCTTGTGTATTTCACTCCTCAAATTGAGAATTTGCCCTTTCTCCAGGAAGCTCTTCTTCCTGTTGCTGGGAAGTGTTATTTAGAAATCTGCCTGAGGTGCCCTACTTGCCAGGTGTCCTAGCTGCCCATCGCAACTGAGTGGATACTGCTTCTGAGCTTTTCAGCAGGGACCTAGAAAATACATAACTAAGAATAAACAAGAAAGTAATTCATGAGTTCATTTTCATACTTAAAATTTAACTGTGAATTCTTCTTACTTTTTTAACTTCTTGATTTCATATTTATATCTCTTTTTTTCTTACGCTAAGCTAAGCCTGGTGGTCCAAGCCTGTAATCCCAGCACTCTAGGAGGATGAGGCAGGAAGATTTCAAGTTCAAGCCTAGCCTGAGAAAGTTAGTGATTTAATGAGAGCCTGTCTCACAACCAAAAATAAAGATAGGTTGGGATTGTAGGCCAATGTCAAGGCTCAGGACTCTCTCCCCTGTACTATACACATGCAAGAAAAAATAATAAGAATCTTAGTTGTGGTGATAATAGATAATAGTATACTTATCTGCTTTACCTTACCATTGACATTTGATAATTTTAAAGTTATAATACCAACATTGCTGTTAATAACAAGATGGTTTACATTTTCTACTCTCCTAAGCTTCTATTTTTAAAGGCCTGTCAGTAGAACCAGAAATGGAATCTTGAATCTGCTGGATGCTTGTGTGTGGGAGAGCAGACGATTTATTGAACTTTTTCAGTGAAATGTCTTATAAATCAATATTTTTCTAGTTTCTAAAATGAGTGAGATGGCTCAAGTGCTTCCATTTGATCTAGGCCATCAATATACATGTTGCCAGCTCTGGAGCACCCATTTGTGTAAAATAAAAACTAGTAGACTTAAAAGACCATATAGGCCCCAATACAATTATAGTAAGGAATATTAATACTCCACTGTTACAGATAGAAAAGTCAACTAGACAGAAAATCCACAAAGAAATACTACAGTTAAACTCACTATGGAAAATTTGGACTTAATGGATGTCTACAGAATGTTCCACCCAACATCAACAGAATATACTTTCTTCTCAGCAGCACAAGGAACATTTTTCAAAGTACACCTTACTATAGACCATAAGACATGCTTCAATAAGTAAAAAGGAATCAAAACAATTCCTTGTTTATTCTTAGACCACAGTGGAATAAAACTGGAAATCAACATCAAAACGAACAGCAGAAGCTATACAAATACATGGAGACTAAATAACTTACTACTGAAAAAACAATGGGTCACAGAGGAAATCAGAGAAGAAATCAAAAACTTTCTAGAGTTAAACTATGAAGGAAGTACATCACATCAGAATCTCTGAGACACAATGAAAGCAGTCCTAAGATGGAAATTTATAGCTATAAATGCACACATCAAAAGAGCAGAGCAATCTCAAACAATCTAATGATACGCCTCAAGGTTATAGAGAAAAAGAACAATCTAAATCAAAAAGTAGTAGAAGAAAAGAAGTTATAAAGATCAGATCTGAAATTAACAAAATAGAAACTAATAAAATGAAACAAAAATCAACTACTCTAAGAGGTGGTTCTTTGAAAGAATAAACAAGATTGATAAAACTTTAGCTAAACTAACCAAAAGAAGGAAAGAAAAAGCACATACCAATGTGATTAGAAATGAAAAGGGTACAATCACAATGGAGTCTGTAGAAATTCATAAAATTATAAAAATACTATTTTGAGCACTTATATTCCAACAGACTGGAGAACTTGGAAGAAATGAATGATTTTTGTAGACACATACAAAATATCAAAATTAAACCAAGAAGACATAAAAACATTGACTAGTCCATTACACACACAGAAACTGAAGCAGTAGTAAAGTATCTACCCACAAAGAAAAGTTCTGGGCCAGATGGATTCACAACAGCATTTTTTCAGTACTTTAGGGAAAAGTTAACACCAATGCTGCTCAAACTATTCCATGAAGTTGAAAGAGAAGGAATACTACCAAACTCATTTCTGGAGGCTAGCATCACCCTAGTGCCAAAACCTGACAATGACTCAACCAGAAAGGAAAATTATAGACTGATCTTCCGAATTAATGTAGATGCAAAAATTCTCAATAAGATTCTGGCAAATAGAATCCAGCAAATAATTAGAAACATCATACACCGTAATCAACTGGGCTTCATTCCTGAGACACAAGTCTGGTTCAATATACACAAAACAATGAATGTAATACACCACATCAACAAAAGCAAGAACAAAAACCACATGATCATCTCAATTGGTGTAGAAAAGGTCTTTGATAAAATAACATGCATTTGTGATAAAACACTGAGGAAATAGGTATAGAAGGACCTTACCTAAAACTGGTTGAAGCCTTATACGCCAAACCTAGAGCAAATATAGTAAATGGGGAGAAATTCAAATCATTCCCCTGTAAATCAGAAACACAACAAGGCTGTCACTTTTACCATTCCTATTTAACATAGTCCTTGAAACCCTCACATTAGCAATCAGACAAGAAAGTGAAATAAAAGGAGTGAGGAACAGAAAGGAAGAAGTCAAACTATCCTTGTTTGCAGATGATATGATATTATCTACATAGAATACCCAAAAACTCCACCATGAAACTCTTGGAAATAATAAATTCAGTCGAATTGTAGACTATAAAACCAATACTAAAAAATTAATAACATTCCTTTATGCTAACGATGAACTTACCAAGAGAGCTCAGAATAATAATTCTGTTCTCAATAGCCCAGCAAAAAATTAAATACCCGGTAGCAAATCTCACCAAGGAAGTGAAGCACCTATACAAAGAACACTGTATTACACTGAAGAAAGAAGTTGAAGAATACATTAGAAACAGGAAAGGCATCTCCTGTTCTTGGATAGGCATAATTAATATAGTAAAAATGACTATACTGCCCAAAATGACACACAAATTTAAAACAATTCTTATCAAAGTACCAACACCTTTTTCCACAGATATAGAAAAATAATTCTTAAATTCATATAGAACCAAAGGAGACCTAGAATACCCAAAGCAAACCTGACAAGATAAAGGCAGGAGGTGTTAGTATTCCAGACATCAAAGAAAATAAAACATAAAAACCTGTGGTCCTGGCACAGTGAGACAAGTTGACCAACGGAACCAAACTGGGGATGCAGACAGAAACAAATTCAAATACCCTCAGCTAACTGATCTTTGATAAAGGAGGCAAAAGCATGCAGTGGACAAAGGACAGCCTCTTCAACAAATGGTGCTGGGAAAATTGGACATTGACATGCAGAAGAGTGAATGTAGACACACACCTGTCACCATTCACCAGAATCAAATCAAAGGGGATCAAAGACCAAGATATTAAAACTAAAACACTGAATCTTCTGGAAGACAAATTAGGCAAAGATACAGGTGTAGGCAAGGAATTTCTTAACAGAATGCCAAAAACAAAAGAAATAACCTCCAGAATTAACAAATGGAATTATTGCAAATTAAAAAGCTTCTGCCCAGCAAAGGAAATTATCAACAAAGAAAGAACCGAAAAAATGGGAAAAAACGTTCACCACTTATACCTCAGATAGGAGGCTCATAACTAGAGTGTACAAGGGACTGAAGAAAACTAAGCCCCTCGGAATCAAAAATTCTATTGAAAAATAGGCCATGGAAATGAATAGGTAGTTCTCACATGAAGAAGTTCAAATGGCCAATATATAGAAGAAAAAAATGGTCAACATTCTTAGCCACTAGATAAAGACAAATCAAAATATCACTAAGATAACTTCTAACCCCAGAGAGAATGGTGTTTATCAAGAACTCAAACAGCAAACAGTGCTGGCAAGGCTGTGGGGGAAAAGGAACCATCATACACTGCTGGTGGAAGTGTAATCTGGTAAAACCACTATGGAAAGCAGTATGGAATATCCCCATTCAACCCAGCAATACCTCTTCTGGAAATTTTTCTTAAAAAGTTAAAAAACTTCATGTAACAGAGATACACATATACCCATGTTCATAGCAGCAGCACAACTAACAATAGCTAAAATGTAGAAGACACCAAAATATCCATCAGCAGACCAATGGATACACAAACTGTGGTATTTGTACAAAATGGAGTACCACTTGTCTATAAAGGCAAGTAGGTTTGAGGCTTTTGTAGGTAAATGATTGCAACTTGAAACCATCATGTTCAGTGAAGTAAGACAGACACAGAAGGTCAAATATTGAATGGTCTGTCTAATAGGAGAAACCCAGATCACAGTCATTTCATAGAAATAAATGTGAAGACTAATGGGAACTAGTGGGGAGGGAGAGAGTGTGGAAAGGTCAAAAAGGGAGAGGGGAAAGATTTGTAATTTTGCTGTGATATTATGTGGGCAAAATATTCAAATCAATGTAAATATTATATATCATATATATATATATATATATATATATATACACACATATATATATATATATATATATATATATACATATCAATAAAATGGGTAAAAATAAAGTATGTCCCAGACTCAATATTAAGAGAATTGGAATTGTTATTATAATAAATTTCAAATTCTTGCTATTTAAATCAAAGGACTGTCTTTCTTGCATTTATATGTGCTGTCAAATGAACTTCTTTGAGTTCGTGAGGAACCAAAGTATCAAGCTTGCCTACGTATCCCAGCTTCTTTGGGTGATCGTGAACACTTGAGTGACAGATGTTCAATGTTTCTGCAGTCTCTCTTGCCATGTTACTTGTATTTGACTTGATCATTGCCTTTATTTTGTTGTCATCAACCTCAGTGGACCTCCCTGACCAAAGTCCATTGTCAAGATCAAAATGACCAGCATAGAATTTTGTGAACCATCGTTGGCACTGGTGTTCGTGCAGTGGATTGTCACCATAAATTTTGTGCCTTTTCACAAGCTTGACTCTCAGTCTTCCCTGCACAGTAGTAAACAATAAAATATGGTGAAAATGCACACTGATGTCCATCTTCAACTTGTTAATAAAAATCTCCCAAACTCAACCAAATAGCTGACTTAAGAACTAAGCTAGAACTATAAGCTGTCATATGACATAGCAATAATACCATACATGTGAATGACTCCAGTACTTTCAAAAATGAGCTTAGCACCGTTTGTTGCAAAAAACCATCATATATTTTCCAACAACCCAATACTCATTTCATCTGTTCATTTTATTTTCCTCCCCAATGTCAGAACTAGAAAATTCTGAGTGCATACGTGGCTTGCATTTGTAGCTCATGTTTTGTCTTGTGGGACAGGACTAACCTAGAAGGAGCCATTGCTGCGTATTCCTGGGTTCTCCTCACTGTGGGACCTGGTGAGATTATCCTCACCCCCCCCCCCCCACGGCCTACTGCCAATGTCTGTTCTCACCTTTGCTCCTAGTCTGCCCTGACCCCAGTGTTTAAGTTGTGATGACTTCCGATGCCTCTTACACTGAACAGACGATGAAGGAGGCCTATGTCACTGATGCTGGGCTGTTAGTGGATTTTGCTCCTTGTTTCCTCACAGTTTTCGGTCCATCCCTCTGCTTCAGCGCTTCAAACGCTGGTTTCTACTTAGATACTTACAGATCTCCCTTCATGAATCTGTTGTGAGCCCACTGATAGCCTACACTGTTTCTAATTCATCGCGGATCCCCAGTGACCAGGAGAGCATCTTGCAGAAATAGAGTGCTCATTAAGTACTGCAGGGACACACAGAACACTCTAAGCCTGCGTTTCCTGCTACCAGTTACCCACCCTCCCCCAGAATTCTCCCTGCATGACTTTCAGTTCCCTGGTGAGATTTTCCTCAGGGCGGTGCCTTCTTTTGCTTACGGCCAGGCTGTCCTTGTAACTATTTGGATGACTTGCTTTGTTGAGGGTGCAATCTCTCCTCAGATGGGTCACGGCAGGCCTGGCAGCAGCTCTGGTATGCGGCCTGGGTGGTAGGTATTGCATGCAGAATGGGGAAGCTTCCTTAATGTGCAGCTGGCGATGTGATCGGTGTGTGGAAAGGAGCAATAGGCTGCCTCTTGCCCTGTGTGCAAGGTTTTTCGTGATCTGCCCTATGGTGGGCATCCTTCCAACCTTATGGGCGAAGCTGCCATGTCATTTGTGGTGTGTAAATGATGAACAGAAAGCAGAGTGGGTAGACTGTGGCAGACGTGAGTTTCCTAGCAACATCATTAACTATGCTGGACCACCATTCAGTTAGCTTTGCCTCCTGTGGCCTGATACCATGGTGACACCACACTCTCTCTGGCCACTCTATAAACCTTGCACTTATGGTTCCCTGTCTTTAGAGGTGCTGGGAGAAAGATCACTTAGCACTGTGCTGCTAAGATGCTAAAATAGATGGCAACTTGCTGCTTTCTTCCTTTTTGCCCTGAGGCCTTTGACTGTGTACTTAGTATGATTTGTTTTATGGGGGTGGACTGCCTTTTAACCTTTTGCCTTATAGTTGCAGAATCTCTGCTGAAGCATCTTGTGTCTCTCTGGCCGTGGTGGCTTAGAATAAACATTTCTAAATGATGAAATGATATTTACTTGGCTTAGGTACCATCCATGTATTGAAGGACCCCAGTCCTTTTACAATGCTCCAGGAAATCATCAAGGATTGTTCAGTGTGTGCTTGTGAATGGCTCCTGAAAAACCTGTGGTGTTTTCTGTTTTCTTCTGACCTGGCCCGGCTATTTCAGGGATTCCTGTGGCTGAAATTCTCTCGGCGTTCCAGATCACAACAAACCTGTCCTTGAGGGCACTAAAGCTATGTTGGTTTCTTTGCCTCTTCATTGCAGATTGGGACTCGTTTGGTTCTGTTATCATGTTACTACCTCTGTTCTGTGTTTCAGACATTTTAGAGTCCCTCTTCTGCCTCTCTGTTTCTCTCTCTCTCTCTCTCTTCTCCTTTTCCTCTCCCCAACCTCCCTCCCCTTTCTCTTTTTTTCCTTCCTTTTTCCTTTTCTTCCTCTATGCTGCCTGCTCCTGTTTCTCTTCCTTATCCTATTATGATGGTCTCATTGCTCTAAAAATCAAGTCTGTTACAGTTAAGCCTCAGGAAAATCTTAATCATAGTGATATTCTTTCTCTTCCTTCCTTCCTTCCTTCCTTCCTTCCTTCCTTCCTTCCTTCCTTCCTTCCTTCCTTTTATTTTGGTGGTACTGGGAATTGAACCAGACTATAGCTTGTGCCAAGTCCTTTTTCGTTTTGACTATTTCATAAGCTTAGATTTTCTGAATTTCCTGTGTTCTGTGACCTACCTGAAGATATTTTCTATAGAGTTTATTGCTTAAATCACTTTTAGTCATAACTTCCAGAAAGTGGCAGCAATGATCGGATAAGTGTGTTTGAAGTAAGGGGGAGAATTTTGAAGGAGATTCACATGGCAATGGGTCTTAATGTAATATTGTTTAAAAATTTAAATGTTCCCTGTATTTTCTGATCACACTTTATATCAATATTTCACTAGTTGTCTGCTGAGTAGTATTTCATGGTGTGGATGTTTACCAGTTTGTGTCGTAAAGGATATCTAGGTTGTTCCCAGTTTTGATCCAGGACAAATAAGCTTACTATGGACATTTGTGCAGGGGGTTTTGGTAAACAGAAGCTTTCAGTTTTCTGAGATATTTACTGCAGAAAAGCAGTAGTTGGCTAACTCAATAATTGCATGTTTAATTTTATAACAGACTGGCGCTTTCTTTTGCAGAGTCGCTGTGACATTCTTAACTCACACACGGATGGATGAGAGATCCAGTCACTGTATAGCCTTGCAAACATATGATGCAGTCACTTCCTGCTTTTAAGCCATTCTGACAGGTAGGTACCATTATCTATTGAGGTCTTAATTTGCCTTAATTTTTAAGCGATATTTTCATTGTGTTTTCTTTCTTTTACATTGTCAAAGTTGCTTTTTTAGGGCTGGGGTTTTAGCTCAGTAGTGGAGAACTTGCCAAGCATGCAAGAACCCTGAGTTCTGTCTCCAACACTGCAAAAAAAAGTTACTTGGCTGAGATCTTTTGTAATTTATAATGAGAAGTTTATTCTTATCTTTGTTGCTAGGTTCCATTGCAAGTGACAGGGAAGCAAAAATTAACAAAACATTGCAAAATCAGTTCACTTACAGACTTAATTTAAGTAAATAGGATAAAAACAAGAAATAAAAGTAGTGAAAATATGTAGGACAAAAGATAGAAACACTTTTTTTTTTTTTTTTTTTGGTGATGGGGATTGAACCCGGCGTTTTGTACAAGTTAAACAAGTGTCCTGTGGCTGAGCTATACACCGAGCCCAGCAGATGGTCATAAATATTATGGGAAAGCTAAGTTATGAAGTGTTAAGAATAGAGGCTAATAGTTTTAAGAGGACATCAGAGCAGGCCTCACTTAAGAAAGAGAAATTTGAGCAAAATCTTGGAGGACCTATGTGTAGGGTCCTTGTCCATAGCTCAAGAGAGCATTTCAGCTGAGTGTGGTGGGTTACACTTGTGATCCTAGCACCCTGGGAGGCTGATGCAGGCAATGCAGGCAACTTAGTGACTTAGCACAACTAAGTCAAAATAAAATTTTTAAAAATGATGAGTATGCAATTCATTTTTAAGTATTTATGTTCACTCTCCAGTATTGGAGGCAGGAAGAAAAAAAGCATTTCAGACAGAAAGGCGTTGAAGTGAGGTCTGTGACCTGGTCTCAAGATTTTAAAGTATCATTCTAGCTGCTTTTTGCAAGAGATTAGGGAATTGAGTGTACAATGAAGGGGACCAGTTAAGAGGCTACCAAAATACTCCCACTGAGGGATGATGTGGGATTGAGCCATCGTGGAACAATGGAGATAGTGAGGTGTGACTGGATCATAGGTATAGTGTTCTGAAGATAGTAGCAGTAGGGTTAGCTGCTAAAATGGATATGAAGTATGAGGGAAAGCTGGGAATAAAGAAAGGCTCCAGACTTTCTTGTCTGCATAGAAGGATGAAATTCCCATGGCTGTGGTCTGTATCTTCATGACCCCATGCCTAACAAATTCTTACTTTGAAACCTAACCTCCAATACAATAGTGTTAAGGGGTGGGTTTGGGGGAGGTGATTAGGTCATGAGGGTGGAGTCCTCTGGATAAGATTAGTGCCCCTTATTAAAAAGGGCCTGAGGAAGCTTATTTGCCTCTTCTCTTTCTGTATGTGAGATATAATACAAGTACCATCTATGAACAAGTAACATGGCCCTCATCAGACACTGAATTCCTGAGCCTTGATCTTGGACTTCTCAGCCTTCAGATTATGAGAGATAAAATTTTGTGTTTGTAAACTGCCCACTCTATGATATTATATTTTGTTACAGCCACCCAAACAGATTGAGGGATCACACAATTGAGATGTAGAACGATAGAAGTAGGGCAGGTTTGGGGAAGGTCAGGAGTTTATTTTTTAATGTTTCCCCCTATTTTTATTGGTATATATGTGCAAGACACAATGGTTGTGCTAAACTTAAGAATTTTGTGCATATATGTGTTGTGACATCAACATCATTACAACCCCTTTTCCTTCCCCTTAATGAGTCTCTCAGCCCTTTTCTCCTACCTCTTTCTCCCAATATCTTGCTGATTTTATTCTGTAATTTGCTTGTGTTCTGGGCTGGTCCTGAACACACAGTGGAGCCCAGGCTGGCCTTGAAGTCAAGGCAATCCTCCTGCCTCAGTCTCCTGAGTGCTGGGATTACAGGTGTGCGCCACCACACCTGGCTTGCGTGGTGCTGGAGAAACGAATCGATCTTGGATACTTAGCACTGGACTTTGCGCTTGCTTGGCAAGCACTTTAAGTGCAGAGCCATTCCTCCAACCCCCATGCAATATTTAACCTCGTGATTCTGAGTCACTTTACTAAGCATGATAGTCTCAGGTTGTATTCATTTACCTTCAAGTACCTTGAATCTATGTCTTTCTGGAAGATTAGTACTCTACTGTGTACAAGTGCCACTTTTTTGTATCCATTGATCTATTGATGGATATTTTGGCATCTCCCATAATTTAGCTATTGCTAGTCATGCTGCTATAAACATGGATGTACATTATTTCTGTTACATATTGCTTTAAACTCTTTTAGAAAGACACCTAAAAGAGGTATCGCCAGATCAGATACAATATTTATTTTCAGCTTTTTGCGGAATCTCCACACTGCTTTCCATAGCGTTTGTACTACTTTAAAAGGGTTTCTTTTTCCCTGAATTCTTGCCAGCATTTATTGCTTTATGAGTTCTTGGTGTACACTAATCTTTCTGTGGTAAGATGGTATCTTAGTGATGTTTTGATTTGCATTACTTTAAAGGCTAAGGATGTTGAACATTTTTCAAGTGTTTGTTGGCCATTTGTAATTCTTTTTCCCCATTTTATTGATATGTATAAGTACAAAATATAAAGTTTACATTGATCTTGAGCATTTTGTGCACATACATATCATAACAAAGTTACAAGACCTTCCCCTCTTTCCTTTTGCCTCCCCCCCCCCCCCCCAGTTCCCATTATTTTCCACACTAAGTTTCATGAGATGATTGTGATCTGGGTCTCTCATATCAGAGAAACCATTCAATATTTCACCTTCTGCTTCTGACTCACTTCCCTAAGCATGTTGGTCTCAAGTTGCCTCCATTTGCCTACAAAAGCCTCCAATCTACCTGACTTTATAGATGCATAGTGTTCCCTTGTGTATAAATACCACAGTTTGTGTATCCACTGGTCTGTTGATGGGTATTTTGGTGACTTCCATATTTTAGCTATTGTTAGTTGTGCTGCTATGAACATGGGTGTACATGTATCTCTGTTACGTGTTGTTTTATTTTCACTCTTTTGGGAATATTCCTAGAAGAGGTATCATGGGATTGAAGGGGATATTCATTTCCAGTCTTTCAAGAGACTTCCATATTGCTTTCCACACTGGTTGTACCAGTTTACAGTCCCACCAGCAGGGCAGGAGGGTTCCTTTTTCCTCACAGCCTCACCAGCACTGATTACTGTTTGAGTTCTTGATATAGGCCAATCTCTCTGGAGTTAGATGGTATCTTAGCAATGTTTTGATTTGCATTTCTCTTATGGCTAAGGATGTTAAACATCTTTTTATGTATTTCTTGGCCATTTGTAATTCTTCATTTGAAAAAAAATGAGGAGAACATTAGAAAATGGAAAGACATATCCCATTCCTGGATAGGCAGATTTAATATTGTCAAAATGATTATACTACCAAAACTTTTGTATCGGTTCAATATAATTCCGGTCAAACTACCAATACCTTTCTTCACAGAATTTGAAAAATCAATTCTTAAATTCATATGGCACCAAAAGAGACTCAGGTTAGCCAGAGCAATCCTCAGTAACAAAAGTGAGTGGCATTATGATTCCAGACGTCAAGTTATATTAAAAGCTACTGTGATGGTACTGGCACAAAAGCAGACCTGCTGATTAATGGAACAGAACTGAGGATGCAGAGTCAACTTTAAGTACCCTCAGCTACCTGACCTTTGATAAAGGGGCCAAAAACATACAAGGGAAATAGGATAGCTTCTTCAGTAAATGCTGCTGGAAGCACTGGTTGTGCACATGCAGAAGAATAAATCTAGACACTTGCTTGTCACCATGTACCAAAACCAAATCAAGGTGGATCAAAGACCTAGATATCAAAACTAATGCACTGTACCCTATAGAAGCCAAAATAGGCAAAACTCTTGATGGTGTAGGCATGGAGAAGGACTTTCTTAGTAAGGATGATACAAAAGAAATATCCCCCAGAATCAACAAACGGGCTTATATCTTATCAAAGTCTTTTCAGTGCAGAAGAAATTGTTAACAGAGTGAAGAGAGACCCGATAGAATGAGAAAAAAAAAAATTTTTATCACTTTTGCCTTGGACATAAAGCCTAATACCATGAATATTCAAGGAACTGAATAAAAATAAAACCCTCAAAAATCAAAGACTCAATTAAAAATTGGGCAATTGAAATGAATAGGTGGGAGGTTTTTTTAAATTGGCATGTTAATATGAGATGACTGTTGTAGATGTGATTAAAGTTATTATCTATGTAAGTATGGAACTTAGGAAAAAACGTATTGGGTGTTGTCAGCACATATATGTTATTCAAACTCATGGGACTAAAAGTCTGAGGCTGCTAGGACTCCCATAGAGTTCAGGCGTTCAAGAAGGAATCTACAAAGGACAGTGAGAAGGGTCAGTCATTTATTTAGGTGGAAGGCTGTAACAATGTCATGCCCTAGGAGCCAAATTAATGTTAGGTAGCAGGCCAAGTAAGATGACCACTGGAATTTTCCCCCCAAATTATTATTTTTATTAGTATGTATTTGAGATACATAATAATTACATCCAGCATGTGGAACTGATACATGTCCATATGGCATCTGCATCATTTTTACTTTCCTTCTTACCTTCCCATCCTCTCATCCCCCCACATGACCTCTCCTTCTCTATGAAATCCATCTCTCTGTTTTTACCCTCACTCTTCTTTCTTTCACTTATTTATACTTTGGGTTTCTCATATTGGAGAAATCACGTGACATTTTAACTTCTTCGTCTTACTGATTTCTTTAAGCATAATGGTCTTAAGTTGCATCCATTTTCCTACAAATGACTCAAACTTATCTTTCTTTATGGCAGAGTAGTACTCCATTGGGCCAGCCATTTGACCATTGAATTTTGCAACATGGACACTGAGAGTTAGTTTTGGAAAAGCATTTTCAATGGAGTAGTGGGATTATAGCTGGAATTAAGATCAGTTCAAGACAAAATGGGAGGAGAGGACTTTAGGACAATAAATGTAGATACCCTTAAAGACATTTACTGTAAAAGACAAAGAAATGAAGGTATAAATGCGGTGTCAAAATCAGTGTTGTTTTTAATATCAGAAAACCTATTTGTATGTTGATGAGAATGAGAGAAAGAGCAGATTGATATCTAGCAGAAGATGTGTCAGGAAGGTCAGATTGTAGTGGTGATTAAAGTGTGGGAAGTTTGAAAATATGATTGTGGAAGGTTGTAATTGTTGGTATCATTGCACACATGTGTAACAGTTTCTGCAAGATAGAAACCTAGGAATGGAATTGGTAGATCAAAAGGTGTGTATTAAACTTTGTTATGGTTTGGATGTGGAGTGTCCACCAAAAGCTTTATGTGTTTGGATGTTGTGGAATAGCTATGGAAGCATGTGCTATTGGGAGGCGGGGCTGGTTGGAAAGGGCGGAACTGGGCTGGGCATGGAAGGGACCCAGTGTCTGCCCTCCCCATCACTTCCTGCCTTGCTGCAGACCCAGAGCCACTCTTGAGTGTTTGAGCCAGTCGTTGCTGTGCTGCTCTAGGCTCCCCATTCCTGCCCCCTCTGCTTTTCCTACCATCCCCTGCCTGGCTCCCTTGACTTCCTGTTTACCAGCCAACAGTGAGTAGCTCTCCCATCTCTGCTGTGCGTTTCCACAATTGCCAGCCACCCGTGAATGAACTGAGGCCTTCTGAAACTCTGAGTTAAAGTAAACATTTCCTCCCTTTAATTGTAGATGTTGGATATTCCCTCTCAGCAACAAGAAGTAACTAAGACAAAACTGCTTAATAGATTTTTAAAAAGAATTCATTAATGTATAGTCATACCCAAAGTTAGCAAATGCTATTTTTACGTCAGCATTGCTAATAATGCTACTATGTTTAAATATTTTTGCCTTTCTGATATTTTGGTTTTCTTTTAATGTTTTCTAATTACTAGCATTTTGTACATACTTCCGTATATTTTGATTGTTGGTGTGTTATCTTTGTGAATTGTCTGATTTATCATTTGACTTCTAGGTTCTGTTACTCTTTGTTTGCATAGAAAATTTTGACTTTTGTGTTATCAAGTCTTCTCAGATTCTTAAAGATGCGAAAAATAATTTCCAATGTTTAAGCTCATATTTATGATTTTGCTTTTTGGTATTTACGTATTTAATCCATATGAACTTTCATTTGATCTCTGGGGGTAAAGTCCTAACTTTGTTTTATTTCCAAGTTCGATGCAAATTGTCCTTATATTGTATACCCAAGAATATTTCTTTCTTTCATTAAAATATCACACATTTTATATATTAAGCTTTTGTGTGTCCATACGAGTATTTCTGACCAAGTCTCATCCATTTCTACCTGCATATGATGTAGGTTTTTAATTTAAGTTTATAAAGTATTTAATACGTGGCAGAGTCAGTTATTTTTTGGAAAGTTGGGTGAAGATATATCAACAGCTGGCAAGCAGTTGTTTTTATAAGTTTAATGAAATATCGCTAGGATTATCCTTATGTTAGCTTTTCTTCCTGTCTGAATCAGTATACACGGATGACCAACATAAACTTAGGGTTTTCATACTGACTCATTATGCAGTATATTATTATATGCAAACTTCTAAAAGTATACATGTAATATACAAATATTGAGAAATGCAGAGTGAATGAATGATTGATTTTGGCTTGGATGAAAAGGGAAAATTTCCCAAAAAGTAAAATTCACCAGTATTTTGAAAACTAAGTAGTTGCTTCAACAGTTCACTCCGAGGCAGGAAGGATGACTCAGAGGTAAACCACTTGCCTAGCATGTGAGAGGCCCTGGTTTCAATATCCAGCATCATAAAAAAAATTTGTTCCTTTTCATTGGTAGATAATTTTGGTTTATCTAGATACTTCATTCTTTAAAATATTGGGATATTGTAAATAAAGCTGCTATGAAACTTTATGTATAAAACTTTGTATAGATAAATATTTTCTTTTTTTCTGAGTAAATACTTCGCAATAAGATGGCTGGATCATATGGTAGGTGAATGTTTAACTTACAACCTTCTCAGCTGTATTCCAAGATGGTTGCATTCCTTCACATTCTTCCCAGCAGTTTGTGAGGGTTCTCTTGCTCCACACTCTCAACACATCTGGTGTGCTCAGGCCTTTCCTTTTATCTCTTTTATTTTGTTCACATTGGACTTGATTAGTTTGTGCGTGTATGTATCCTATCAACATTATAATCCCTTCCCCTCACCCTTTTGATCCACTTGTACCCTCTCCCTAATTTCCACTACCACCCTCATTTGGTTCTATAAAATCAATGTACTCTGGGTTTCTCCTATTAGAGAAACCATTCGATATTTAACCTTCCATGTCTGAATTACTTCACTGAGCAGGACGATCTCAAGTTGCATTCATTCATCTAAAAAAAAAAAAACCTCAGAACTGTCTCTCTTTATAGAAGAGTAGTACTCCATTGTGTACATATACCATAATTTTTGTATCCATTGGTCTGTTGATGAGTATTTTGGTGTCTCCCACACATTAGCTATTGTTAGTTGTGAACATGGATATGTACGTATCACTGTTGCACGTTGCTTTTAACTGTTTTGGGAAAATTCCCAGAAAAGGTATTACTGAATTGAACAGAATATTTATATTCCGCCTTTTGAGGAATTTCCATACTGCCCTCCATAGTGGTTGCATCAGTTTACCATTCCATGAGCAGTGTAAGAAGGTTCCTTTTTCCCACAACCTCACCAGCATTTGATTGCTATTTGAACTCTTGATATATGCCATTTTCTCTGGGTTAGACAATATTTATTGGTGTTTTGATTTTTATTTCTCTAATGGATAAGGATGCTGAACATTTTTTTCACGAATTTATTGGCCATTTGAACTTCATCCGAGAACTACCTACTTATTTCCAATGCCCATTTTTAATTAGGTCTTTGAATTTGAGTGGTCTGTTTTTCTTCAGTTTCTTGTATATTCCAGTTATCATCCCTTGGTCTGAAGTATAGGTAGTATTTTTTTCCCAATTCTGTCTGTTCTCTTTTCACTCTTCATAATTTCCTTTGCTGTGCAGAAAATTTTAATTTGATATAATCCCATTTGTTGATTCTGGGAACTATTTCTTTTGTGTTGGGTGTCTTATTATGAAAGTCCTTGCCTATGCCTGTATCCTTTACATTTTTGCCTATTTTTCTTCCAGGAAGTTCATTGTTTCAGTTTTATTATTTAGTTCTTTGATCTCCTTTGATTTGATTTTGGTGAATGGTGACAGGTGTGTGTCTAGAATCATTCTTCTGCATGTGGATGTCCAGTTTTCCCAGCACCATTTGTTGAAGAGGTTATTCCTTTTCCAGTGCTTTTGGCTCCTTTATCAAAGATCAAGTTAGCTGAGGGTATCTGAGTTTGTTTCTGCATCCTCATTTCTGTTCCACTGGCCAGCCTTTCTGCTTTTGTGCCAGAACATATGATTTTTTTTTTATCACTGCTGCTTTGTAATAGAACTGGATGTCTGGAATCCTATTGCCACCTGCTTTTGTCTTATCACTCAGGGTTGCTTTGGCTATTCTGTCTCTCCTTTGGTTCCATATGAATTTAAGGATTGATTTTTCAAGTTCTGTGAAAAAAGTTGTTGATAATTTTATAAGAATTGCATTGAATCTGTATATCAGTTTGAGCAGTAAAGTCATTTTGGCTATATTAATTCTGCCTATCTGAGAACAGAGGATATCTTTCCTGTTTCTAATGTCTTCTTCAATTTCTTTCTCAGTATAATACAGTTTTCATGGTACAGGTTCTTCACTTCCTTAGTTGGGTTTACTCATAGGTTTTAAATTTTTTGTAGCCTTATGAGTAAAATGTGTCTCTTGCAAGCAGCACAATGTGTATTTTTGTCTTTTGATCCAGTTAGCCAATCTGTGTTTTTGATAGGTTAGTTGAGACCATTAACATGCAGGGTTGTTATCATAGTATTTGTGCTACATCCTGCCATCATTAGGATGCTTCAGTAATAATTGTGTGACCCACTCTTTTTTCAGTTTATTTTCCTCTTTCTGTTGTTTCTTCTTCTCTGAAATCTTTGGTGCCATAGGTCTCCCTTTCTCTGTCTCAATTCCTTTAAGTATTTTCTGAAATACTGATCTAGTGGGTGGGAATTTCTTTATGTTTTCATTATCATGAAAAATGTTAACTTCTTCCTCTACTTTGCAAGATGGTTTTGCTGGCTATCATACTCTGGCTTGACATTTATGTCCTCTTAACATTTCCATGATATCATTACATTGTCCTCTGGCCTTTAAGGTTTGCATTGAGATGCCTGCAATTATCCTGATGGGTTTCTCGTGGCAGGTTACCCTCTGTTTTTCTTTTACAGCTTTTAATATTCTCTTTATTGAGTCTCCAGAATTTTAATTATGATGTGTTGTGGGGATACTCTCTTCCGGTCAAAGTTATTTAGAGTTCTATATGACTGCAGTAGTCCAATGTTCATTTCTTTCTTTAGATTTGGGAAGTTTTCTTCCATAATTTCATTGAACATAGCCTTTAAGCTTTTTGTTCTGTCCTTAGTTTTCTCTTGCACTCCCCTAATTGTGAGATTATTTCTCTTTTAGACATCCGTCTTCTGTTACAACCAATCTCCATGTTTTTGTTGTTGTTGTTGTTTACACTCATTACTAACTGTATGATCCATTTTGTTTGCCTCATCTTCAAAATCTGATAATCTATCCTCAAAGTGTTCAAACTGGTTATTTGTTATTTTTCCTGTGAGGTTTTTTTTTTTTTATATCTTGGAGTTCAGCTTTCATTTTTCTATATCTCTGCAGAGTTGTTTCCTAATTTCTTGAATTGCTACCATTATTTGTTTACTTGTTTGTTCTTTATAATCCTCTGACTTCTTATCAATGTCTGTTTCAAGCTCCTTGTGCATCTCTTTTATGTGTTCTGTGAGTTTCTTGACCAATAAATCCACTTCTTTTTTGACTTTCTTGTCTGTAGGTTCTGCTACTTGAATATCCCTGATACAGGTTTGTGGGGTGTCCTGCCTTTTAGTAGGTGATTTATTGCCTTGTTTCCACATGGTTCTGTTTTAGTGAGTTGAAGCTCAGGTATTGTTGATGGACTCTGTCCCTTTTCCAGAGATTCTTGTATTAGAGCATTTCTAGTTTCCTTGAGTTAGTTCAGGTTTTAGAATTTATGACTCTTTTCAGTTTATTTAGCTATTAATTTTGAAGATATTCTCAATGTCCAAACCTCTGCTGAGACCTTAAACTTCTCAACTCTTTGGTAAAGGAGGATATGAATATAGAATTGTATATGGTCTATAGACAAAATATTTGTTAGCCTATCTTGGATGTGAAGATCATTGTTGGTGTCAATATCCACACTTTGAATAAAGGTTTACGTTTCCAGTACTCTCTAATATTAGCAACTTATTGGCACAGCCTAGTAGCTATTTTAATATTGTAAATTTCTACCCACAACATTAATAGATGCAATATACATTCATTGTATATCTAACTAAATCTTGTATTGACATTTTGAAATATTCTATTAACATCAGTATTATAAGGTGGACGTTAAAATAATATATCTCTAGTTTGCTTCTCTAGGTTAACCTGAACCATTAGAGCTTGTCCA
The DNA here is from genome assembly GCA_004027205.1 of Ctenodactylus gundi. Taxonomy (NCBI): domain Eukaryota; kingdom Metazoa; phylum Chordata; class Mammalia; order Rodentia; family Ctenodactylidae; genus Ctenodactylus; species Ctenodactylus gundi. The sequence continues at coordinate 189,228 of PVKB01000337.1, forward strand.
CTCTTATTCATTATACCTACTATACCCTGTTTTAACAATGTGAAATATATTTGTGTCCATATTTGTACTTGTTTCCTATTAGCTATATATTTATGCTAACCAAATATTGACATATACACCCGATCCTTGCTTAATCTTCAATTATGATCTAAACTACTATTGGTGGTTTTAATATACATTGATCTCCTATTAAAGGAATTTGTTGATAGTGCCACTGTATTATTGATAATAATATGTACACAAAACAACATTACTAATTTATTCCTAGCTAAATAGTATACAGAAAATACATGTCTACTAGTTTATATATATATGGTTGTGAAATATTGATATTTAAGAGTTCTATTAATAAGTGAAATTGGAGTAGGGGGAGAGCAGTTTGTAAGTTAGCTTTAGATGTAAAATAGAAAACAGAGGAGTACCTATGTGGTAGAGAATAGTCTGAGAGCACCCCTACTCTAGTCAGAGTACCAGATACAGAAAAGCATTATAAGTAACATTCAGATGAATTAGGGAGAGTTATGGATAAAGTATAGAGCACATAGCTTCCAGATCTGCAGAAAGATTCATGATAAAGTATTTAAAGAGTCATTGAAGAGAGGGAGAGATTCAGAAACTGTAAATTAAAGAAACAGAAGGAGGTTGGATGAAAGAAGAGGAAAATGAAAAAAAAAGAAAAAGTACAAATAAAATAAAACCTATTACTTGCAGGAATTTGATTTAATTTTAGCAAGAAACTAAATTTAAAAAGAAACCACACAGACAAATGAAACAAAAACCAAAATGCAAACTATCCAAAAAAAATTAGTTACCCACCTGTATAGTTTGGATGTGGTGGTTCCCAGGAGCTGGATCTCTCAGTTTGATAGCTCTATTCAGCCACTGTTCCTGGGAACTTCCAATTGTCTGTGCATTGATCCCGGCTGATCTTGGCAGCCTCTAAGGGGTGCTCCAATTCTCATCGAGTTCACCAGTTGGATGCTGGTTGATGTGGTAACTCCTAATCTGTACGCCATCACTCTGTCTCTGCTCTACTCAGAGATTTCCTCCTCTGCAAGCGATCCTCAATCACTAGTGCCTTCGGCAAGCTGAGTCCTCTGGTATGGTGATCTGGGCAGAAAAGTAGACTACTTACCAATTTCTCTCAATTCACAGCCCTTAGCGGCTATAAGGTCCAGTTTGTATTTGCATCACTGTCTGCCGCTGGTGTGACTTTCAGAGCTTCTGCTTGGCTTGCTTAATTCCACAACTCCCTCGTGTCTTCTACATGGGAGAGGACAGCCAGCTTGACCACAGTAGCATGATGAGGGACACACAAAAGCCACAGTAGAGATCTCTTGATCTCAGGAGCAGCTGCTCAGGCTTTTCAAGATTAGGCACCCTAATAGATTTGGTGTGGTTTCTCATTGTAGTTTTAATTTGTATTTTCCTAGTGACAAATTAGGTTAATCATCTATTCATTGATCATTTTGTATGTTTTTTTTTTGGTGATGTATCTATTCATTTTGTTTTCTTATGTTTCGTTGAGTTGTTTAATTCTTTGTATTTAATTTTGAAAATTTCTTATAAATTCTCTGTATGTAACAATTAAGCATATCTACAGGGCACCATTTTATATATTTATGTATGTATCCATTGTCTAATTTCCAAAGTAAGTTAAGCATATATATCTCTTCAAATAATTCATTTGAAAATGATTTCTTCCAGCTTTTGGAAATGCATTGTACATTATAGGTACCTGTCCTCACCCTACTGTGTAATAGCTCCTATACCACCGTAACTTAGTGCCCATCCCCCCTTCCACTGTCCCCTCTGCGCTCTGGTTTCTGGAACTCACATCATACTTTCAACTTCCACAAGACCAACATTTTAAGACTCCATATATGAGTCGGTACAGTATGTGTCTATACTTGGCTTAATTTACTTAATATAATAATAACTAGTTCCATCCACATTGTCACAAATGCCACGATTTCATCCTTTTTGTTGGCTGTACTATATTCAATTTTTTCTACCTATTCATCATTTGATGGCCACTCAAATTTTTTTCATTTCTTGGCCATTGTGAAGAGTGCTACAGTGAACGGGAACGTGCAGATGTCTCTTTGGTGTACTGATTTAATGTCTTTTAATGAAATTTCTGGATCGTGTGGTAGTTCTCTTAGGTTATGAAGAACCTCCATACTGTTTCCATAATTTCTATGCTGATTTACATTTCTACCTGTACAAGTGTTCTCTTTCCTCCACATCTGTGCCACCATTTGTTATCTTTTGTTATTTTCATATTATCCGTTCTTACTGGGGTGAGCGTTTCAGTCATTTCATTTTGGGGAGATTTTAAGTTACCAGCTCACTTTACTTAATGAACTATTCATTTAAATTATCCGTTTCACTTTGGTTGATTTTTGTTTATTTTTTGCAATACTGGAGATTTAACACAGGACCTTTGTACTAATCTATATACTCAGATCTTTTTTAGTTTTTATTTTGAGACAGTTTTCCATCAAGTCATTAAGTTGCCTGGGCTGGCCTCAAACTTAGGATCTTACTGCCTCAGCTTCTTAGAATACTGCATTTATAGGCCTGCACCATCATATCTGGCTTGGTTGAAGGTTTCTGTTGTTGTTGTTATTTGTAAACAAATTGCACTAAAAATGGAATCAACATAATGGATGTGGTCATTATGCATTCTACCGCTGAGCTACACCCCCAGCATTATGGTTTGTGTTTTTTTTTAAAAGAAATTAGTCCATTTGGTCTAAGGTGTAAGATTTATGAGTGTCAAATCATTCATTCTCATATTAATATCCTGGCTGTAGAATCTGTTGTAATATTTCTGGTATATTCTTGATATGAGTGATTTGATTTTCTTTTTTCTCAGCATTATTAGAGGTTTAGCCATTGTAGTGATTTCTAAATGAACTGTTTTTTTTCTATAATTTTTGCTATTGTTTTCTTCTTTTCCACTTTGTTGGTCTCTGTTTTTATTTTATCCTTCCTACTTGCTCTGGGTTTATTTTAATCTTTTGTTTCATGAAGTAAGAACCTAAATTATTGATTTGATACCTTTATTTATTTCTAACATAGTCATTGAGTTCTAAGAAAACTGTTTTCTCAGTACTGCTTCAGCCTCATCTCACAAATTTTAGCATATTGTATTTTATAATTTCATTTGCTTTTATAGCTCATTGTTACATAGATGTTCAAACTAGCCCCAAAATGCCCAAATAAAACAAAATTATAGCCCAGTACATCAAAGAACTTAGATTCAGAATTCTTCCACAATACAGTATCAAACCATATTTAACAATATATAAAGATAATTATATGTGATGATCAAGTGGGATTTACTTGTGGTCTAAACTTTTTTTAGATGTAATCAACTAAATCATCAGTTATCAATGTGATCAACTGAATCAACAGGCCAAAGAAGAAAAATAAAATGTAAAAACCCATGAGGAGGTCTGGGAGTGTAGCTCAGTGATTAGAGTGCTTGCCTAGGAAGCTCATGGCTCCAGTTTTGATAATAACTGGATGTGGTGGCACACGCCTATAATCCCAGCACTCGGGAGCCAAGGCAGGAAGATTGCTGTGAGTTCTAGTCCAGCCTGAGCTCCATAGTGAGATCATGACCGGCCTGGATTACAGAGCAAGACCCTGTCTGAAAAAAGCAAAATAAAACAAAACAAAACTCTGAGGAAACAAGGATGTCTGTTACATATAACTGCATTATTTATCCATTGTTGTGTGTTCCTTTCCTTTTCATAACAATCCAAGCATTATTCTGTCATAGTTTCTTTGCATTTATATATCTTTTTACAGGCATCCGTTAGTGTTAATTTTCTTAAGGGAACAGATTTTTATGGGTGTTTTTTTTCTTGTCTGAGAATGTCTGTATTTCACTTTTATTTCCAGCGAATGTTTTCTTGGGCTCTTGCATTGATTGACTTAGCCCTAGCGGACACTGTTGGTTGGGAATGGAGGCTCACCTCCCGGCCAAACCTGTGATGACGCCTCTGTAGGGCAATGTGAGCACTGTCTGCTTGTGCTGTGCAGAAGATGAAAAATAACTTGCTCAGGCCTTCTGAAACTGGGTCTTGCAGTGCAGTATTCCCCCCGGGAAGATTAGTAGTAATGCTATGTCGTATGGTAACATAGCCTGAGAAGAATCAGCCAAAGTTTTTTTTATAAATCTGGGCCTTTTGTATTTATGCCTTTAAAGATTGAATATTTCAGTTGCTCACATCCTCATCAGCCATTCAAAGATCATTTGAATTTATGTGTGCTAGATTAAAGAGAAATAGTTGTACATTTACTATTAAAACATATAATGGGCCTCTCTCTCTATATATAAAAGTTAAAGCTTGATCTACACAGTGGCTTTTAGTGTCCAGTAGTAATAGTAACCTTTCCAAGAAAAAATGAGAAGAGACAGAATTTACCTGGATTACCTACACCTGTTCATATCACCCCTGTCCACCTTCTTGAACACCGTTAGGCTCAGTGAAAGGATCTGAGGACATAACACCCTAAAGCGGTTAGGTAAAATTGTGAGCCAGGAGTAACAGCTACATATTCCTACTCATATTCACGTCTCTAGGTCTCTTCTGATCTAGTGTGTCTCTTATGGTATCTGTCTCTTTTCTGGCTTTGTGTCATTGTCTTTGAGAAGAGTATTCTTTATCTGTATCTGTTTGTTTCTTTATGTCTCTAAAGAGGAGGCACATTTTTGTGTTTAGTAGCAATCTACTCAGTTGTTTAATTTCATCAAAGTCAACAGTTGCAAATCTAAAAAGCATCTGGTAGGATGTTGAATTTTACAGATAAAAATAATATTTTGACTTGTTCATATATTAAGATCCTGAGGAGCTGCATTTGAGCATGAAATGAGGAAATACAATTTTAATTCATAGAATCAGACCCTATTCTCTCACAGTTTATCTCACAGGGAAGATTCTTATATCCTAAATCTTATATAGTTGGCTCAATATTTAGTGAAGGGAAAAAGTGGAAGCTGTCTTCTCTGTTCACATCTATAAAGAAAATAAATGTCTCACAAAGAATTTCTTTGAATTGTGTAAGATCAAATTTGGTAACTGTTATTTTCATCATAAGATAAACAAAATCTGAAGACATAAAAAAATGAGGTATAGGCTTTTTACTGAAAGGAGTGCTCTTAGTCCACCTATTTCTGGACTATAATGTAAGAAACGCTCTGTTGAAGTACTCGTGGATTTTTCTTTTGGAAGAATGTGTGTAAGTGAAGAATATTCTAAAACTGTGAGAGAATGCGTGGGTCAAACCAAGTTCTCTAATATTGCCTGTGGCAGAAGATTCAGATCATAAAGCATCACCATCTGAGTCTCCTTAAGCAAAGTATTTTCAGTCTCAAAGATTCAGAAAAGAATTTAGTGCTTTTTTTTTTCAGTTGGTACAGTGGCGTCGTGACGGGGCTGCTTTTAGGTACAGAAATGGATAGCTGAAGTTAAAAATAGGAGTGAATATTTCCAAAGGCCTAAATATACATTCAGGTGTGATATGTGCTCTAAAGTTTTGTGTACTGCAAGCTTGGTCACCAGGGTGATGATGTTGAAAAATAGTGGGACATTTGAGAGGAGGAATAGCAAAAGGTCCTTAGGTCACTGATGACCTTGCTCTCAGATTCAGGTAGGTGGTTATGGACCCAAAATAAATTCTTGTAAAAAGAGTGTTGTAAAATGACAAGCCTAATTTCCACTCCCACCAATGATATGTGAGAATGTAAATTAGTACAGCCACTATGGTAAACAGTACGGAGCTTCCTCAAAAACCTAAAAAAGCAACGACAAGATCATCTAGCTGTACCATTCCTTGGTATATATTTGAGGGAAATTAAGTCAGCCTACAAAAGAGATGTCTGAATACCCATGTTTTTATCATAATACGGTTATAATAGCCAGAATATAGAATCAGTCTAGATGCTCACAAAACTGCAGTATTATCTAGTAGAGCATTATTTAGCTATAAAGAACAACAAAAATACTGCCATTTTCAGAAAAATTGGTGGGATTGCAAGATACTGTGTTAAGCAAAATAATCCAGATGCAGACAACTAATGATTGCACTCTTTTATACATGGAACCTGGGAAATAAAAAATAAAGATGACTTGAAAATACAAGTCCTGTTACAGTCTGGAAAAGAGAACAGGAGAAGAGGGCTGTGGGTTGAATGAGTTGGAAAAGTAGAATATGGGAAGGGGGACTTAAAGCTCCATATATGTATGCGTGGAACCTATTAATAGGCATAATTAATATCTATTGATAATAAAAATAATCAGTAAAAGCCTGGCCACTCCATGACATTTTTGTATATGTTTGTGGTACTATAGTCTGCTCTCTTCTTCTACATATTCCCTTCACTGAAATGTCATCCAACCAGAGCGACTTTTACCTGCACTGAACTGCTGCCCTTGAACCTGCAAGAACACTGTCAGCCTCAAGTATTTTGTTACACTAACAGAAAATGAACGAATACACATGCGATGCCCATGAAATATGTTTACCTATTTCTACATCTAGAGCATAACTGGTATAGCAAGATCAACTTTCAGGCTTTCCAGAATAAAAACTTCTTGTCAGAAAGTATCAATTGAATGTAACAGACATGTGTGGTTGATAGATGCTTGTGAGAGCAGACAGCAGTATGAGGATTTGCCAGTGGAGACTATATCAGTTTGTCTCTACCCTAGCTGATGCGTAAGACCTTCATGTGTGCATCTAGAGCTCTGCAAGCACTGAAATGCATCCTTTCTTCATTTTTGAGTACATAATTGTGCCATCCATCGTGTCACAGAGGCGTTGTAAACATGGCCTGTACATGATACAAAGATGTCTCTGTTGCTCTCTCCTATGTTGCTTTTTGGTTTCTCTTGAATGTCTGTAACCTGTTACAAGGGTTTCCTTTAATCTGACTTGAGATTGACTCGTTTGGGTTTAAGAATCTTCTGTTGAATTTTTACTCCCAAGGTTGGATCTGTTATTTATTTTTTGACTAATTTTGAGGTCTGCTGATTGTTTTGGTAGAGGAGAAAGATGATGAAGCCTAATCCCTTTGATGAATTGTTCCTTTATTTTTGCTGTATTCTCTTTTCACCTGACAAATTTTGCAGAGGTATGCTCTTGAGGAAGCTGTGTCTGATATATAAGATTGTGTTATATTTTGGTAGCACTGAAGAAATCCAGACAGAACCTTTTAAAGAATCAGAAACAAGGTAGTTGGAAAACAGGACATTTAACCTTCTCCGTGTGTGGGGCTAAGAAAGTTTTTGTGCAATTGGCATGGCTTTAGGGACATCTGGCAATGTCACCAGCCCTTTCAAGCAACATTTTTTTTTTCAAATTTCAGGAAACTTAAGGAGAGCTTCCCTATGTAGAAGACCTTTGTCTTCCTTTTTTGATCTGAAGTTTTGATCTATAGTTCTTAATAAGACTATACGTGATACCAGACACCGTCTCTTCCTCCATATTCAGACCTGTTCCTCTTACCCATACTCTGTGGGATCACCATATTCTCTCCTACAGAATTTAAGACTATGAACTTTGGAAAGTGTTTTAATTTAATTGATCTCATCTCATTCCTACCCCTGTATTGATGTAGTAATCTCAGTTGTAAATGTGAGGACACAGTTTGTGCACATTGAGTTGCTCAAAATAACACAAATAGGAAGTGAGAGCGGAAACGTGACTTGCAGCTTTCACCTGCAAGTTCAAAGGTTCCCCTCGGAGGTACACCACCTCTCTTTATCCCCATGGCCAGTCAGTCACCAGATCGCATCCTTTCTTATTTTGTTGTAACTCTTGAATGTGTTTCTTTGTACCCATTCCTCACAATCACTCTGTTTCCCAGGTCTTTATTACCTCAGCTGTATAAGCTCCGGGCCCTCTTAGGGAAGTCGTTGACAACTGGTTTGTTGCCATCCTGCTCTGAAAAGTTGCTTTTAGCTATGTCCGGAATGAAGCATGTCCCCTGTTTTAAAGCATTCAGATCTAAAATTCTAATAATCTCTCTGACCATATTGCTAAAGCTAAATGTGTGTGTGTGTGTTGTGTATGTAGGTAAACAGATATGTAGATATATACTTATATATGTAGATGTATGTAAATCTCTATGTCTATTTGTGTATTTGCACATGTACACAGGGAGAGACAGAGTGTTTCAGTTTCATTTGAGTATTCTGAACTATTGACTCCTGACAGTAGTTCAGTCAGTTCACTGTTTTATGTCTCTCTCCTTATGTCCAGTCCCATTTCCATTTTGAATTTTCTTAATATCACTTAACTCTCTTCTTTTAAAAAGCTATTTTGTAGTAATATGTCATTTATATGTAAACCTAGAACCTTTTCTTGTTTGCTACAAAAGAATGCTCATTGGTATGTATCAGCTGAAATATGGGTTTTGTCAGTCTACTAAGAGGTAAAGAGTTACTAATATGGTCTCTTAGACCTAAAAGACTTTAATACTTCTTTGCTTATCTCTGATCAACTTGGTTATAGAACTCTAATTATATTAAAAAATGTAACTATCATAATGTCAACCACGTTTAACCTTCTTGAGATCCCATGATTCTTTGCACTAAGGGCACAAGGCCAGGTCTTTGCTGACTGCTTGATAACTGAATGAGTGATTATTCCCCTTGTTAATGGACAATGATATAGAAAACTCTTCCATATGTACAGAATATTAATGAGAAGCTGCACAAGCTGAGATAAGACTATAAGATGCTGCAAGCAATCACTTATAAGAACATTATTAAAAAATTACTCATCAGGGATGTAGCCAGACGGGGGCTCTGTGTGTGACGAATGAGGAGGAGAAAGGCAAGACACACTCTGACCCACGTGAATGACTGAGTAATTCACAAACAAAAATATTTCTTCCGTGGTTTCTAAAATATCAAGTTTTTCATTTAATTTTTTAAGGCAAACTTTATGAGATGGCATGACACATTTTGAAATGGGAGGGGAAACCTGCTTCCTTCTCTGCTCTGTCAATGCTCTCTGTGCCAGGTACCGTGTGTCAAGTATTTGTCCTTCATGAAAAATGACAGCAAAACAACAGCCAAAGAAATTTCAGTCAGCCCCAAGAAAATGTCCCAGCTATATACTACTACACTATGTTATTTTCTTTAGTTTTGTTTATACTTTTGGGTTATGTCTCTAAATGGTGAATTTAGGAAAGCCATTCTTCTAGTCTGCATCTTTGGGTGATATACCCAAAAAGGAGAGATGGAACATTTACTAGACATTGCTTAACTACCCAGTTCGGTTCACTTAGTGTCTGTAAATAGAATCCCCGAGTCAGTTCTAGACTCAGAATACCAGTCACAGGGACTACGAGATTATCTAAACCTGTATTTCTTTTCAATTGAATAATCTAGCAACTACTTTTAAAGGCAGAAAATATCTCTTTGATACCAAGTGTCAACCTAAATTGTGCTGTTAAATGATATAATGGTAAATACAATAATCATAAAATGTGTAATATAAAATGTACATATATTTCAAGTTATGTACATAAAAGTAGATATAAGCTCCAAATACTTAGAACAAGTGTGATGGGTTTCTGCTCCCTTGCCTTCTTTCTAGTCAAGGACGTTCACCTGCATTCTGTACAGTTTTTGTTTGAAAGAAACACACCTTTTGCCCTACCGTATTTATTTGCGGGGTGGGAGGGATAGATCAGCTTTTAACAAGTACAACACTGTGGTCGGTGTCTATTCAGCTGCTGTCCATTCAAACACATAAGTGGACAGAAAGATCTGGCAAGACAGTACTTGGTTATAAGGATTCACCTTTGGAAAATTTGAAAAAAGAAATTGCCATAGAAATACAAACAGAAAATCAGGCTGTTGTAGTGGCAGTAGACAAACTATGCCCCCTAATATATCTCCTGGACTCTATTTGAAAACAATCAGCTTACACCAGGTCTCTCATTTCATAAAAGGAAAACTGTTAACTAAGATCATAAATAATCAGAAGTGGAGCTGGAATAAGAACCCAGAACTGGAGCCAGTGTCCTGACCCTTAGCGAGGTAATTGTTCTGGAAAGCCACACTGCTGTTATTTGTAAGACTCACATTTATCTTTCCCAAGAGTAAAATGAGAAGAGTGCCAGTTAATGTTCTCTCCTGCAACACTTGGTTTGGATTTTATGTTGTTGGGGACCTGGAAAACTTTATCTGTCCACTGTTAAGTCTTTGTTGCTTGAAATCTTCCTTGTGACTTTAGTTGGTGTCTTGTTTGAATGTTGGTATTGTTAGTTTTCACAGTATAACAAGCGTTAATAAGAAATGTTTCTGGAAAAAAGAATTTAGGTAGTTGGAGGAATGATATGTTTTCAGATTTGTGAGTAGTTATAGATGACTTGATTTCAGTATTGTTGATTTGATTTTAAAACTTTAGGTAGCTAACGATGATTTTTATTAACACTGAAGTCCTGAATCCCACATTTGTGGACAAAAATAAAGATAACTGGATGAAGAGTTTGCAATCTTGCCTTTCTGAATCTCAGTTTCCTCAGGTAAGATGGGACAATGAATAAAGTGAACTCTGGGAGTTTTTAACTCTCATGTTATAAGTCATCAGCTTAATTCCTTGTTTTTAAAAAAATTTTTATTGTGTGTCATTTTGCAGTGCCAAATTCCTTTTAAAAATATACTTGGGAAGGCAGTAGACTTTGTGAAGGTGGAAAAGGAATGTGGGTAGTGCAGAAATGGGACAGTGGGGAGTAGGGAGGGGTTTTCTTTACATTATTTCGTTCAGTAATTGGCTGCAAAATTTAACATTTGAAATACAAGATAAATAAACAAAATATATTTGTTGAGATTTTTTGAAGCCCTTAAGTCAGACACGAAGTGTTTCTTGTAGAATGATGACAACTTTATTGATTTCTCATTTTACTTCATATCTCTCTTATTAATATTTATTTTTTGTTTAAAAATGGGATTTAACATTTTGAACAGGGAATCATGCCATCCATGTAGAGAGGCAGAGATTGCAGGGGTAAGCTTTTCATTGGTGTTATTATCAAATGAACATTACATTGATGTTTAGGGACACTCTGAAGAATGGATCGTCTTGGTAGCCAGCAGATGGAAATGGGGAGACATTCCAGACTAGGTGGATGCTGGCTGGCTTAGCTCACCATGTTTATGGAATACTAAAGAGCAAGGAAATGGAGTACAGCACAGACAAATGCAGCAAGACTTTCTGAGAGGGGCCAGTGCGTGGAGGGTCTTGAGTGGTAGGCAGGGGAGTTTGAGCTGCATTATTCCACATTTATGTCCACCAGGGCCTTTTGTTTCCTGTGTTTTGCTATTCACAGCTGAGCATTAGGTAATGAGTCTAGGTTAGTTTGTGTCAGGTCAGTTGGTTTGTCCATCCTTGGGAGGCGATGTGTACTTTTCCTTCTTTAAAACCCTTGTATCACCTTGTCCCCTATTACAGGCTGCGTTAAGTGGCTTGTAAAACTGCCATGGTCTTCAGTTTCTTCATCTGTAAAATGAGACTGTGGGACTAGATCAGGTGGCCATGATTCATTCATTCTTAATCTCTTTCTCTTTCTGTCTTTCACTCTTTCTAATCCACCCCATGGATGTTATATTTTGACCTGTGAAATGTCTCACTACACCATTGATTATTTACCCGTGCGTGCCTATGTGGAAGTGAAGTATTTTGAGAAAATAAATCCCATAGATGATTTTCTCATCAACTGTAAAGTCATTAGTCCCAACCACTTATGAACACTCTTCCTACACCTAATATTCTGAATTATAGTCCCAGCTCATGAAAAAAATCTATCTGGTGATTTTGAAAAATATACAGGAAAAGCTAACATTTTAGCAGCTGCAGTCATTTTGGCTGCACTACCCAACTCAAAATGGTTGAGATTATCAGGATATTTTATTGTCTCATGTTTAAGGTGGAGTGGGTCAAGGATTACTTAATTTAGTAGTGCCGTTGAAGTTGTGTTTGTTGCCATCTTTCTCTTCTATTATCCTCACAATGTTGACAGTGTCTACCCCCTTGCTTGTGAGAAGGTTGTGGCAGCTCCAGACGTCACATATAGAGAAAGCCACATCAAATGAAAAGGAAGAGAGGGCATTTCTTCCTATTTATTTATTTATTTATATTATGGATGAAGAGCTTCTCCAGCCAACTTACGTCAGCTTCCATTGGTTAGATAAGCAATAGTCACATAGTTCCGTCTTAGCTGCAAGAGAGGATTAAAATGTGAGTATCTGTCATATCCAGCTCCCATAAGTAGGAGGTAGTTCTGCCTGAAAAGGAGAAAGGGGGAAGGGAGTGGATGCTGGGAAAGCAACGAATAGCGCCTTCCGCATATGTCCTTTTCCAGTGCTCATCTTAAGACCCTCCCTTCCTTTATGTAGCCGCTGGCTAATTAAAGCTAAGTATTTAGCATAAATCAGGGCTTTTGTAAATTATCTGAATAATTAGAGTCATTGTAAATGCAGGGCCCTTATTTTATTTCATCTAAAAGTTTAATGCTAAATGGGCTTCCAGTGCCCAAAATGAGCTTCTCTAGGGTTGAAACCGGATTTTTTTTTTTTTTTTTTTTACTGAATTGAGCTTTAGGAAAATAACTTAAAATGTACAAGGATTGTGATAAAGAGTAGTTTAAATTCTCATTTTTTAACTTTACAAATATCTATCAGCTACCAAAAAATAAGACCACATTAAAGGGGTATGCGAATATTTAATGCAAAATTACGACTGTGTTGCTAAAAATCAAGAAAGAATTTAGAGCTATAACCATGAATAAATTGTGAAATATCAGCTCACTTCTCTGCTACAACACTGACCTAAAGAAGCTTTGCTGTTTCCCCAGCAACCTCGCACGGCATTCGCTTGCTTCCCTCCGAGTAAATTAAATGTGATTCTCAAGTACTACACTTCATTATTTCAGAATTCACAATACCTTGCAGAAATAAGAAGATTTCATAAATCATATTGGAGTTTATTTTAAAGCCACAGCGGAGAAAGTATTTATTTGGAAAAAATTCTTTCAATTCTACTAAATTTTCAAATATTTATAAATTATCTCTGGTGTGATAGTACACAGGACATGGGATGCTTCATTTACCTGCCTTCATTTACATTAATGATTGCCCAATCATAGTTTTAACAAAGAGAACAGGTAGCAGGGATGTAAGGCAGATGAAAGCCACACCTCAAATGAACTACCCAGCTTTATGATCGAAAGTGCCAGAGCATGGGGCAAATGAGCATAGTGTTAACTGCTCTTTCCTAAAGTTCTTTCGGTCATGCATCACGTCAGTTGGATATTGCTTATATGTGTTTTATACATATGTATACATATGCACATGTAATAGTTCATGCTGTTTTTGTACCCGAAATTGGTTTATTTAAATTTGTGGATAGTACTTTCATCCCTAAGACTGTGTATATAAGATGATCCAAAAGGAGGTGAAAGGAAATATTAAAACTTTTGCTTATTTTGATGTTAATCAGAAGTAAATGAAACTTTATTAGAAGTTAGTATGTGATTGAATGCATATATAATGAAGTATGCACGTATTAATGTATGCTCATGTTTTATCACTGATAGGAATAGAGAATACGGAGGTATAGAGGACATTGTTTTCGATAATGTCCGTGAGGTTGATTCTCTAGAGCACAGGGTACTCTGCCCTCTGAAGCTACCACAGGGCCTTGTTCATTACATAATCAGGAATATAAATAGATATGAATTGGAATCATAGTGTTTTCACTAGTTGTGTGATCTTGGTTAAAACAGGTCACTTCTTTGTTTTCTACTCTTTAAAATGAGGATGAAATGTCTGATTTGGAAATCATCATTAATGGAGATAAAAGTGACAGATCATTGAAATTCAGCAAGTATGAGCTGCTTTCAAAAGATACTAAAATTTCTAGCTTGTAAGTAATTATCACTAATAATACTTTTTAATATTTTTTTCACTGTGGCAAAACATATGTAACATGAAATTTGTCATTTTACCTACTGTATTTTATTTGTTTTTTCATTGAAATTATGCTTTATTATTTGAAAGTCATAATTTGAATGATGTTGAACATGAAGAAGGCAGTAATGACTTAAAGCCTGGAAGTCAAAAAGGATTCATTCACCAAGAAGAAGTCAAACGAATCTCTGACTTCAATACATGGTACTTAAGTCAGAAATTTAAAAACTGCTTTATATATGTCATTCCCTGAAGTTGATACAATCTCTCCAATGGTCACAATTATCTTTAGTCTTTGTAGTGTTCTTTAGTGGTCCCTATTGCCTGAGCCACTTTCTGGTGGTCTGAGTCAGTACAGCAGTACACTGCATACTGAACAGTTATATGAACTTGTATGATGACAAATTCCCATCTATTTCTTCACCCCAGTGACCCCGAGATACTCGAAAGAATGGCTTCTCTGCTGCCGGCATGTGTGTAGGGCCTCCATTCTGGCCCTCTGCTATCTTTTAAGGGGCAAAGAAAGCCAGAGAGATACGGGAGATGAGTAGTCCTAGAATCCTTGCCTCTTTTACACTCTGTTCCAAGTACTTAGGACACAGCGTTTCCCTTCCAACCATCCCATATCTGATTCTAGGCCTTCATGAATCTCATCTCTGGATGTTTCTTCCCAACATCTGAAAATCACACTGGCGTGTGCACTCCCAAACCTGAGGAGTGGCCAAGGCTCCATGGATGAAGCTTGGGCATGCAGGCTGTAATCCCAGAATGTGAGCATATGAGAGAGAGACTCCCCCCCCCCCCCATAAGTGTGACCTGCATGGGAATGGGAAGAGAACAAGGGTGGTCTCAGGAGTAAGGACTGGTACTCTTTTCAATATCATGTGCTGAGCCAGCACTCTAGGAATTTGAGAAGTATGTATTTGAAACTGGCTTTTGCTGCGTTGTGTCATGATTTCATTTGACCAAAATGCTCAGAGTGGATTGCCTAGGGCACATTTTCAAGGAATATAAGAACTTTTTTTTTTTTTTTTTTTTTTTGGTGAGGCCCTAGTCTCACAAAATCCTCCTGATCCAGGGAAGGTCTTATCAATTTTCACATTGCTACTAGAAGAAAGAACATTAGTACATTGGTGGGATAGGCTAGGTGGGGCGGTGGGAGGATGCACAGCACAGAGATGAGGAGACGCATTTCTCTAACTCCTATATTCTCAGTAAGCCCTTTGCTAGTGTGCTCCATTATCCTACCAGGCGTGTAGGCCTTAAATCAGAAGTCCCCAGAGCTATTTTTCAGAGATGAGCAGATAAGTTGGACCGTTCTACATTGTTTTCCAAAAACCAACATATATCTCTTTTTGGGGTAAAACAGAAAGTTCCTATTATAAAAGTGGAACTCTGCCCTGATAACTTTCCAGCAGATAGTTGGCATTTGGCTAAGGTTATGGGACAGAGAGAACTTAGTTTCTTCTTCAATATTTTAGCTATTTCTTTCTGTTACCTCTACTTCTACAGAGGGAAACTGTAGTCTTAGGTAACTAATCGTCATTTTTAGGTTGCTCTCCACTACGTAACTTACTTAAACTCACAGATCTGTGAGTTTGTCATTGTTAAATAAGATTTCCATTGATCCATTCAGGGCACTCACTGAACATTTCCTATTCTCCTGTGACCTTGAGAAATCATAGGTTTCCTTGGGCAGTGAAGACATGACTTTTTCACAAATCAGCTTGAGTCCATGTGAGTCCTTCATGAGGCTTGCCTTGAGCAAATCCTTTGTCCCCGACATGTTGATGAAAAAAAAGTTGAATAAATACATTATTAACGAAAAGCCACATGTCTTGAAGCAAACTAGGTCATGTACAAAATAAATTGTTCACTGTTCATCATGCATGTGTGTGGCCCCGGCCCTTAGCTAGGCCATAGAGATGCAGAGATGAATGCTTTGAACTTCTGCCATGGACTCGGTGACTAGTCCAAACTAGGAAGGCCCTTCAAGTTTGTGTAATTTCGCAGAGGAGGAGGCTTCTACTGATATGCTGAGCCAGAGAACTCGGATCCACTGCTGTACTTTTATGTACTTCCTATCATGTGGCTACTCTGATGTATGGCTAGAACTCAGAGTTGATAGTGCCAGATTATCCATATATGCTTTGGGAAGCCTAGAGGCCCATGGTCAGGGAAAAGGCACCGACATTTGCACCTCTGATGTACTGGGCCCTTTATGTGATCAATATAACATTGATTTGTTTTCCCAATGTTACTGATGTATAATTGGCCATATATATATATATATATATATATATATATATATATATATATATATATATATATATATATATATATATATATATATATATATATATATATATATATATATATATATATATATTTCAGGTGTACAATGTGATGTTTTGATATAGATATGCAATGTGAAATAATGACCACAATCAGACTAATTAAGATATCCATCACTTCACATAGTTACCTCATGACTGAGGCACAGCACTGCTGGGAAAGATTTATGGATGAGGTGGAAACTGGGTAAGTGAGGGATTGGGAGTGCCATGGACCATGAGTAGAAGTGAAAGATAGAACATAATTTCAGGCTAGCACCAAGAAAAGGTCATGCTGTACTAGGCACATGGGAAAATTTCGCTTGGGAAGTATCTGAGAATACATGAAGTATCAGGACAGTGAATACTTCTACTCACAGAGCTGCGTGGGTGTGCAATAGTTGCAATTTTGTTTCTAAATATAGAGATACTGATTGTGAGGTCATTGTCATTTGAATCAATGCATTATTAAAGTGTAGGTTTTAGACTGTTTTGAATCCTTCAACTACTTTAAATGAGTTATCTCAACTACGGTACTTTTTTGGTGTGTGTGGTCCACAGAGCAGCTGGGAAACTCTTTTCTAGGAAAGCATGCTTCTGCCTGCTGATAAACACATAGTGAAGCCCCGTGGAAAATGCCAAAACTGAATTTAGAAACGAGAGGTCCTTTATGGCTGAAATAATTGTGCAAGGCTTTGTAGTAGAATATGACCTAGAATTGGAAACCAATTGCCCAAATATGGGGTGAAAGAGATGAGCTTAGCAGAAGCTATGTAAAAAACAAAAAATTAGAGTCAGGAATTAGATAATAGTCCCCAAACTAAATATGTGCATTAAAACATTGCCAATAACTTGGTCTTAGTCACTTTTTTTTATCACTGGAAAAAATATCCAATGCCCCCAACTTAAGGGAAGAAAGATCTATTTTAGCTCACAGTTCAAAGGTCTTGGGTTGTTCATGTTAGGTCAGAAATAATGGAAGGGCTTGGCAGAGGGCCTCAGTGCGGGAAAATTGCTTCTCCCATCACAGTCAGAAAGTAGAAAAGGCAGAAGAGTGGGGTTAGCCAAGAGGATATGTCTTTCTAGGTTAAACTCCCAGTGACCCACCTCTCCAATTAGGCCCATCCTCTCAGCAGCACAGAGAATCATCAATGGATTAATCTCGTTGACCCAGTTAAGCCCTATGACCAGCCATCTTCCAAATACACAGGGCTTGCAGGGATATTCTACATCCAAACCAAAACAAAAACCCCCGTCTGGAAAACTAGTAAGGTGTTAGAGATAGGAGCGGAGGCAGGCTTGGTCATGCCCTGGAGATGCTCACAGTCTAGCTGGCACAGATGGACTAGAGGACAGCTGTTAGGTTGGGAGTGTGCCTGCCTGTTTGGCACCGCAGAGCACTTTGGAATGCCTGGGACATAGGGCTCAAGGCAGCATACAGAGAGAACTGACACAACTTTAAAAATGTCACAGGTGGGCTGGGGTATAGCTCAGAGGTACAGTGCTTGCCTAGCCTGCACCAGGCCCTGAGTTTGGTCCCCAGCACTGCAAAACTAAGCAACTAATTAACTAAATAAAGATATCATTTATTTCAACTTGCATCATTGATCCAAAATAATCTTTGTTGGAAAACATGAAGTAAAGTGCATTGAGTATCTGTAGTTGCTTCTCACTTTCAGATAAATTAAAAAGCTTAATGAGTCTCAAAATTGGGGAAATGCCATGATTTGATTTTAGGCTGTATCATTTGAAGGTTTAGGTCTGTAGTGACAGAGATGTTGCTTGCTGTGCTAGCCATAGCCCCTTATCTATGCGTTTTTGGCCTTTTCTTTTTTTGAGACAGGTTCTCACTTTGTAGCCTAGGCTGGTCCTGAACTCACCGGTTTAGCTCAGGCTGGCCTTGGACTCAGGACAATGCACCTGCCTTGGCCTCCTGAGTGCTGGGATTGCAGGCTTGCACCACTATGCCCGACTTTATGTGGTGCTGGGGAATCGAACTCAGTGCCTTGCACTGTTGAAGACCCTAGATTCCATCCTCAGTACCGCAAAAACTAAACCAAAAACCAACCAAACAAAAGCTAATGTTCAAATGAAGAAATGGCACTATGGGTTCTGTGTCCCAAGAAGGGCACAGATGAGCTGTATTACTGCTTAGCAGATATATAGAGGTAATGTGTGACATGAGCATTGGATGGAACTGTGGATGTGAAATACTTGATAATGCGTTAAAATCTTTACAAACCAAAAAAACAAAAACAAAAACAAAAACAAAACCCGTTGTTATGGTCTAAATCTAAAATGTCTGACAAAAAATCTTATGTGTCTTTAAGGTGATTGGCCCATAGGGGCGCTGTGCTCATCAGTGGATCAATCCACTGCTGATTTCAGTGCTGTCAAGAGTTGGAGGCTGCTTGGAGGGATGGATCAGTGGAGATGGCACTTTTCTCCTGTCTCACCAGGTGAGCTACTGTCTTCTGTGATGCCCTTCCACCATTAATGTTTCTGTGGGAGCCAGCCCAC
Organism: Ctenodactylus gundi; assembly: GCA_004027205.1. Lineage (NCBI taxonomy): Eukaryota > Metazoa > Chordata > Mammalia > Rodentia > Ctenodactylidae > Ctenodactylus > Ctenodactylus gundi. The sequence goes on from PVKB01000337.1 coordinate 208,081, forward strand.
CACGCATGTGCTAACATCTCTGAACTGTGAGCTGAAACAAATACGTCATAATTTCATTTGTTGATGTTGAATATTGTGACCCAGTGATGATAAAATGACTAAGACAAACATTGTGCTACATTGTGAAGTAGTAGGTGAGGGACTTGACTCTGGAGGAAGTGGGCCAGCTTTGCTTCACGTTTTGGGCACTTAGCAGATATGTGGTCTCACGCAGGGTATTTAATATCTTTAGTTTCAGTTTCTTCATCCATAAAGTAGGAATAATAATAATAATAACTCACATGTTAGTGAGAGGCTAAAATGAGATAGTATGTCTGCAGTACCTAATATAGAACCTATAGAACCTATAGAACCTTGGTAAGTACCCAGTAAACTTCAGCTATTGTCCATAATTATAGCTAGTATTGGTGTTATTGATACTATGATTACTTGAAATAATTTGTATTTTAATTACTTCATTACTATCTCATATAACAATCTCCTGTCCCTTATGAAGAAGGCATTCTGAAGAAAGCTTTCTGTGCCATTATCTACACTAGAAAGTGCTTTAATCTGTGCCTCAGTGGATGTTGGACTGCTCATTTTTCATTCTGTTGAGAATAGAGATAGGAAAAATTATTCGATATACTGACTATAAGTTTATGGTTTTAGTTAATAGCAAAGCATTTTTTCATATTTGTATTTTATGAAAAAATGCTATAATTTGCTCAATTCAAGGCAACTTCAAGGTTGAGCAACCTGGGAATTCAGTATTTCTTTGAAAAAGAGGCAGAAGGATTTCAAGTTTAAGCCTAGCGTGGGTACTTTACCAACCTACAAAACACCATCTCAAAATAAAAATTAAAAATGGGCTAGGATATAGCCCATTGTGAAGACCTGGGTTCAATTGCCAGTGCTGCAAAAAATAAATTTAAAAATAGGCTAGAAATATAGCTCACTGTGAAGGCTCTAAACTCGATCCCCCAGTGCCAGAAAAGCAAATAGCTCTTACTTTGAAACGACTGAGCATCAGAAAGGGATGAAAAGTAAGGTAACCTCAGCCCTCTGAGAAGCTCAGGCAGGAGAATCCCAAGTTCCAGCCCAGTCTGGACAATTAGTGAATTGGGGAGTGAAGGTGGGGGAGTGTCCTGGAAATTGCACAACAGCCATAACTTCTGACATCCTATCGTGAAGTAGAAGCAGCATCTCAGTTTTCCTAGGTTATCCACGCCCCTCATATCTATGAATTGCCTGTTGGGGGCAGATAGCTGTTGGATTAGGACAGACAGCTGCTTCCAGTTTTAAGTGGCAGACAGCATTAAAATTGAAAGTGGGCACAAGGAGTTTTAATGAAATGGTCTTTGGGGAAGTTTATCCTATTTCCTTTCTTCCAGCAATAATTTTTAAACCTTTTTATTTCTTCCCAATACAAGCATCTGGAACGTAGTTTGCTTATGTTTTGTATCTTTATTTTCAAATTACTGTATTTTTATACTATCGAATTGTAACCTTAGGTAGACATACTTGCAAAATCTATGTGCCTTAAGATTTAACCATCTTTAATTTCACAGAATTAGAGAATGTTTTGGGGGGCTTTGGATAATGTAAACCAGCCGCACAGTCCAGTTTATCATTTGATGCTTTATTTTCTCTTTCCAGACTACAAGTTTTCTCGAGCTTCTAAATTTTTCTATAGCCTTTGCAAGAGAGATAACCGAAAGCATAAAATTGATACATAGTTTTATAAAGGCAAAAGGTGGAATGAATAATTAGAGCTTTATAAGTGCTAGCTACTAAAATGATCAAGTAGTTTTGTGCTTAAACTGAAGGGTTGCAGCAAGAGGAAGAAACGTCCTTTATTCGTTGAGCTCAGGTTTCCTTAATGTCCCTCCTCATGTGTGATTATCCAAGCTTTCTGAGGTCCAAGACAAATTTTGACTTTTTTTCTGAGCTATAAAGTGAAGTACTTAGCTATCCTTTGTGAATTCAGTGTCTTTCCCAGTCTTATTTCAATATTTCACCTGTATAATAGCAATTCCAATGAAGCTCAAAATAATTGGCTGCATTCCTAGGGAAAATGCGCACTTTGCACTCATGTAGCATTTTGAAACAACCTATGCAAGTGATGCCTTAAAATGTGCTAGTATTTTGATTTTGAAGAGAAAGATAATAACCATTGGACGACTCTCTCATCTTGCAGGGGATAATTAGAATTCAAAATACCTGACCTTGGCCTATGTTTGACTAATCCTTGAGGCATTTTTGTGATTAAGGAACCTTCCCTTGGAAACTGCTTCATTCCTTCCAGTTTCCAAATAAGGCGCCTTTTTTGCATCACAAAAGAAAATGTGTTGAAAATTAGTGAGGAGGGACATACACAGGACTCCCTGCCATTTCTTTTGCCTGGTTACCAAAGCAATGTACTGAATAAACAGAACAGTGTTGCAATAGGACACAAATGTTGGAGTTAATAATACAATATAGTCCATATTACACTCATTTAGGCAGCAGCTTCTGGTATATATTTATCAGCCCACATTGGCCCAGGAGATATTTCCTTGTGTTATTTTAGCATGAAATGGTGTGAGTCACTATTTCCAATAGAGAAGCGATTGTATTAAGGAGATTCCAGTACTCCAAACACAGGTATTCTATGCCATTGTTGCTTGCAATTTTTCTTTTTAAAGGGGATTGTACTTTTTCAATATAAAGATGACAGTGTTCCAGAAATGTATTGATTGAGAGTATTAAAAATAAGGTCTTCTATTTTTGCATAAAATAACAGGTGAAAAGATGAGTACTCTGTGATGAATGGCCTGTGCTTGTTGAGTAGAATAGCGTTTTGTTACCTGGACCTATTTAATTTTTCTGTCTCTGTTCCAATTATTAACTGACACAGTCATTATCTTATTCCTCTCTCTCTCTCTCTCTCTCTCTCTCTCTCTCTCTCTCTCTCTCTCCTCTCTCAAGCTCAGTCTCCCTCTCATAAATTTGGTATGTATCATGGATTTGCCTCAATTGGGACATCAGATCTCTACTTAGTGATGCGGTAAAATGGCTTGTCCAGAAGACTGACATCCTTTTAGGAAAATCTAGATGGGGACTTAAGTTGTAATTTCCTTTCTCTTCTAGTTGAGGAAATGATGTGGCATTGGGAAGAATGATCATATAGCAGGAATTTTTAGATTCTGCTGTGACATTCTCACTGGGAATTCAGTTACAATTCATTTCAGTTTCCTATCAAGCAATTCTATGGAGGTCTGGGCTAGGCCCTAGAGAGCTCTGTCTCTTGCAAGATGAGAGAGTCATCGAGTGGTTATTATCTTTCCCTTCCTCCACACAACTGGCTTCCCAAACTGAGTGTTGTGAACAGGAATAATGTCTGTTCCTATCCTTTGTGCAGAAGAGGCTTGCCACTTGCTGGGAGAAGGGAGAGGTTCAGAGTTGGTGTTACCCAAGCATGCTATGCAGTTCAGGTCCAGCCAAGAATGAGAAGGAAGAGCTGTGAGGTTTTTCAGAATATCCACCTGCACTCAGGTTTTTCTGAGCACAGTGGAAATGGAGTGTGATAGAGCTTTGAGATAATTCTCTCTCTCTCTCTCTCTCTCTCTCTCTCTCTCTCTCTCTCTCTCTCTCCTCTATCTCTCGGCACAGTCTCACTCTGTAGTCCAGGCTGGTCCTGATATCACCATGATGTAGCCCAGGCTGGCCTTGGAGTCATGATAATGCTCCTGCCTCAGTCTCCTGAATGCTGGAATTACAGGTATGCACCACCATGTCCAGCTTGTGTGGTGCTGGGAAATCGTACTCAGCGCTTCACACTTGCTAGGCAAGCCCTCTAAGCACTGATATTCCTCTGGCCCCTTGATATTTAATGTTGAAAGCATCAGTATAATGTAGTGGAAAGTGCTTGGAATTTGGAGTCTTGGGGTCAGTACTGGATCAAACATATGTCTCAAGTAAGTCACTGCACCTCTTGGAGCACCACCAACTTCACAGGCCTATGGCAGATAATTAATCTAATAAGAAAGTTGCAGGGTTTTTTTTTTTTTCCTAAAACCACAAAACAGTTACTTATTTGTGTGAGAGGTGAGGTCTGGAAATGTATCAGTAAGTGTGAGAATGAAAGCTTGAGTGAAGTCTTAGGACTCTTTTAAATGAATGGATGTTGTAAACCCAGATTTTCTCAAAGCGGACTTGGTTTTTCTGCTGTTGATCTTCCTTAAAAGTGGATTTATTTCAGCCCACAATCCTTGTAGGTAGACTTCTCCCGCAGCTCCAGCTGTATTCATCTGCTTGAGGGAGATTTGCTGCCCAGTGCAGCTTCACTGTCTTTTCTTGTATGGGACCTCTCTTCCTGAGCCTTTGGCCTTGAACCTGAGCCTTTCCCAGCACTGTAGATGTGGAGTGGGTGGGAGGTACAACTCCCTGGAGTCCTGGTGGAGAGGCAGAGTGAAGATGAGAATGGGAATTTTAAATTCCCTTCCACAAAACCCTGAACTTTAGAAACTGACTCTTCCTTATTTGAGACTCAATCCCACAGCTTTTAATGAATATTTCCAATGGGTCAAATAAATGATTTGGGGCAGTTGGTACTGAAAGGTATAGAGTACACTTAGATTAAATGGTCAACAGTAGGCACCAGTCACATAGCCTGCAGTGATTTGTTATTTTAAAGCCAGCTTAACCCTAACATACAAAAATATATGTAAGTCCATAATGTTTTCTGAGATGTACCACCTTGAGAACAGAGCGTAAGAACTAGGTCCCTGATTTAAAAGAAAGAAAGAAAGAAAGAAAGAAAGAAAGAAAGAAAGAAAGAAAAAAACCAAAACCAGCTTTCAGAAGAAAGACATCAGAAATCCACAATGTAAGGTAAATATTTTAAATTGCCACGCGGGGAGAGCCTTCTATACAAGATTTGCCAAAGCAAAACCCGGCCACACTGGTGGTTCATAATAAAGGCTACAGCTGTAAGTATAGATACATAGAAATAAGTTAAGAGGAGTAGCCGCTTCGTCCCTGTTGTTTTTACGTACGATGAAGATTCCAAGTGGTATTATTTGACAGGCAGCATTATTTGGAGGCAGGTGTTAGACATGCAATTATCATAAAGACTCTACGAGGATGACCACATGATACAAATTTTTCTTTATTCTAATATAGTTTACAGATTTTTTTCTGACAAATTACACTGTACTTTATGGAAATGTAACATTTGGTATGAATGGGAAGTCTAGGCCTGGTTGCATGCTAATGAGGGAGACAAAGTAGCCTCACTCTTATTTGCAACTGGCCCAGACCTTTCCATTAACAAATTAAAATCTGTTCAAATTTATTTACTAATATATTAGGAGAAGCTTCAGGATAACCCCTTGACCTATATTATATAGCGAACAACTGTAGCAGTGAAAATAATTAATAGCATGTAATGCACCTCCTGTTTATTTCTTCTTCTTGCCCAAAGGTCAGCTGTATAGTGGGTTTGCTGTCTGCATTCGGTTCCAAGGGTATATTTACTTAAAAATTATCAATTATAGTTTTAAATAGCTTTCCTTAATTGCAGTCTTCTTATCAAGTGTGTTCCATTTCATATATATGCTTTGTGTTTATTTGTAAATTATATCACCTGTTTCTGACCAATTCCGAGAGGAGCCTGTTCATTTGAAAAGCATGTCTCCAGAAGCCTGTTATGCTGTTTGTTTACTGCATAATCACGAAAGCCATGGCTTTGTTCATCTTCATTATACCAATACTGAAACGATTGGTGTTCACGCTCCGTACCTAGGAGAAACCTCCCAATTATCCTGCCTATCTTTATGAGGGAGGTTGTGTAGTTAAAGGGCCCGAAACTTGCAGTGCAAGACTGTGAGGCCTCCCAGGAATGTGCCTGTGGACAGGGCTCTGCTGACCTCTACTGTCTGCTTTAAAAGGTAGTGGTGGTTTTGCTTTGAGGCGGAGTTCTTCTGAGGCATTTTTGATGACATCTCATTCCACCTAAAGAGGTGATCATAATTTTGGGCAATGGAAATAGAAAAGTTCTGTTGAGGTAGCAAGTGCACGTAGAAAGTTCCATAAAGACGTGGTCTGGTCCAGCCTCTTGGAAGAGCCAAGGCTGTGCACCTTTCATAAATAAAATTAAAAACAGATCTCAGGAATCTTCACACTATTCTCTGTGTATCTTTTGTTGTAATTTCCCCTAAATACTTGCCAGAAAATTTCTCAATATCTCAGAGGTTTAGGTGGATACCTCCACTCAGATGGTTTTATGATGAGAAGGTCCTTCAGGTAAAAAATAAGGTTCAAGAAGGAAGGGGGGGGGGAGATGGAATTAGAAGTTGTAGCAGTGAGATAGGGGACAGAAGAGCTAGAGGAATAGGAGACTTTTACCTTCTGTTTGGCAAAGGTGGGAGGTAAATTTCTTCATGTTTGTAAACGTGGGGAATTGCATCTTCCTTTTTTCTTAAATCCTGAGAGAAAAGTATATTTTTCCCTGCTCCATAGTTTACCAGCTTATGAACCTTGAGAGGTGATCTTAAATTGGGATATTGGAAGGTCATAGTCAGTACTTGAGTTCACTCTCTGAGCATCTACTATGTCAGTATCCCCGTATTTCTTCTTGCCAAAGTAACAGGCTGAGAATGGTTGTGATTTTTCTTGGCTGCCAGAACATAACCCTGTGGTCAGGTGAGGGTAGGCACAGCTCTGTGTCCTCCTGGGCACATGCCTTGCACCCCAGCCCTCGGGATCTCCTGAAGTCTCCCAGACAACCTGAGAAGCGGAGGCAGCACTTGTTATTTGCCTCGTTCACAGATGAGCACTCAAGTAAAGAATCTCAGTGACACCGTAAAATAACTGGATGGATAAATGGCAGAAGGCAAGTAGAACCAGAACTCTCAAAGGCAAAGGCTTCAAAACTCATTTAGTTCTAGAGGGACTCTGAAGTCGGAAATCTTCATGAGATGCACATGCACACGTTGCCACGTGCCCAGAATCCTCAGCCCTCCCTGCTTTCTCCCGACCACCTTCCTGCTCTCAGATGCTCATCTGTTCACTTCTTGGTTTGGGTCCATACTGCTTTTCTGAAGAGAAATTACAAAACTTGCACATCCTACAAAAAAAATCTTTCAATAATGAGAGCAAATTGCTGCCCTGATGTCCTAAATGAGACCACTTTGACATGTAAAATGTAGCATCCTTTCCAGTGATAGGACTGTTGTCTTGGTGCTGGTTCTTCCTTGTCCGGGAGGAGTCAGCATTTTGATTTTGTTAACTGTGTTCTTTTTAGTAGTAAACTAGAGCATTGTCCATAATTCATCTGTTCTTTCTCTAGGGATTCCCCCAGGCATTTTCTATGGATTGAGTAAATAATATCTCAAGAACATAAACAGACTTGTTTTAAATGTATGTAAATATTATTATGCTTAAGTAGAAATTGATTTTAAAATATTATTGAATTTATAGTACCAGTTTATCAGTAAAGAGATTCTAAATGAACTGATACTGCTATCATGTAGAATTCAATGGGCCGTGTCAGTGTTAAAGTGATCTCCTAATATTAAAAGCATTGGGAATGTACAGAAAAAAGAATGGAGCTCAAACTTAGGGGACCCAAGTCCTAATTTTAGCTTAGACTTATGTTCTGGATGTATGTAGTGCTTTGGAACAAGTGAGTTGTCCTAAATATTGAGATTCAATTACAATGTCAAATACCGCTAAAATGTATTAAGTATGGTGTCATTCATCACTCTTTTTAACATTTAATATTCACAGCAGCCCTATGATGTATGTATTACTATCTCTTCTTCGCAGAAAAGGAAATTGCGGTAATAAGTGGAAGCTATCTATTTTTCCTTATTATTACAGATTTTTCCTTTTTAAATATTTTTGTCTAGAATTCACTATGGCATGCAGTTAGGATTTTAGTTTTATTTTTCTAAATAAAGTCAAATTGATTCTTCAACTACTGTTTACTGCATTTTTTCATCACTTGCTTTAAGTGGAAACTTTATCACATGTTAAATTTTTACATGTTTAACGTCTGCTTCTGGACTGTTTCCTGATCTGTATTGGTCTATCTGGCTAGTCCTGTGCTATGCCATTGTTTCAATGACTCTAATTTAAAATGCTCTCATGCTTCTGTGGGGCATATACCTCTTTGTTTAAAAAAATCTGGGCCATTCTTACACTGTTACTCTTTTCACTGAATAACTGGATTGATATTTTCAATTTTCATGGTAAAAGTGGCATTGGATTAGAGTTATTTTGCAGAGAACTGAGTTTCCAGAGCGTGATATATATGCCTTCATTTATTCATATCACCTTTTATATCCATCGCTAAAATAATGTACTTGCATTCAAGTAAGTCTTAGTATTTCCTAGGCGGTTTATTTGTGGAAATTATTATTTACACTTTAATTTTAGTAACACCTATTATTAATTATGCATGGTAATGGGTACCATGGCTTGAATTCAGAATGATTTCAAAAGCCCGTTTGTTATGGGCTTGGCCTCCAACTTGATGCTCTTGGGTAGTGGCTGAATTTTAAGAGTTAGGGCCAAGTGGCAGACTTTTTGTCTTTGAGAGGTACGCCCTTGAAGGGAATAGTTGCCCCTAACCCCTTTCACTTTATGTCTTTTGACATCCTCCCCATGAAATGAATATCTTTGCTGCACTTCTTGTTGCTGCTGTGAAGACCACAGTCCCAAGAGCAATGGGACCAAGTGATTGTGGACAAAAACCTTGAAACTGTGAGCCAGAATAAACCTTTCTTCTTTGTAAGTTGACTCTTTTAGGTATTTGTTATAGTAACAGAAAGCTAACACAATGGAGTACAGTGTGATACTTCAATTATTATTATTTCTGTTGTGGAAAAGTAAAGCTAGCTTTTGAATAATGAATAAAATTTGGATTTGAAGATAAAAGTAGCACATGTGAAGACACAACACAGAAAAAAAACCAGCATCTGGAAGACATTGAGGGGTAATTATTGGATAGAGATATTATATAGGTGACTTTCCATAATCTTCAGAATTAATTTTGCTGATAATACATGCTTTACCTCCTTCGTAGGACTATTATAAATTTTTTGAAGTGTGTGAAAAATGTGAAAATTGGTCTTCTATTCCAATGCTAAGTAAGTAGAAATAATTGGAACCTCAATGTTAGATGAATACATCCTGACACCTTGTGGTCATTCAAGGGCAAGTGCAATGCTGTAATTCCATTGGTTGAATTGAGTGAATAGATTGTATCCAGAATCGTATTTAGAGCTAATCTTGAGTTTAGAGATCATCTAATCTAACCCTCTTGTTTTACACAAGCAAATTGAGGCCGAGATAGAAAACAGATTCCCCTTAAACCCACACAGCTGCTTAGGGATAAAGCTGGAATTAGTTTGTCAGGCCTGTTACTCGATTTTTATACACCGTGTACCACATCTGTAGTTTTAATATTATAGAAAAAAGGAGCTAAAAGATAATTTTTGTAGCTTTAGATTCCAAAAGAATCTCTCTCTACATAATTTTTATGTCATTTATGAGACATCTAGAGCATCTATGTGTGTGTGTGTGTGTGTGTGTGTGTGTGTGTGTGTGTGTGTGTGTGGCTAGGGAGGAGTAGGCTTATGTCTAGGTGTTTGTAAAGATAACCTTGTTATGAGCCCTGTACTGCCTCGTCATTCTCAATTGGTGCAGAGGAACTGCACAATTCTGAGCATCAGAGACTTAAGATGTTTTCAAAACCTTTTAGAGATTTTCTCAGCAGTCTGAGGAAACCTGCATCTTCCAGGACTGGCTGTGCTTTAATGTGGCTGCTGAACTCAGTCACTGGAAGTGCAGCCTCAATGTCATTGTAGTGGTAGACTCAGAGAAGAATCTCTGGGGTGTTGGTCAGTTTCACTCTCTGCAAACAGGGAGCTGAGCAGTGCATTTTTGCAGCCATTACCACCCCTTCTATCGCTTGGCACAGCCATCCTTCTTCACACAGATTCAAGAAGCAGCTACTCTCTGATGTCTATGTCCTTTTTTCTCTGAAGAACTCAGAGGAGGAGCATCAATGGGTTGACCTCCAACAGTACTCATTGTGGTTGGTCTTAGGACCACAGCTGGTCCCCATATTCTCCTTTCTCCACTGTCCATTGTAAATTCACCTCTTCCCCACCTATCTCCTTGGCAGGTCTTGGTAGCTTCCCTGGTGGTTTTACTCAAGCTTTCATTCTTGCATCGTCTGAGAGCCTGCTTCTCAATGTTTATTGTACTTCCCTATTTACAGCTACGATGGAACAAGGGCCTACCACGATGTTTCAAAATGGAGGATCCAGCATCATATTAAAGACTCTAGTACAAACACTGTATTACTCACAGTGGTGCTTCTTTTTTTTTTTTTTTTTTTTTTTTGGTGGTTCTGGGGATTGAACCCAGGGCCTTCACACTGAGCTACATTTTAACCCCCTTTTTACTTTTAATTTTTAGACAGGGTCTCACTAAGTTTCTAAATTCCCTAGGTTGGGCCTGAATTTGCAGTCTTCCTGCCTCATCCTCCTAGAGTACTGGGTTTACAGGCTTGCATCCCAGGGCCTGGCTACTCCATTCAGGGTGCTGTTCTAATCAAGTGTTTCAGAAGGCTTTTAGAAAGCTGTTCCACCAGTCTAAGGCTGGCTGAGTTTGAATGGTATAGTGTATGATATAACCAATAGTCCCCATGGCCTAGGACAACTCCCACACCTCCTTTATTGCAGATTGAGTTTCTGTTAGCATGTGCTCTGTGTGGTATTTCATGCCTGTGCATTTTATAAACCCATGATGGGGCTGCTGGATGAAGTGTTGTCAAGGCAAAAGGGAAACCCATTGCTAGAATGTGTGCCTATCCTGGTTAGAATGAGTCAGTCATAAGCTCATCCAGGATGGGAAGCCCCAGTTACTGTCAACTTGAAACCAACTGGCCAGTAAGTCTTAAAAATCTCATATCATAACAGGAGTGTAGAGTTGGTCTTTGGTGATGACAGATTGAACTTTCAGAGACACTATCAGCTTGGATCTTGATAAGTGGAAATTTATAGTCCTGGGCCCATTTGTAGCCTTTGCCATTAACAATGTGGCCATTGCACTCATGCACCAATAAAGAACGATTCTCAAAGTTACTTTTTCTACTTATTGTATGAGTCTAAGTTAGGGAGTATAAGTCTACTAATTTTGTTTTTGTGTGATTGTTTTGCCTATCATGGGCCTACTGCAATTTCATATACATTTTCTAGTCAACTTACCAATTTTTACCAAAAATGGTAAAATCCTACTGAGATCTTGATAGAGATTGTATTGAATCTGTTGATCAACTGAGGAAATTTTTCATTTAAGAATATTTAATCTTCAATTCATAAACATAGAACATTTCTCCATTAATTGAATCTTCTGTAATTTCTCTCAGCATTGTTTTGTAGCTTTCAATGTTTGTCTGTTGAATATATACAACTGTTTGTATCCTGACTTTTAGTCACAATATATATTGGATTTTAGCAAATGTTTTTTCTGTGTCTACTGAAACTGTGTTTTTATACAATGAATGTTATGTATTACATTGATAGATTTTGTGTTTTGAACAGAGTTTGCATTTCTGGAACAAATCTCATTGACTGAGGTGTAGTGTTTTTTGTATGATGCTAGATTGAGTTGGAGTGTATTTAGTTGAGCATTTTTTTTTTTTTACATCTGTATTCATAACTGATACTGGTCTGTACTTTTTTTCTTGCAATGCTTGTGATTTTAGAATTAGAGTACTACCAGCCTCATAGAACACAGTAGGAAGTGTTTCCTTCTGCTTTTTGGAAGAGTTTGTGCAGACTTGGTGTTTATACTTGCTCAAATGTTTGATAAAATTTCCAAGGGAAATTATGTACATCTAGACTCTTTTAGATTTTAAATGTCTAATTTAATCTGTCAGTTACAAGTCGAGTTACGCTTCTTATTCATTCTTCAGCCGATTCTAGTAGTTTGCAGTTGTGGTGGAAGTTTCACACTCCATTTGTTTTTTGTTTCCCTCATTATCCTTTTGTCTTATAGGGTCAGTGATGATGCCTCCTCTTTCATGTCTGATTTTGTTAATCCACGTGCTCTTTTTTTTTAATTGGTTAGTTTTCTTATAGGTTGTCAGTTATAGTTTTTCTGGTTTAGATTTAATTGAGCTCTAATTTCATCTTTATTATTTCCTTTCTTCTGCATTTTAGTGTTTAGTTTACTATTATTTTTTAGTTTCTTAAGATGGAAGTTAAGGTTAGTAGCTTGAGATCCTTTTCTTTTTCTAATACAGATGTTCAAAGCTATAAAATTTCTTCTAATCACTAGGTCAAAACATCTCATGTATTTCACTTTATTGTGTTTTTGATGTTGATATCCTGCCTTCTCTTGCGAATTATTATTGGACATTTAATCTATGGGTTATTTATTGGTATATTATTTCTCTATTTCCTTCTCGTGTTGATTTCTAATTTAATTCCATTTTTGTATAATTTCAGCTCTTTTAAATTTATTGAGATTTGCTTATTGGCCTAGTAAATGATCAGTCCATCTTCAAGAACAAATTGTGTGCATTTTAACCTACGTAATTTTCTGTATTGGAGGTGTCCCATTGATATCAGGTTGAGTTTCTTGATATTTCCAGTCATCTACATCTGGCATGATTTTCTGTCTATGAAGCATCGAGAAAAGGATTATTTTTGTTTAATTATCTTTTTTTCTCTTCAATTCTGTCAACTTTAGTTTAATGTTCTTCTATTGTTAGGTGTGTATTTCTTTTAATCATTTACAGCTTCTTGATAAAGTGAAATTTTAATATTATAAAACAATTCTCTGTCTCTAGTAATTTTTATATTGAGTAATTTTCATGATGTTAGTATAGCCTCTGCAGTTCTCTTTTGGCTGTTGCCATGATACATCTCTTTCCATCTTTTGACCCTATTTGTATCTTTGAGTCTGTAGTGTGCCTTACGGGTAGCATATAGTTAATATTTTTTTGAGACAGGTTCTTACTCTATAGTCAAAGCTGGTCATGAAGTCATCATGTAGCCCAGGCTGGCCTAGAACTGATGATAATTCTCCTGCCTCAGTTTCCTTAGTGCACTGCCAAGCTCAGCTATTATGTGTTGTTGGGGGATCAAACCCTGGGCCTCATACTTCTTAGACAAGAGTTCTAATCATTGAGCTATTCTTCCAGTCCTTAGGGTTTTTTAAAAAAATGTAGTCTCAGGTCTGAGGATCTGCCTTTCGATTTAGGTTTAGTCCTCCTACATGCAATTTGTGTGTGTGTGTGTGACAGGGTTTCACTGAGCCACTAAGTTGCCTAGGCTTGCACTTTCAGTCCTCCTGCCTCAGCCTCCCAGAGTGCGGGTATTTCAGGCCTGGGATACTGGGCCTAGAACATAATGTAATTTTTATGATTTTATTTACCTCTGTCATTTTGATACATTTTTGTGATATGTGTTTTTAGTTCCTCTGCTTCTCCTTCGAAACTTTATTTTGTGTGAAATAGGTATTTTGTATTATAAAATTTCAATTCATTTTATGTTATTTTGTTTTATTGCAATTATACTATTATCTTAATGGCTTCACTGTGTAATATCATATGGACTTCACAGCATAGTTAAATTACAACTAACTTCATTATTGTATAATACAAAAATTTTAAACATTGTTCTATTCTTTCATTGTGCTATTGTATAATTATTTTCATATATTATTTTAATCCGGCTTCCTGGGAATTATGTCTGGATCAATAGAATAGAGTTCAGCCAGTGATTATTCAGAGGCTCTGTTTAAAATGACTTTTGCTAGTTAGGTTTCATCACTGTGAATGGATCTCTGGGGATTGCTTTCCAAATTGAGAAATTATAAGTCTATCCCAGCTTTAACCTCTTCACTGGGTCTTCTGTATTCTCTGAATATTTGCAAGTTCTTATGTGTAATCATACCTACTAGTAGATCTCTGGTATCTTCTCCAGTTTCTCCTGAGTGCAAATACTCTTACACATGTACACAGCCTACAGCCTTTCAGAACCCCAGAGATCCCTGGGAAATTGTCAGGACCCACTATAGCTGCCTTGTGTCCCTGTTAAGTTTCAGCTGGTATATTGCTACCATCAAACTGCATCGTACCCTCAAGCATCCGTGATATTGGCATTTTCTGATTGTTTGACACTAAGAACTCTTAATTGTGGCAGTGTTTATAGTTTGGGGCTTTTCTTCAATCTATTCCAAATTAAGAAATCAAGTCAATACTCACTGGCAGCAGTCCGGCTGTTTTTCACAGCTGACACTGCTCTGGCAGGGTTACTGTGCGATGAGAAGTTGATTCCGAAGACTCTTAGTTATCAAAGCTAAGTTTTATACATATATAAAACATATATATATATATATAGATAGATAGATAGATATATAGCATATATGTATATATATAACATAGATATCTGTTTTATCTGTGGTATGCTCTTCTGGTCAATTGACAGAGTCACCAAATACAGTTGGCAGGTTTATCTAGTTCTTTTTTTCAGTACTACAGGTGAAATCAGGGCTTTGGGCATGCTGGCACACTCTACCGTGGAGTATATCCCCAGCTCTTTCTGTAGTTTATTGTTGCCCGTGAGGCGAGGACAGTTGCTGAAGTCCTCACTCCATCATCCCCACATTCCCACTTCCTCCTACAGCCCCCTGCTTCCTTTTGCTGCCATCTGCCTGGACAACTCACTGATTTCCTCCTAATGAAAAAGCTGTATTTTTTTTCCTCTGGTTTCTGAGAGACTCCCAGTAACATGTGTGTCTGTACCGATGAGGTGTTAGCTAGACTAGTAAACTTTTTGGCTTAAGACTGTACTGGCTGGTGGTGAACTCTTAAAAACACTGTCTTACTTTTCAACCCCCTTGCACAAATAATTTCAAAATCCAATCTCAAGTATTCTTATGGATCCCTTGAGTCCTGCCAATACAAAAAGACCATTTTTGCAATTATTTTACCGTATAGGTTTTTTTTTTTCCACTTTCCAGGCCTGTTACATTCTCTTCTGGGTTAGTTGTTGGTCCGATGGTCAGAAGAGGAAGGGAGGGTAACTCTGAGTGGGGGCGGGGCCTCTGCAGCACCTTCTGGGCATAGCAGAAACACTTACACTACTAAGGAGGATGGGCCACCATGGAAATTCCAGATTGCATGACATCAGGTGTATTGCTGCAGAACCACCATCTTCTGGGATGTTCATGTAGATCATCTCACTGCTTAGTTCAGTGTCCTAAAGTTTCTTCTCAGAGATTCATCCCTTTCCTACCTATTTATCACCCCTCTTCTTGCCCTCTTTCTAATGTGGTGCTCTTTTTATGCAATTATTTTTGTGAATTTCATAAGAAGGTGTTATGGATCTGAAGTGTCCCCAAAAGCCTCATATGCCTATGGATACTGTGTAATGTTGGTAGGTGAGGCCGGGCTGGAGGGGCAGATGTTTGACCTGGAGGAGGGTATACTGGTTGTGCCCTTCCTCCCAGACTCTTCTCTGTTCTGGCATGCTGTGAGGACCTCTGCCTCTTCAGCTCTGGCTCTGGCACAGGACCCAGTTGCAGCCCTGCCATGTGACTCCACCATTTTCCAGCCGCCCACCTGTGAACACACTGATACTTTTGGAAACTGTAAGCTAAAATAAATCTTTCCTCTCTAAGTTGTGTATGTGATGAATTCTGTCCCAGCAACAAAAAGTAACTAAGGCAGATGGACACCGTTGATAGTCTTTTGTGTTTTGTCCATTCTGTTGAGCGTTATGTACCCAAGGTGGCCCCATTTTCTTCGAAATGCTTCGTGTCTGTCTTTCTGGCTGGACTATATGTCTCAGTCAGTTATTGCTTAGGAGCAGCTCATGGAAAGTATGGCTTCAATGCACATACAGTGGCACATTTCAGAGCACAGAAGCCTATTCTGTGAAATATACTGCTAGTAGTTCAAGTTTTGAGAGGTCAAGAGAAGAGAGGAGATATCCTGGCTAGCACCGATAAAAGGGTTGATCAAAAAATGTGGTATGTGTTTAAGTATAAAATAATACAGTAGAAGACATTGCCATTAGTCTCCTCAAAGTATTTCTCCTTGCTTCAAACTTACTCCATTGCTATTTCCACTTTGTGATGTTCTAGGTTTCTTTTTAGTGATTGTCTTTCCAAGGTGCACTAAAAATATGGTGAATGCTGTTGCCATGGGCCATCCAGCAGAACCACAGGCTCTTAAAAACTTTGCAATGATTCATCCTCCACCTTATTCACCAGATCTGGCACAGTGGAACTTCTGCACTTCTTATTGTCACAATGACCATGGAAGGTAACTGTTTAGAATCAATTCAGGACATGAAGGCAGACTACAGCAGGATAACTAAGGACATTCACAGAAGAGGACTTAGAGAACTACTTCAGAAAGTGATTGAATAGTGTAAGTGTGTTCAAAGCAAGGAAGAGTGTTTTGAAGACAATTAATGGCAGTGTGTCTTTGATTGTAACAATTTTAGAAATTACATTCTTTATTTTCTTTTTAATACCTTTTCCAACTTTTCACTTGTACTTAATCTCTTTAGTACTGGTATTCCTTGTTTAGCTCATAACTAACATTTGGAGAAAATGTTATTGAATGATTACTAGTTATTGAGGAACATAAACGGAGACAAAAAAGATTAAGAAAGTAATAGAGAAAGATAAAAGAGTAACCTAATGTGCAAGCAAGCTGCAATCCCAGCATTCTGGGAGGCTGAGGCAGTAGGATATCAATTTCAAGCCCAGCTGGGACAATTTACCAACTTAGGCCCTGTCTCAAAATGAAAAGGGCTAGAGATGTAGCTCAGCAGAAAAGCCCTGGGTTGAATCCCCAGTACTTCCAGAGTTAAAAAATGTGAATGGTAGAATTTTAAGGGAATAGTATCTTTTAATTTTCCAACAAAGATGTTGAAAATTGATTTTTAAAGCTGGCTGGTTTGTCATTTTCCTCCACAATTGTTAAGCATATATTAACAGATTAAGATTTAACTTGTGGTAAAAATATTTTAAAATATGCCATGTGCAGCTATGTCCTTTTCTCTTGCTCCCTTTATCTCAGCTTTGGAATACTTTTCTGTGTATGTCTTGAATTATCAAAAAGGTGACCAGTTCATGCCTGAGTTAATGTGTCTCAAATGTGCACTTCACTACCTCAATGTTTTTGCTTTAGATTTTTGGAAATAGGTGTCCAAATATCTTAAAAATTTTGCAGAAACATATTTATATAATTGTATTTGTTGTATTCTCATATGCAGAATGCTTCTGTGACAGGCATATCTCTAAAATAGGAATGTATCACTAGTGATAAACCGTTTCCCTAGCATTTCCTGAAGTTGTTTGCAAGAGTACACGGTTTAGTGGATTGTGTTTATCCATCAGGTCAAAGCATTTGGCCTGGGTAGAAGAGGGGCTGTCTCTCACCTAACAGCAGGAAGACCACCACATCAATGTGTAAACTTTTAGGAAATGTTCTACATAAGAAAATAGCTAATTTACAGAAGTCTGGTTTAGATCCTTCAAATTTTCCTTCAAAATGAAGCAAATAACCAAATAAGCCATTTGTCCTCAATCTAATTTGATGAGAATTGCTTAATTTTTGTAATCGTGGCCTTGAATATTAAATTTTATTATCATTATGCTCACTAATTCCCATTTAGCATCCATGAAACTTTGGATCTGACAAATGAAAAATGTAGAAGGTACTTTTCAGCACTTTCCTAGTTTCTGAGGATGCATTCTTGACCTTCTAGCTGTCCTGCTTCACTACTAATACTATAGCATTTTTCGCAGACAAGGCTGGAGGTTTCTTCAGACTGTTACAGACGACTGTATGTATTAATATATATTGATGTAGGAATAAGTTTTAACTAAGAGCCATCATGTCTTAATCATAAGATTGTTTTCCCGGAAAGATATCAACCTTTTGTGACTTTTGGTCAAGATGGCAACCGAGTAAAAAAGCTACATAATGTCTCCTCAAGGACTCACTTAAAAAGTGGAGATTATAATTAAAAACTGCCTGTTCAACTTAGCTAGGAGAGGAAGGAGCACCCCGACAATTGAAAGCAAGCAATCAGAAGATCAGAAATCCAGAGGACACATAGGAAGCAGAAGAAAACAACAGCCAAGGAAGCAGCCACAGGCTGACTGAGGGTGGCTGAGCCACTGGCATCTGCAGATTGAAGAAAACCCAGAGAACCCAGAATCTCAAATTGAGGTAAGCACCGATTCAGAAGTGATATTGGCAGGAACTGGTAGCACTAACCCCCAAAACCAAGCCTGCGGTAGTGCAAACTACAAACACAATGTGAACTTCTCCTAGAAAAAGCCTCCTCGAATCCAGGTCAGAAGCAGTGCTTGGTAGGCACAACATAACAAGCAGTGACATAAGCAGGAACCATTAAAAAAAAAAGAAGAAGAACCTGAAACTAAACTGTTTAGAGTAAAAGCAGGCTCAGAAGAGCGCAGCAGGGTTTGGGGGTGGTCACTCTTAAACAATACCTGGGAAGAAACTGGCACAAGAGTCAGTTGTGGAGAGGAGAGAAAGGCCACTTACCCCTGAAGAGCTCAGGTGTAGTGGGACCACCTCTAAGGGCGGAGAGCCCCACCCTTGGGGGAGGAAATCCAGAAGAGGCAGGAGAGCTTTGCTGAGGGGGGCTGGGTGTGATTAAGACACCTCAGAGGCCATCGGACTGTTAGGTCCTTCCTCACTGCCTACTACCAACTCCCAGCACAGAAATCAGAGGAATTTTGGCTTCCCACACATACCCCAATAGCCATTGAAAGAAATCTCTCAGCTAGGCTTTTAAGGTGAAGTCCCTCAAGAACAGAAACATGGGAAGAAGACAGGGAACAGGACACTCACAGAAGTGTCTGAGACCCCAGAAATTAATGTCAGGAACCCTGAAAAAGTGGAACTCATAGGCAACAAAGTCAAAAGGCAAATAAATGAGTCAAACAGCCAGTTCAAACAAGGTACCCTCAAAGAAATGCAAACAGTGATCAGCAGGCTTACAGAGGAACTTACTAAACAAACAGTGGTCCTCATGGATACAAAGCTCACTGAGTATATAGAAGCCACAAATAAAAATTGGCTGAGGTAAATAAGAAAATGCAAGATATGAAGGAACATTTTGATAGAGAAGTCGAAATTTTGAAAAGAAATCTAGCTGAAATTCAGGATATGAAAAATACATTTGAAAGCAGGGGAAGTAAATTCAAACATTGTAAGGACAAAATTTCAGATCTTGAAGACAAGGCTGAAGAAACAAATGCCATAATTAGGCACAACTCGAAGATTAGGAATGGGCAAAGTAGCAGAATACAACAGCTGATGGATGATTCAAAGAGAACCAATCTCAGAATTATGAGTGTAGGAGAAAGAGCAGAAGACAGCACCAAAGGTATAAAGCATTTATTCTCTAAAATCATGCAAGAAAATTTCCCAAATCTAGGAAAAGAAATCAATTTTCAGGTACAAGTTTACAGAACAGCAAATACCCTCAACCAGCAACAAGACTTGCCACTGAATATCATAATCAAAACTTCAGAAACACAACATAGAGACTATTGGAAGCAGCAAGAGAAAAGAAGACAGTTTACTAAGGCAAACCCATTCAAATTACTGTGGATTTTTCTGTAGATTCCTGTAGATTTTTCAATGCAAACTTTAAAGTCCAGGAGAACCTGGAACAAACTCAAGCCTTAAAAGAGAACAAGTGTCAGCCCAGGTTGTTGTATCCAGCAAAATTATCGCCGAAAACTGAGGAGGAAGGAAAGATTTTTCATGACCAAGAATCCCTAAAGAAATATGTGACCAGTAGCCCCGCATTGCAGAAAATACTTGAAGAAACCTTTGAGAGAGACAGAGAGACAAGCAGCACCAGACATGGAGGAAAAGAAACATCTACAGAGAACGTGTAACAAAAAATAGACATCAACCATTTGATTGGTATCCCACTAAAACAGTACTGGCTTTCTCATCAAATCTGTGAAGCTTCTTCCATAATTATGATTTTATTAGTATATTAGTTTGCAAAACATAATTATAGTCAATATGGGAAATTGGTATAAAATCTTAATGTGTGAAACTTTTTTGATGCGTGTGATGTGTATAGATATTTAGCTGAGTATGTAATGGCAGAAGGCAGTGGTTTGGTTTGGGATATTTTTAGTTCTAAAAGCTGTAAGAGTTGGTAATGAAGTGATTCTTAGACTCTTTTCCCTGAAGCTGTCATTGAGTGGCAAAGATAAAAGATCACATGGCCTTAGTCCATTAGCTAAGAACTCAGTCGGCTATTAGTTCCACTGGTCATTCTTGAATTTTATGTCTCAATATCATGCTCGGTAACTGAATTTGTAATAATAATCTTACTCATTTCTTCCTACTCCTCCTTGGGAAAGAACTCTTTTTAAAATTCTGAAATAATTAAATATACCATTATGTTATCTTTTTTTTGAGACATGGACTCACTCTCACCCTGTAGTCCAGGCTGGCTTTGGACTCATGGCAATCCTTCTGCCTCAGCCTTCCAGAATGCTGGGATAACAGGTGTGTGCCACCGTGCCCAGCTTATATGGTACTGGGGAATTGAACTTGGGTACTTAATGCTTGACGGAGCACTTGCTTGGCAAGTGCTTAACTGCTGAGCCATTCCTCAAGCCCCTCTATCTATTGCTTTATGTGTGAAATACTTTTGAGATATAGACTTAAGTTCACTTAATGTAGTGATTCATTTATTTGGTCTTTGATATGAATTTCACCTATTAAATCTAGTTGATGTAATGATAACCGGAATGTCTTTTGTACAGCAAAACAACTGAAAATAGCCAAACCTTGGAGGAAGCCAATATGCCCACATATAGATGACTGGATAAAGGAGATGTGATATATATACATAATGTAGTATGACTCTCGGCATTAACAATGACACCTTTGAGTCATTTTTAGGTAAATGAATGCACCTTGAGGCCATGATGCTCAGCGAAATGAATCAGACTGAGAGATTTGAATATTATATGGTTTCTCTAATATGAGAAAACCAAACTGTAAAATATGTATGATACATAGACAAAGTAAGAAGATGGACTTTGTAGATAGGAAGGTGGGATGAGAGGGTGGGAAGGAGAAAGTGAGATGATATGTAGAAAGAAAAAAGAACCAAATGGGGGTGATAGTGGGAGTTAAGGGGGTGTGGGAGTTGTGGGAGGGTCAAAAGGGGGAGGGGAAAGGATTGCTATTTTTTGAGACAGTGTCTTACTCTGTAGTCCAGGCTAGTTTTGAGCTCACTTTGTAGTCCAGACTGGCCTCAAACTTACAGGATTCTGTGGTGCTGGGGAATTGAACTCAGGTACTTAGTACTTTCTAGATAAGTACCTTAACTGCTGAGCTATTTCTCCAGCTCAAAGGGTCATAATTTTGATGTGATATATGTGCACTAAATACTCAAGTAAACATTATGTATTACGTGTATATATATATATTTATATATATATTTATATATATATGTATGTATATACATATATATGTATATAAATATATATATATATATGTGTGTGTGTGTATTTATAAAATGGAGAAAAAGAAACAATAGACCTTTGGTGTGAGTGTCTTTTAAGTAAGGGTTACTGACAGAGGAAGGCGGAAATAGACATTTAAACCATTCCAGTCAGTTCTCAATTTTTTTCACCAGTAAGTAGAAGAATGGCTCTAACAATCCGTAGGAGTGGATCATCCAACAGCTCTTTCTCTTTGATGTGGAAATGGGTAATAGACACACTGATTTCCGTAATTCCGTTTCACTTGTGTAATGAAGAGCAATTTTTTACTTAGCTTATTTATGTTTCCAGAGCCACGAACAAGAAGAGAGGGAATTCCAGTAGATGGTTAGTGGGTGTCAAGCATTTGGCCTGCCTTAAATATTATTAAACATACTCAAAAATTGTATAAGCCAAATATGAGAATGAGCGATTACTTTAGCTGAGCTCCTCAGCTGAGCACTGAACGTTCGAGGGGCTATTCATTGCGTTTAAATTTTAGAGCATTACTTTAGACACTTTATGCTTGTGGTGATGTTTGTATATGTTAACGGAATACACAAAAACTGCATCTTTAAATAAGTTTGATTTAATGTAGATGTATGTAACCCAGATATCTAGATAACACAGAAACATTCTGTTTTTTTTTTCTTAGTAGCAAGGTTCCTTTGATTTTCTTCTGCATTTTAGTTTGACCACATTTGATTATTTCAAAGTGATCCTAACGTGGCCATACAGAAAGCTACACAATGGAGTACTGCTCATCTATAAAGACAAATAGGTTGGAGGCTTTCGTAGGTAAATGGACACAACTTGACACCATCGTGCTCAGTGAGGTGAGCCAGACACAGAAGGTCAAATATCGAATGATTTCTCTAATATGAGAACCCAGATCACAGTCATTTCACAGAACTAATTGGGGGGAATAATGGGAACTAGTGGGAAGTAAGAGGGTGTGGGAGAGTCAAACAGAGAGAGGGGAAAGATTGGTAATTTTGACATGATATGTATATGCACAAAATAGTCAAGATCAATGTAATCATTGTGTATTGCGTATATACATATCAATAAAATGAGGGAAACTACACTCAGTGACATTATACTCTGTTTTATTAGAAGAAAGTTTTAGTAGAAGAAGTAAGTTTATGATTCTTCTAACTTTGTTTTTGAATGTTAGAATCTAGAGATCATACGTGGGTTCCAGTCCACAGTTCTGTTCTGCCTGCTTGTAATGTGATGTTTTGTATGATTTCTCCTCGTTCTTCAACTTGATTGTACCCTTGAAATAACTTGACCACAAGCTTGATGCAGGCAAACAGTATGATCTCAAATCATCACACGTGGGACAGGGCAGACAGAAAGGGATGGAGGTCTTTCTTCGCTCTGTACTGTTAAGACTTCAACTAGAATAGTATGTTTATCTCATGGCAGTACATCCTGGGTGGGATATTAGGGGGATGGTCGACTTCTGGAGCATGGTGATGCATTTCTGTAATCCCAGCACTCTGCGAGGCTGAAGCAGAAAGATTGCAAGATTGAACTCAGCCTTGGCAATTTAGTGACTCGGTGAGACCTTATCTCAAAAAAAAAAAAAAGGCTAAGGAAATAATTTAATGTGTAGGCCCTGGCTTCAATTTCCAGTAATACACACACACACACACACACACACACACACACACACACACACTTTTTTGACCAAATGCATTATGCATCACAACCTATTAAATATATTTCTGTGTGTGTGTGTGTGTGTGTGTGTGTGTGTGTGTGTGTGTGTGAATGGAAAAGTTGTATAAAACATTCGTTCCATGTAACACACTACATTTTCTGTTCTGCAAAGTTGTATAGCATTCTGATTGATTTTTTAAAAGTTGATATTTGTGCCCAACTTAGTAGCACATTCCCACAATTTGAATAACACTGATCTGAAATATTTGGCTATGATAATTTAGTGTTTACCATCATCATGACCACCACCATCATCACCAGTTGATAGCCAATAATACCTTAGCTAATGTGTGATCATTTCCTTAATTGGTAGCATGTGCTTTCAGGTATATGTTTAGGTATTGTACTTTTAATGGGCTATACTTGGGCGGGAGCTGGCTGATGTGGAATCACTGCTTAAAGTGAAGGGAAGAGACATTCTCATAATTTTAACTTTGTCTACTAGCTACATACATATAAGTTACATTGTTCTCATGAATGAATAGAATAGAAAATAAGAGGTGGAAATACAGCTCTGTGGTAGAGCAGTTGGCTAATATGCACAAGGTCTTGAATTCCATCCCCAGTATGACCATAAGAAAAAAAGAGAGAAAACCAGATATGAAATAAATCAGAGATAAATAATTTTATAATTTTATGTAGTTAGTTTTTAAGGTTCTGCGGATGGAACCCAGGGCCTCATGCATGGTAGATAAGTACTCTGCCACTGAACTACCTCCTCCCAAATGATTTTAAATAATATAGATAGTAGAGATAGGCTACATAATACTGTGTAAGAAAATACACATTAAATTCCTACTGAATGCCTAGCATTCTTATTTCAGCTATCACCTGTCCCTAGTCTAAGCACCTGTGTCTGCATAGTAGAGGAGCTGAATTCTTGACTCAGTATAATGACAGTAACAATCTGATGATTAAAGAAGAATGGGGGCTGAGGATGGAGCTCAGTGGCAGAGCACTTGCCTGGCATTCTCAAGGTCCTGGACTCAATCCCCAGCACCAAAACTGAAAAATTCCCCCCCACAAAAGAAAGGACAAAAAAAAAAAAAAAGAATGAGATACCTTTCTGATTAAAGGTGCATTTATTGCCTGAATTTATGTGATAGCATAGTGAAAAAGAATTATAGCACAATTTTGGATAAACCTATATTTCTTGTATTCCACTTGATATGTCTTTTAGGTATAATATGTGCTGAATAATTATCTATCTGCATTTTAGTCTCTGAGATAATACTTCTACATTTTATTATACTTAGAATGAAAAACAAAAAAGTTATAGTTTATATACATTGAATATGAGAGCAAGATATGATGTAACTCTATTAACCTTTCGCTTCTTAACATTTGGCAGTTTGGGTTGACCATCCCTAGTCTCACCTTTCGCCTTATTTATTTCTGTCTCTTTACCAGTACAAGTTGAGATGGCTCAGCTTACGAGAGCTGAAAAAGACTTGGAGGTTCATATTATTAATAGAAGGGGAGAGTATCATGATAAAAATAGTATGAGCTGTAAGAAGCAGGTACAGTAAAATGTTGATAGGTGGTAGGTACGTACAATATACAATTCTTTCAAATTTTCAGTACATTTGTAATTTTTCTAAAAATGTAATCAAAACAAGCAATAACAAAACCCCACACTAACATGGCTCAGGTTAAGACAAGAAATGAGAACCAACCAGGAATCGGCAATGTGGATATGACTAGAAATGTTGGAAAGGGAAGTTTTGGTGGAGACGTGATCATACAAGCTTGATTGGAGTGTGTCCAAGAGAGTAGAGGAGAAGAACTGGAGACAGCATGTTTTAGCAGTTCTTTTGAAAACTTTTATTACATAGGTGCAAAAATTTTACAGTAAATATGAAAGTAGCTAGAGGAAGCCCAGGAAACAAGATGGGAGAAATGATAACGTGGCTTGTATGCTAATGGGAATGATCAGTTAGAACAGAAAGTAAAACAGGATGTTGAAGGAAAGGGAAAGAATTAGAAGTGGTGCAGCTGGAGGCATAGCTCAGTGACCGGGCCTCAGGGTCCATCCCCCGGTGCTGGGGTGGTGTTGCAGGCTCGTGACCCCAGCCCTCCAGAGACTGAGGCAAGAGGATTGTTGTGAGTTTTAGGCCAGTCTGGGCTACGCGGTGAGTTCAGAAGCAGCCTAGTCTACAGATGAGACTCTGTCTCATACACCACCCCCCCCAATAAAACAGAATAACAACAACAGAAAAGAATTAGAAGAGCCAGGTCTGTGAATGAGTGTTGGTAGGTAGAATTTTGAGCACAGGTGGAGGGACTGGCCTGAACACGTGACACTTGTATATGGCAACATAATACAAAGAATACGAATCAGATGCATGTTGAAAAGAGACAGTAGAGGTAAAAATTATGGAAATCTCCTTTTAGTCACTTGTGTTTTCTCAGTGAAAGAAGAAGCAAGACCATCTCCGAGAGTGAGGTTGTGCAACTACTTTGGGGATTTGAAAAGAAAAAAAAAATGAGATAGTCTTCTTGGAGAATGGGAGAGTGCATACACTAGAAAAATGGAATAGTATATTATTTTAGGAAAAAATCTTAAAAGTTGAACTGTTGGGTCAAAAATAGTACACACATGTTTCTTTTGACAGACACTGATGTTATACCTTTATAATAGCTGTATCCATTAATATTCTTACTAATAATATGTCTTTCTATTCCTCTTCTAGCGTAGTATATCAGACATTTTGATCTTTTTCAATACAATGGCTAAGAAGCAGAATTTTGTTATACCCTTAACTTGTGTATCTTTTATTATACATGAGATAAATATATTTTCATACAGTTGAGTTAGAGCTTACAGGAGACAATTGGGTTTTCCCAGAGAATCACTTAGTCTGAGGCAAATAATTCTTTCTGACTCTATGATTAAGTCTATGGCAAGACCCAGAACCCAGAATAATTGGAAGTTCTTAGGTGAAAGATGAGATTTTAGGTTTTAGATTTTTCTCAGTATGTTAACCTTGATGGTATCAACTTGATTGGCTTGGAAGCCACCCAGAGGTTTAGCGAAGCACAGTTATGACTGTATCTTGGGAGGCCATGCAGGTGTGACCATACCTCTGTGGCAGTGTCTCCCTGATCTGTTTCCTGGCCGCCATGGGTTGAACAGTTTTCCTCTGCCGCCTCTTTTCACCATGATGCTTCTACCTTAGAGCTAGCTGAACATGGTCTGAATACCCTGAAACTGTGAGCCAAACTGAACCTTTCTTTTGTAAGCTGGGAGTGTGAAGTATTGTGTTTTAGCAACAGGAAAGCTGATGGTTAGATTCAGGCTCTCAAGAAAGAAGTTAGTGTTAGCTTAAAAACCATAACTCAGGACATTGGGTGCCCTGGCCAGAACTCCAGCTTTGTGCCCGGTGCTTGGGCAATACAAAGGTTTTAAAGTAGGCAAGTTATGAAACATTTATACTTTAGTTTTAGAAAAATGAATAGGGCTGTGCTTTTATGATGGATAAAAATGTGCGAGGAGCAGTGGCTTGCTCATCGTAGGCATCAAGCAAACACATGAACGAGAAGGGAAAGGATCCTTTCCAGGGAGGGGGATAGCTGTGATGTGGTTTGGATCTGGAAGGTCCCCCAGAAGCCTCATGTACCTATGGATGCTGTGTACTGTTGTGAGGTGTGACCTAGCTGGATGCTTGGAGTCTGACCTGGAGGAGTGTGTGCTGGTTCTGTCTTTCCTCTGAGACAGGGCTTTGTTCTGCCAGGCTTTGAGGACCACTGTCTCCCAGAGCGCTGGCTCCAGCTCTGTTACTGTCACCAGCCATTCCATGTGATTCGGCCATTTTCCAGCTGCCCACCTGTGAGGCGGCTGTGATCTTCTAAAACAGTGAGCTAAAAATAAATATTCTCCCTTAAGTTGGGGATGTTGTGTATTATGTCATAGCAACGAAAAAGCCGCTAAGACAAGCTGCAAGCCACAATGGTGCATTTCTGGCTCATGAAATTCCAAATTAAATGGCCTTATAGGATTCTGGGACAGAAAGCCAAAACATACAAAAAGGCTATACTAAATACTGCTCACAGGACTTCGTATATATGCAATTTCTGTTCTGGTACAGGGGGATCTGCTAAATAAGTGTGAGTATTAGAGCCTGGAATTTATTTAGTCTGTGACATCTTTGCAATGCTATAAACCCACAGCGAGTTCTCACTTCTAATGTGTCTCACAAGAGGGGTGTTTTATTACTCTATTAATGCAAGGAGGTATCTTTTTCCAAGTGATTTATCCCAAAGGGGGATCTTTCTTTCATTTGCACAAAAATGCAGTGTAAGCTAGTTGTGATCACATTGGTGGCTTCTAGAGTGCCATGTCTGGCAATGCCTATGAGTTCCCACCCATC
Organism: Ctenodactylus gundi; assembly: GCA_004027205.1. Classification (NCBI taxonomy): domain Eukaryota; kingdom Metazoa; phylum Chordata; class Mammalia; order Rodentia; family Ctenodactylidae; genus Ctenodactylus; species Ctenodactylus gundi. The sequence goes on from PVKB01000337.1 coordinate 235,737, forward strand.
TATCCAAGGTCCTTGACCTCCTATAATGTTCCGGGAATTGCCTGGAATGGCTGAGATAAGTATCACATTTAGAAAACTATGAAAGAAAATCACAGGTGGAGAAATGTTAAGGATAGACTTCAGAAGATAAGGAAATAATTTGATAATATAGGAGGAGCCTAAAATGTAGTTTTCATATAGCTAAAACATCAAATGGTAACAAAATTAATGTATTGTGCTCCAATATTTAACAGAACAATTTTGTGTATTTACAAAATTATAAGGAACCTTTCACGTTAAATATGTCATTACTAATATGGAACAGTAAGAATTGATCCTATTTGGTTTCTCATTTGCTCTTGTTATAGCACACATTGGGAAGATGGGTCCTGGTCAAGGACCTGAAAGGAAGCCTGTGTTTTCATCAAAAATTCAGAAAGCAGATGTCAGGGAGGGACCAAGAAAAACACAAATTAGAAGTTAGGTTGTGTAGATTTCATTTTCCCTTTATCAAATTGAATCTTTTTTTTGCAGTAGCCATTTCTTTCCCAAAGATTTCTTTCCTGGCTTTACAGATTGTGTTTTGAGACAAACATAATTTTCACTAGCATTCAAACAAAAAGAGAAACCAAGCAGATGACAACTTTAAAGAAAGATATACACTTACACGTTTTCTACCTCTATCTAGAATAATGTTCTGTACCATCACCACATGTATTTAACTACACTTCAAGTCATACAGCCATGTTCATATCATCTGTTTGGTATTGATGTTTTTGTGAGTATAAACCAAATATAAATAAAAGGGAAGGAAGTATCAATCCCTACGGAGAATGATCACCAAACACAGTTGGATTTATTTCTGAGCAAGTGCTCACCCAATTATTGTATTTTATAGATAGTGGTCATAATCAGTCACAAAGACAGAATCATGTAGCATACAAAAGAAGCCCTAGCCTATCCTTTTGAAATGATTGTAATCTCACTGATTATGAATAATGCATTATTTTACTTGAGCAATTGGCAGCCTATCCATTATACCCCGTGGTCTGTTTTCATCATTTGAGGTTTTTCCGTACTGGGGTTCAATCTCAAGGGTGCTCTGCCCCTGAGCCGTATCAACAGCCCTTTGTAGTTTGAGACGGTTGCACAGGATGGGCTCAAACTTGTGATCTTCCTGCTCTAGCCTCCCAAATCTGAGGAATTACAAACATATGCCACTACATCCTGGTTTATCATCATTTGATTTCAGTGCTGCTAAATATCTTTAAGAACTTATTTTCTTGAGAGCTTTTAATGGTAAAACGTAATTATTCCCACATAATTTTACTTCCCTAATGGTTAATGTTACTCTTTTAGACTTGTTGTCCTGTTCATTTTCACTCATCTGAATAAAGCTGTGTATGAATGAAGTTGACATCTCATTAAAGACACAAGAAAGAGAATTGTCGAATCGTGTCTATCATTGAAATATAATTAAAAATTCTTTGGTTTTGTCCTACAAACAAAAGGTAAAGTTTAACTATCATCCAGTTATTTGCTCTTTCTGCTTTAAACTGACACTCAGTGCTATCTTTAGAATTCTAAAGTAAAGCCACTAATAGGAGGTCAGCATTACCATGATGGTATTACTTCATAAAACTGAACTGGCCAATGAGAGATTAGGCCTGGAGAGGTTGCTTAGGAATCAGGTTGGGCCTGCAGATATAGGGGTGAGTGATACTAGCTAGCTTCTTGCCCTCAGGCAGTTTAGAGTCTGATAATAGAAGGCAGCTACTTGACTCAGGTGACATATATCACAAGAGGTAAAGAGAAAAAGTTATATCTATGGGTGTGGTACAGCACATTCTTATCATGCTGGAGGTCCCAGGTTCCATTTCAGCAGTTTAAAAAAAAAAAAATGAAACAGCAAATATAGGAGGCAGTGGTATATAGAGATGAAACTCTGTAGCCAAAATGCCTGAATTTCAATGTTTCATCTTCACTTGTTGATTGTGGGCAAGTAGCTGAACCTCAGAGTCCTCATTTGTAAAATGGGAGTAATAATAGCAACTCTATCATGGGTTATTGTAAAGGCTTAATGTGATAGGGTAGTTTCTGACATTGAAAACTAGTAGGCTATCAGATATGACTATATGTGGCAAATAATATATATGTATTAAGTACATATATATATATATGTAAATTACATTTGCCTGTATTAAACATGTCAGCTATTACATATAGTAATACCTACGTTCATAGTGAATCAACATCTCAGTGCATCTCTTACTTCTAGGATAATATTCAGAGACATAGACCTAAGTGACTACTCTTAGTGTCTTCTGGGAGATAAAACAGATAGTCCCAAAATGGAAGGTTTTAGTTACTATGAAGGCTTGACATAAAGCAATTAATGAGGTACTGGTGATATATTAAGCAGCAGGCTTCAGATAATAGAAAGTGAAAGATATTTTAGTCTAGTGATTTCTAAACCTGTCTCTATAGCCCTTAATTCTTAAGCGAACTTAAAAAATACAGGTTCCCAGGTGCTAGTCTTCAAGATCTACTGATGCAGTATCTCTTGCATGGGTGGAGAAGTGTATACTAGCTTTCGATTTTCAAAAATATCTCTTCTCTTGATTCTGGAATGTAGTTTATTTTTTTGTTTATTGGGACAAGATCTTGCTCTGTAACCCAGACTTGTCCTGAAGTCACTATGGAGCCCAAGCTGGCCTTGGACTCATGGCAATCCTCTTCCTGCAGCCTCCCGAGTGCTAGGATTACATGCATGCACCACCATGCCCAGTTTATGTGGTTCTGGAGAATTGAACTCAGGGCTGTGTGCTTGCTAGGCAAGTGCTTTAACCACTGCAGTTCCTCCAGCCTGGCATATAGATTTTTACAGTGTGCACATGGCCAAGGTCCCTTGTATGACTGATAAGGGAATCCTTATTTGACTGTTCTTAACCATTTTAAAGACTATTCCCTTATTTCCTAACAAAGAGTATTCTTGATTCTCAGTTTTAAGATTAATTGTGCATTTTCTATTTCTTTGATCTCTCCGGTAGGACTGTATTCCATTGCAGATGGGATCAGCACCACGTCAGAAGTTGGGACCAGCCTGACCTCCATAGAGGGAACTGTACCTATCCTCGGTATGCTTGGTCCTGTTTCAATTCTGCTGTCAATCATACACCCCAGCTGCTGTGCCTTCTAGCTTGTCGCTTATTATGCTGACAGTATCCGTTGCCTAGTTATTACTTTTTAGTACTAGGGTTTTACCTTATTCCTAAAAGTTTCATTTCTTTGACTGGAGTCCTGTCAGTGAACCAAAGTTTATATGGCCGCATTCATCACTGGTCTTTCCTTCTTAGCCTTCCTGCCAATCTGATTCCTTGTTTTCCTGCTCACTGATAGTCTTACTTTTCCTTCTATGATCCTTGCCCGTTGTGTTGCAATGGAGGATAATACTGATTAGTACCTGTGCTTAGTTGAGTTGCTAGAAGATTAGGTAAGTACTAGTGTCTAGAATTGTTTGGGTATTTACCCAGCTCTCTTAGGTCATTGATACTTTTTCCTGAACCATGACTGAGCCTAATATACTCCTCTTTTTTCTTTGAAGCCTGGTCCATTCTGTAGCCTGAGTAGGGGAGCCAGGGACAAGGAACAGAATAGGGTGCATTCAGGGCAGCGTGTGGCTTGCTGGAAACGTGGTGACAGCAGATCTGTCCTGAGGCAGAGGATGGACATGAAGGAGATTTACTTGAATGAAAGAAATCAGTTATACTCATTCAAGGTGGAGGAGAATATTTTGCCTGAATGAGAGACGTAAAAGTGAAAAAACCTTGGAAATTTGAGTCAGACACAGACCAGCAACTTATCAGGGCAACTTAAAATAGTTTAGACAATGGTGGGCTCCTTCAGTTTTACTTAATCCTTTCATCAATTCAGTATGGCATGCACATTAATGGGTATCAGCTCCATTATATAAATGAAGACATCAGTGAGATGCATTGACTTGTATAATTTTTTGATATTCAACTGATTTTTAATAAAGATGCAAAAGCAATTTGATGGAAGAATTGTTTTTGCAGTAAATGGGTCAGGAGCAATTAGATCATCAAAGATGACAAATAAGCAAGTAAAAAATTTGCCACTTTATTTTTAGGTCTCATATAAAATTTAACTCAAAATGAACCATAAGTTTAAATACATTATTAAATTTCATTTTATTAATATGTGTTTGCAGCATATGAAAACTGCATGCAGGTTGAGGAATGGCTCATAATTGCATCACATCGTGATCATTTGTACACTCGACTCCATGGTGACCTCGACTATTCCCATTGCTCTAAAAATTTGCTTATTCTCTTTAGTTCAGAGCTTCTCTGTTAGGTCGTATCCACCTTGCTGTACACCGTCTCCACAAGAATCTCAAACTCAACATTTCCAAACAGAATTTCTGATTCCTACCTTCCTCTCCCAAATCCATACCTTCTCTTGTTTCCACATAAATTACCTGGCAGTACTATCTATGTATTTGGTTTTGCCTGAAAACTAACAATCATCCTAGATTCTTTTTCCCCCTTTATTACAGCAATAATTCCCTATGGACTCTAACTCTAAAATATGTCATGCATTTGAACACTGTCTCTACCCATCCTGTTTCTGCCTAAATCAAGCCACTAACATTTTTTGCTTAAACTGTAAGAGCCTCTATAGCTTCCACGCTTGCCAGGTTACAGTCCATTCCAACACACTAGTCAACATTGTAATTTGAAAAATGTCATGTCGTTTCCTTGCTGAAGAGTCTATACTTCCATTGATGACAGTGTCCTAAGTAGTCTGGCCTTTGTCCATATCTTTGGCCTATCTCTTTTTTTTTTTTTTTGAGAATGCGAAAGCTTTATTCACATAACTACCTTGATAATGACAGCAAATTCCCTGAAGAATGTCAAAGCCAGACCTCCTGTTTTCCCAGTCCCATTTGGGAAGAAGGAAATCCAGGAGTCTGGCTAGATAGCTGGCCATGTAGCTGGAGCAAGAATGAGTGATATGAAAGGCGGCTTAAGTTGGCAGTCTTGGTTGGGTTCTCTTTGTGAGTTACTGATCAATGGTCCACTTCTGAGAGGGAAGGGAACCTGTGAGCTGGCACTTCTCACCCTGCAGTTCCACAATTATATGTCATGTGTTCACATACCTGTGACTGTATGATTTCCATTAGAATGTGAAGTTAACATATAGTAGTTACATAATTATGTCATTACACTTCTTAGTAAAATACACGAGTAATATACACATAATATTTATAATTACTATTTACCACTATTATATGGCCTATCTCTTAATGTTTTTCAGTTTTTGGTCCTTAGATGTGTCAGGGCAATTTAGTCTCAGAAGCTTTGTATTGTTCCTTCAGCTCAAACAGTACCTCTACATATTATGTCCTAGTTTTGTCCTTGTCACTCAGGTCTCATTTTGAATATTTCACTCTGAGGATGGCCGTTACTGGCCACCTAGGATACTCAGTTCGTTACTCTGTTTTGTTTGTTGAACTCGCCCCTATCTTACATTCCTGTTACTTGTTTTGTTTGTTGCCCTTGGTCTGTCTCCTCCATTAAAGTCATGATCTCTTAGATGTCATGGGCCTTGTCTACCTTATTTGCATTTCCATCTCAGTATCTAAGTTTCCCCACTAACCCTCAGCACTTTGCTATGTAGTTTCCCCATGTACTTTTTGTTAGAAGTAACAATAATCATTTCTGTGTCTTTCACATGAAACCTGGACTCCCCCCCCTCCATTTTATTGATATGTATATATTTGATACATAAAGTTTACATTGAACTTGAGTATTTTGTGTGCATATATATATCCTGTCAAAATTACACACTCCTCCCCTGTCCCTTTTGGATTCTCCCACAGCCTCCCCCTCCCCACTAGTTCCTACTGTCCCCCTCATTTAATTCTATAAAATGACTGTATTCTGAGTTTCTCATATTAAGGAAACCATTCAATATTTAACCTTCTGCATCTGACTCACTGAAACCTGGACTCTTTCAACTAGTTCTTGCATTAGTTTCTCAAAGATACGCTAGAAAATCTTCAAAGGAGGATATTCAGAACGGTGAAAATGTTTGAAGCATATGCAGTGAGGACTACGTCATGACATTTACCTGTTTAACCTTGAGAAGGGCAGAGTAGAGAGTCGTCGCGGCTCTCTCACCGCTCGCTCGCTGGTTTATTCTTTTGCTCCTTGTAGTCTGTTGCTCTCTCCCCAGTTTTTAGTCCTTAAGGCTTCTAGTTGGGTTAAGGGTAAGTCCCAGTTCTGAGCCTTCTTTTCTCCCTATAAAGAAAGACATTGAATTCAGATGGAAATTAGACTTGTGCAAATTCTAAGCGGAAAAGTTGAGCTTCCTAGGTGACCTTCTGTGATTTTATTTACGCTCTACTGATGCTGGTACAATGGCACTCTAGAGACTATGCTCTGATAGATGCAAATGGCATCTGGAACATTCCCTTGAATTTCCTTTCATGTAAAGAAATTAAATGCATTATATTCTCCAATGTCCTAGCCATTAGACTGCAAATAACCCATCTCCTATTTTATCATCTTATTCAAAGTAAATTAGAGTTCTGTTACTTGCAGCACCAGTCATGGGAATATCAACATCTTAGGATACGACTTCAGCAAGATGTAGTTTTACCTCAGTTTCGTTGAATGGTTTCATTCTGCCTGTTCTTCTTTACAGAGTGGTCTGTATTTTCTCAGTGACATAGTCTTGAGTATCTTCCCTTGTTGTAAATGCAGCACACATGGCCCCGTTGCTGTGAATCTTCGTGTGCCTGTCGTGGCTCAGCGATGCTATTCTCCTGCATGTGGACAGAAGGCTCTGAGGCCCTTTCAAGTGCATGGCAAGATAGGCTTCTTGTGAGAGACTATCACAAGACCATTGCTCATTTATCTTCTTATCTTGGGAGAGGCTGCCAGCGAGTGGTTTAGCGACCCCTTTCCTGGTCCTGGTAAGTGCAGGAGTTTCTACTTCTGCACAATTCCACTCTCATTGCAAAGTAGAGCTACACACTGCAGTATGAAATTGGCTGGTCTGCAACAGAGTGGCCTGCTGCCCCTGTAATTTGTTATCTGCCCCATCTGTCTTATGTCCTCTTTTGTTATTTTATTAGTGTGTTTGTGACACATAATATTTACATTCAACTTGGGGAATTGGTGCATAGACATATCACGTCTTCATCATTTTTATTTTCCCTTTTGTATCCTGCCTTCTAATCTCCCTCTGCTCCTAGATTCCTTCCTTAACTCCAAAAGGTCCACCTTCCTGTTTCCTGTCATCTAACTTTTATTTTGCTTTGTAAATTATTTATAGTTTTGGTTTCTATTATAAGAGAAACCATGTGATGTTTAAGTTTCTGTGCCTGAGTCATTTTGCTAAGCATGATGGTACAAATGACTTCTTTCTTTACAGCAGAGTTGTACTCCATTGTGTATAGATGCCATATTTTCTTTATATGTTCATCTGTTAATGTACATATAGGCTGCTTTCAAGATTTAGCTATTATGAGTTCCATTCTACAGGACTAAAGATGTGGCACCGTGCAGTGGCTCTTGATTTGACCTGCTTGCTTGGTCAACTAATGGAAGTTACCATTTCCACACAGTTGCCAATATGAAGGGACTCTAAATGAGCTTCAAAAAGAATAGTGATAGCAATGCATTAAAATATGTAAATATCATAATTACTACATCGCCCCCCCCCCCAAATTATTGATTACTGCTAATAGTTGCTAGGATAATGAACCCTCATTTTGAAATTGATAACTGGTAGGAAATGTCCAGCATTCTCTAAACTGTCATTGTACAGAATGTATATAAGCATACTTACGTGAAAAGTAAGGAGAAGCTCCTTTTCTAAGAAAAACTCCACCTAATAAATGCAGAAGAAATGATAGAACAAGAGAAAGAATTACATTTTACAAACCTCAGCAGACAGTGGATCCAGGCAAAAATCGTCAGTAGGTTCCAGAGCCACTTACTGAGCAACTGGCAAGGAACTACATTTGAAACATCAAAAAATAACTTTCTATGTCCCCCTTCCCTCCTAAGTTTTAAAATCCTAGTATAACTGAGACATGAGCTCTGAGAAGGACAGCAGAAAAGGAGGAAATGTTAGGTCCATCTTGTATTTCAGAGTGTTGCACTTCCAAATAAATGCAGATATTTTCACTGCAGTTTTGGTAATAATATTTACACTAAAGGAGTGACTCAATTCTAGGCCTCAGCTAAATTATCCCTGGATTACAATGTAACCCATTTTAAATGAAAGTTTTGAACCTGTATAAATTGCATAGGGAGGATCCTCAAAGGTAGTAATCTGGGACTCTGAATTGTTAAGGACGCCATTGGTACTATTTTCGTGACACCTATGGGACTTTGGCATTATTGACCACTGGTTCCCAGTTTGGGAGAAGCAGACCCACACCACTGAGGTGCAACACGCACGCCACCAGGTGTTGAGCGTTGGCCACATGATAGATGTGGGCACGTACAAGATTTTCAGAGTTTTCCTGACACCGTTTATCAGATTAAGGAAGTTCTTGCTATACCTAATATGTGAGTTTTAACATAAATGAATATTGAATTTTTTAAGTGTTACATTTTTCATAACTTCACTGATGTGAATGTTTTTTTCATTAAACTTTCTACCTTTCCTGTCTGAAATAGTCTCCTTCCTCCTCAACCTTTCTGAGTAAGACCCATTTTTCAATATTTGACTTGGATTTTGCCTCTAGCTTGGAAGCGTTCTCAGATATATCTTCCCTTCTCAGAATCCTTGTATCCGTCTACAATTGTCACTATACCTTGATCAGAGAATTTACTGCACTGTATTATAATCATTTGTTTTATTTCTCTGTTTTACCTATTTAACTCTGAGTTCATTAAAGGCAGGGATTATATCTAGTTCTTTTCTGTATCTCTGGCACAAGAACTGGTTTTTAGGAGGCACTTAACCAAAGTTTATGCAACACGTTGACTGTTTCTTCAACAAATAGCTACTAATCATCCACTGTATTCTTCAGTTTGTGAAGAGAAGATAATGAACGTGACAAAAAGGGGATAAGTAAAACTAAAGGTGGCAACGTTAGTGACTGAGGACAGCTGGGTAAGGAGGAGACCGACATGTACAAGAACACCACTGCTCAGGTATTTAACTTCTTTTCAGCATAGGCTAAAGGTCTCATTCTTCCTCGCATTGATTCATAAAATTGACATAGTCCAAACCCAATCCAACCACATTTTATTTGTGGAACTTCAAAAGCCAACTTGAAAATTTATGTAGAAGATTAGAGGGGATGAACACGAAAAATATCTTATGTAGAAGAAAATAAAAGTAATCAAAGGAAGGAAAGCGGGAAGCTTATGAGCTATCACGACTTCTTTCAAAGTAATGGTAACTAAGGATATATTGTGATATTGGCACAAGGATGGACAAAACAATGAATCAGAAAAGAGAGCTCCATAAACAGTTTCACATGTAGGGACACTGGATATGTGACAGAAGTAGTATAGCCTGTCAGTGTTGGAAAGGACAAATTGTCAATAAATGTTGCATGATAACTGGAATCCATGTGAGCTAATGTGAAATTGGTTGCCCGTCTCACACATACGGATGTCATACAGGCAGAAAGGCAAAACCACGAAATTTTTCTTAATAGAAGATAACATAAATCATATTTATGATCTTGGGTGAAGACATAACAATTGCTAATCAGAAAAGATAGGCAAATCTGCCACAGCAAAATGAACACATACTGTTTATTAACAACTATTATAAAGAAAAGAAAAGCGTGGACCACAAAGTGGAAAGCAATTGTAATGTTGACAAGTGAAAAGCACTGGTATCTAAAAATGCACAAAAACCACAACCCAATAGCAAAATGAGACTAGCCTTTAGAAAGCATATGATGTCATGAAGGAGGAACCTCCAAAGAACTACATGATTGTGGTGTTGACCATCATCACAATACTAAACTTTATTATTAATCAGGGAAATGAAAATTAAAAGCACAACAAAGACCATTAGATACTCCTTGAATTGACAAAATGTTAAAAGGCCAAACAATAGTAACTATTGGCAAGATAGTAATGGTGGCTTCCTACGCAGACAAGCGTGGAAGTTAGTGTGATCACTGTGGAAAATATACAACAGAGAAAGAGACATCAAAGTAAAACTATTTTTTTTTAGTGTCTATCATGTATTATGTGCATTTAATTCTTGTGACAGCAGTATGAGTTTTATAAGGAATGAGTCATATTTTGACTCTAGATTTGTGTGTTCTACAGTCCATATTGTATTTTACTGTTCCTGGGATTCACTTTGTCATCCGGAGGACAAGTGAACCCGATAGCAGAAGAATCCTTGAAATCAATTAATTTGGATACATATATTAGTAGGGCCTGAATACCTGTTAAGTAGAAACCTGAGAAGTATCCATTTGCCATGATTTTGTAGTTCAGGTTATGGATGGGAGAAAACAGATTCAGGTAACTTTTTCTTGTCAAAAGAAGTTGTGTCCAATTAAAAACACATATTTAAAATAATCATTTTAACCGTATAAATATATGGGATGCTATACCCTAACTCAATGAGTGCTTATGTTGTGTAATTATTAAATCTTAGTAGTTAACATTTTCATCTTCTTAGACATTTAAAAATGTTAATAACACATAATAGTGGTACATGTTAATGGGATCTGGTGTGATAGTTCAATAAATACATAATATGTACTGACCGAATCAGTAACATTCCATTTCCTTATTAATTTGCATTTGGAGCTTTTGAGTTATTCCTTTTACTTATTCATAAAGTATATGACAGGCCACTGTGGCCTTCACTTTTCCCAGTGCGTCTGTTTCACTGTGTCCGACTTGCCACTGCCTTCCCTTCCCTGACCTCTTTTTATTGAATGATGAATTGGATGCTTTTCTTCCACGCACCTAGCAAACCAAGATTACCACGTGATGAAAGATACTGATTTTTATTAGTGCAAGGATAAGTGATACAGATATAAATGAAGAAATATAGTAAACTTATAAATGTGGCTGGACAGCTCGCTATGGACAATAATGCAATATCTGTTTTTCAGATTGAGATATGTATATATTACTACTGTGGAACTGTTGACACATATGGTAATTTTATTTTTCCCAGGAGCTGTCAATTATTCCTAATGAGTGGCTACGCCACTTTACACCCACAGCAGCAGTGTAAATGGTTCTGATTTCCTAGCCAGCACTTGTTTCTACTTTTTAAAAATTACAGTATTCTTAATATGAGGAAGTGGTACCTGATGGTGGTTTTGATTTGCATTCCTGATAATCGGTGATATCAAGTATCTTTTTGTATGCTTATGGGCCTTTTATATATCTCCTCTGGAGAAATGTTTATTCTTTTGTCTAAGTGTCAATTGTGCATTTTTTGTTGTTGTTGCTGAGTTGTAAGATGTCTTTAGATAGTGCCACTGCTAGACTATTACTAGATGTATGGTTTGTACACACTTCCTTACATTCTGTAGACTGTGTTTTGTTGTGTATGTAGGGGGCATGTGAGTGTGTGCTACTGGGGACTGAACCAAGGGCCTTCACCCTGAGCTGCATCCCAGTCTACACTTTGGGTGAGTTAAGATGTATTCTGTCTTTTATTGTTTGGAAGAGTTTAAAAATTGTTGCTGATTTTTCCTTAACTGTTTGATAAAATGTATAGGTGAAGTCATTTTCCCCCAAGAGTAATTATTTTTGTTAGTATGAATTTGCGACGTACAATAGTTACATTGAACTTGTGAAATTGGTGTACATATGTGTCACAGCATCATAGTCACTTCCCCACCCCCATTGCTGCCCTCCTACTCCCTCCCCCATCCCCTCTCCCTTTCCCCAAATCCGTCTACCTCCCTGCTTCGTACTAGCTCTCTTGTATGGTTGTATTGTTTTGCTCTGGGTGTCTCATGTTAGAGAAACTGCGGCATGTAATCTGCTGTGACTGGTTCTTGTCACTGAGATGTTTCACGATGCATCCATTTTCCTAGCAATGAATCAATTTTTCCTTTCTATATGGCATAGTAGGACTCCATTGTGTGTGTGTGTGTGTGTGGATATATATATATATATATATATATATATATATATCCACACACACACACATATATATATATATATATATATATATATATATATATATATATCTCACACTTTTTATCCATTGATATGTTGATGCACATTTTGGCATCGTCATAGTTGTTATAAGTTGTGTTGCTTTGAATATGGGAAAGCTGTGTCTCTGCTATATGGCGCTCTTAACTATTTTGTGAAGATACCCAGAAGGGGTCCATCTGGATCAAATGGAATATCCACACTGATTTCCTTAACAGCTGTACCACTTTACAGTCCCACTAACAGTGTAGAAAGGATCTTCTTCCTTCACATTTTCACCAGCATCTCTGGTTTTGTTTTGTCGTTTTTTGAGTAGTTGATAATAACCCTTTCACTGGGTTAAGACAGAACCTTGGTGTTGCTTCGATTTGTTTTTCTGTAATGGCTGAAGATGTTGAGTGTTTGTTCATGTGTTTGTTGTCCATTTTATACTTCTAAGATCTGCTCTGCATCTGTCTATTCATTTCATTTGCTCATTTTTAGTTGAGTCCTGTGTTTTGAGAGATCTAATTTAAAACTAGCCCTTTGTCCAAGGAGTAAGTGGAAGAAATTTTTTCCTGAACTCCTAAATGCTAGGATTGGAGGAATGTGCCACCACACCCAGTTTATGTGGTGCTGAGGAATCAAACCCTTGTGACTGCTAAGCAAGGGCTTTAACTGCTGTGCTGTTCCTCCAGCCCCATAGAAGCTTTTTATTTGATATCCTCCCAGTTGTTAAGTCTTGGTGTTAAATCTTGTGTAGGAAGTGTTCTCCTGAGAAAGTCCTTGCTGTGTCTTTGGGAGTTTTACCTATTTTTGTCCTATAGCTGGTTCCATGGTTCTATTTTAATATCTAGGCCTTTGATCCATCTTGATTTGATTTTAGTACAGGGTGACATGTATGGACCTTGACTCATGCTTCTGAATGTGAATAACTTAGTGAAATTATCTTATCATGAATTTTTTATTGCTCCTGTTGGGAAAATTTTGTTTATTGGTTCAATCTGTTAAGAGTTCATTCAGGTTTTGTGTTTTGTTTTGAGATAGCTTTGATAGTGTGTGGGCCAATGAATCTGTGCATGGCATCTAAGAACTCAATTTGTTTCTATGCAGCTATTCATTTTTTCTCATAATATTTAAAAATGTCTAAAGAATCTGTCTTAATGTCCTCATTTTAATATTAATAGTATTATACTCCTGAGCAGTATTATAAAATTTCAATTTCTCCCTCCCTTCTACTTTGTCAATTTTAGGTAGTTTTTAAAAGTCTTTATTCCACTATTGTTTTCATTTTCTAATTTCTTTCTTCTCAGTCTTCTTGACATGCCTTTTGTTTGTTAGGATTATTTTTCTCTACTGCGGGTTGCTGCCACCGCTTGTGCCTTTAAATGATTCAGACAAAAGCCTCTCTGGAAGCTGTCTCAGCCCTGGTAATGTTCTGAGTCCGGCAACACAAAGGTAAACCCTCGTGCCAGCTTTCCAGTGCATTGCCAGATAGTCCTAAAGCCACAACCACAATTCTTTGGTATTAAGATCCCTGTTGTTTCTCTAACAGCGTGCACCGGGAGTGTGGCCTGACCTCCCTGTTGCTGCCACTTGTCTCGGGAGAGGGGATGACAGATGGGCACTGTCAGCTGCTCCAATCACTCTTGGAAAATATAGTAGCAGCTTCTTTCTTCACCAAATTTTTCCATGTTGCACTTTTTCCCCTAGTTTCCAAGGTTCTGCAAAACTTTGATTCTGATTTTTTTAAAATCAGGGCTTTAGTTAACTTTGTGGAGGGCTATATCCCTGGAGTTACTTAAGTAAGAAGTCATTCTCAGTGATGTCCACATGGGACGTTTTTGCGTTGATGCTATCTTTGATATGTTGGTATGTGTGTACATTTTTAAAAACTTATCCAGCTGTATATTGCAGATCTGTGCCTATCACTCTATGGAAATTATATTTTAATAAAAATGTGTTTAAGAAATCATTCTGGCTGCTTTGTGATGAACTTGTTAGCAAAGACAACAGCCCAAATAGGAGGCTGTTGTGATTGTTTAGGCTAGATATGATGGAAGCCTAGACTAGGGATGTTACAAGAGTAAGCTATTTCAGGGTTACTGTTTAGGTTAAATTTTGACATGAATTTCTTTAGAACTGTTAGCACTAGAACAGTGCAGGATCTCCTGTTGCTAGTGTCAAAACTTCCCTGTATTGTGGAACTGTACCAGATATTCTGAATTTTAAAGGCAATAATTTAAAAATCAACAAAATTATTATTATTTTACTTTTATAAGACAATTTTTATCGTATTGCCTCTGAGTGTCTGTTGTCGGCTGGTTAATAGTGATCAGCTAACCATACACATAACTTAGTCATTCAATTAATTTATAACTCAGTTTAAAACTGGGAGTTAACTATTTTGGTTTTGACCATTATATAATTTTCTTCCCATTAATCACATTCCTCAGAGTGAATTCAAGGCCAGTTTTTAAATATGTGATAATTTTTTCCAGTGCATACAGATTTAGATAAATCAATACTGCAATTCAGATGATCATGAATCATGTGAAAGTTACAAGACGATTTTAAAAATCAGAATTGTGCTGTTGTTGCAAGAATTCTCAAATCAGAAAAGGTCAAGAAATTCTGATCTTACCCATTTCATTTTGAGAAGGAAAAGTGCCCCATCAAGCAATCTCTAAACGTCAGAAATGGCTAGGGTTGGCTTGACACTTGTAATTTTTTGGCCAGTAAGAATACACTGAGCCTAAATCACACACACACAGTTCACTACTAGCAGATGGTGTAAACAAGAACATCCTGGAGTCAGCTCCCCGTGTCCTTGTCTCACAGCAAGATAGTGAAGCGGAAGAGCCAAATGCCAGGTGACATGAGCAGGGGGGTCACTCTATCATGGAAGAGCCATTTCCATACTACACCCAAGTGGTTCTACAGCATGCTCTTGGAAGGGAGGAAGCAAGATAAAAAGTCCCATGCATCATGAGAGTGAGGAAGATGGAGGAGAAACTGCCTCCTGGCGGCCTCCCATAGAAGCGGAAACTTCTGAAACCGTCCTCTCCAGATTGCTCATGTGACTGTGTTCCAGGGAGGATCACTGGGCATTCTGCCAAGGTTTAGATGCGCTTGCAGTTGAGCATTGCTAAGTAGCCTGTGTGGAGATGCGAAATGTTTTCAAAACATCTCCGCTAATGCATTCCTCTACAATAAAGAACACATACGGAGAATTAAGAGAACTGCCTCCGAGCAGTATTGACACACAGTGATGCAAACGTTTATTTATGTCAGTAAGAATTATGGTAATATTTAATGGGTCCTTGGTCAAATTCAGAGCTTACTAGAAATTCTTACTAGAAATGGTAAATCAGGATTCTGCCACTAGATGGCGCATGACAAACCTTCGTCTCCTAATTGGTCAGGGTGAAAAGGATTTTCTCACAGGGATTAATAACCTGATCGTCATTAATCCCAAAACATATAAAAATTTTAACCTTTTCTGGCATCAATAGGGATTGCACCGAACTAAATCCCTAGCCCTTTTTAACTGTGTTTTATTTTGGGACAAGTTTTCACTAAATTGTGAACATGCTCAAGCTAGGCTTGAATTTGTGATCCCCCTTCCTTGGCCTCCCAGAATACTGGAATTACAGACGTGAGCCACCACGCCCTGCTTGATTTTTAACTTTCAATATGATTATCCTGCAATAATATTTTTTCTGAAATTATTCTTTCTTCATTTTCTGGATTTCTTGACAATTTTCTTTTTTTATTTAAAGGACCCAGAGCCTACAGAAAAGTTCAATGAATTAACACTAAATATCTGCAGAAGCTTGACCTAGATTTTTCAATTGTTAACTTGTCTCTATATTTTTTTTTCTAAAGCATATAAGAGATTTTTTTTAGACGTTGTGGTCTTTTATTGCCCAGTAATCCAGCACATGTCTCAGGAGAACACATCTATTGTCCTAAATTATGATACCCAAGAACATTGACATTGGCACAATATTTTATGATAAAGTTATATTCATATGTTCCCAAAATGTCTTTTACAGCTGTTTTTCCTACCTAGGATTCAGTCAGTGCTCAGACATCACAATCAATTGTCATGTCTCTATCAGGTAGAGCATCCCTCCCTCCCAATTTTGACCATAATAATTAGAAAGGTTCAGGCCAGTGTATCTTAGAATATGTTTCAAAATCTGGATTTTTCTGGTCATTTCTTTATAACTGGATACAGATTAAATATTTTTGGCTAGGTGCTATGTGCTTTGATTGTATCAGGAGGTACATTTCAGTTTGTGCTTTTATGGGTAATGTGAAGTTTCACCAGTAAAATAATTAAAATTCTGTGAATTTTCGGTTTTTCAACATTTCATTCAGTGGTTTTGGTACACACTGATGATCCTTGTCTAAATCAGTCGTCACACTGATGTTTTCTAAATTGTCATATATTATTTTTTGTTACTATATATAATCTGTTATTCTCTTATAAAGAAATGATCTACTTCCCCTTCACCACTTTTTCTTCCTACTGTTAATGTGGATGTGGACTGTTGGATTCTTTTCATTCGATGTTTTATAATAAATTACCATCATTATTTTTGTGTTAAAATCGAAGTAAATTTGACCCATGGGAGCCCTTTCAAGCCACCTCCTGTTCTTTCATATATTCCTCTTATTATAATAATTGGTCCCTTAATTTACAATGTGTTTCAAGTTCACTTTATACTTTATTGCACCAAGTACAGAATCATTTATATCTCCAATAAGTGTTCATTTCTTTTAGTGGAGAATAGTATTTGGAAGCCAACGTCTGGGCAGTAAATGTACTCATTATGACTGTACTTCTTGCATGTCATTGCTTCTTTTCAGGGAAAGACTCTAATGATGTAATTTGAGAAAATTATGGCTCCCCACAGATACTACCTAGCGAATCCATCCCATCTCATTTTGGTGGATTCTATATCTGCATTTCTGTTCCCCCATAGGGAGAATTCTGCTTCCCAGAAAGCCCACCACTAGTTCATTTGTATTAGCCACACAGAACATACACACATGATTTCTCTTTATCCATGTGTGTGCCCTATAATGTGTAGTACATAAGGTTAGAATTTACTTCTCCAATGGCTTTAGGAATGGCAAACATTATATTTGGGTTATTTGGTCAGAACAAAGCTTTGACACTTGTTAAAAAGTCAGATATTTGGTCTCTCCTCACGCCTGCTAATAAATTATACCCTGGCATGGGTCCCTGGAATCCTCACTTAAAAAATTAATACTCCAGGTGATTCAGAAGAACTCTGATGCTTAAGATGGCAATTCAGGATGTAGAGAATAAGAGTGCTGGCTTTGGGCAGGAAGGTCAGCATCCCTCCTCTTGTGTAACTGAAGCAGTTTCTTCATCACCTACTATTTACGCAAGTACCTGGCGTGTAATAAATGTGTGACAGAGGATTTCTCTTTTCTTCTTCTTAGCATGAGGTATCGAACTGGATTGTCAGGTATTTCATATCTGGTAAAAATTAAATTAAAAAACAGTTTCTGTAACACACTGGATAATTTGGAAGTGAAAGGAATTTTGAGAATAAAAGTAAATATAAAAGCTACACTACAAATGAAAGTATACATTATCAATTGAGACATACACAGTTATATTTGCATATTATAAATTATAGTTTTGCTTACTTTCTCCACCCTCTGAAATTTATTATTTTGAGACAAATAGTGTAATGGCTTTACTCACAAACATTGCCCAAAATTGTTGAACGAAATGCTTCTGTCTTGCAACATGTCCATATTGCAAGAATATGGATTTTTAGAGGGGGTTGGACTGTGTTTTATTCATTTTTTATGATCCCTTCAGCCAGCATAGTTTTTTGAGTGTGATGAAACTGAACACATTTCTCGTGTTGATAAATGGTTCTCTCTCTCTCTCTCTCCCTCTCTCTCTCTCTAAGTAGCATGCACCAAACATCAAATTTATTGTTTTAAGTAATTTAGATATTTAGATACACATTTCATTGGTGTTAGCCCCTTCTCATTACAGCAGGGGTCTCCTGATAACATTGCACCAACAGAGAGGACAAGAATAATCTCTGCTTTTCATTGGGGAATGTCATTTGAAGCAGAATTTTTCTATGGGTAACTTGTTATTGAATTCCGGATCCTTATTACTTACCTGGGGAAAACATTATTGGACAGCAAAATGGTAATATTCTCATCAGAGGCTAGACCTTGTCAGTGTTCTCTGATGCCTAGTAGGACTACTGCAGAAAAAAAAAAAACACATATTAATGAGAATGTTGCTAGGAGACGGAAGAGCCAAAGACCTATAGTCTTATAGGGGTTGCGCTGGAAATCAAGGCAATTTAATTATGTTTGGTTTAGAGTTTTAACCATTAAACTCTGTCTTTCGATGAGTATGCATATTTTAACATACAGTGCTTTGTGTGTTTTATGTTTTTGGAGGAATTTTGAGTGTAATCTCAAGGCATTTCATTTCTTTCCATTGAGTAAATCCCTTCTTCAGAGCACAGCTCATTTTCAAGTGGTTGTTGCCTCGCTGCTCCCCCCCCCCCCCCCCCCCCCCCCCCCCCCCCCCCCCCCCCCCCCACAACGCGTTCAGTGCGACAGCCTCAGAGCTAGTGGAGAGACCGAAAGCAGGCAACTGGTAAGTAGCCTAGAACGCCTTCGTAACACACTTTTAAAAGCAAGTGACGTGTTTTGGTGGAATGAAATAATACAGAACTGCATAGGAATTTCTCAAGTCAGTAGCTCTGGGAAGGTGCGTTAAGTTCCAAGTATTCCGTGGTCACCTTTCTAGTTGAAAGCTTGTTTCTTAAATGGGAAATGAGCTATTTGAAGGAAATCGAAAGTCTTTCCCTTGCGATTCTGGTGAGGTACTTCTTAAAATAAGATGTAATGAATATATTACTATAACAGACAATTGTCGTCAGAACAGTATCTCGGTGTTACGGTGTTTGGATTAGACATGATGAAATAGGTTACAGCTCACTGTGTTCTCACATCTGGTTCCTTTTCTCAGTGTGTGGCAAGCATGAGAAAATATTGTTTAGTAATGGAGAAAATGATGCTACGTCTCATGTTTTTTTAATTAAGAAAATTGTGTGATGAGTTGTCTGTATGGCAGAGAAAATGAGGAAGAGGTGCAGCCTGAAATAATACTAAGATGGATTTCTTCATGTGAAAGATGCGAGACGTGTGTGTGTGTGTGTGTGTGTGTGTGTGTGTATGTGGAATGGGGAAAATAAAATTAGGCTTTGGGATGAAGCAGTCATAAAAAGAAATAGCAAATATTGTGATTGTGCCTTCACTGGAAAAATTCATTTGTTTTTCTGGACACCAATTTGTACAGTAAAGAAAGAATGTTCTTTCTTTATTTATTTTTTGAAAAGCGACCTGAGAATGGTAGCCGACACTCTTGTCGATGCACCTTTATGTGTGTTTCTGAAACATTCCTGTAAAGGCGTATGTTTTTATAGGTCAGCTTGAACAAGGGAAAAAGAAAATGATGTGGTGCTTTGAATTTTTTCTTTGGAATTGAAATTGTTTTGACACTTGAACAGGAAGAATGGAGAAAAAGATAAAGAGGTTATTGAGTTAGATGACTAAACAGCCATCAAAGAAGAAAAATAAAAATCAAAAAGCAGCCGATTGGAAAGTCCATAGGATGGGCCATGTCCTAAGTTGAACATGTGTGCTGGGAGCATGTTTTGCAGGGGAAGGGAGGGAACATGCAGAAGGCAGAGGGAGGGGGTGTCAGCAGAGCACTGCGGCAAGGATAGTGACTGACGCATCTAGGGACATGTGATCACTCTGGTGAAGAAAAATTTCCAGGACTCCATCTTGTATGAAAAATCCTATACATACTAACATGCAAATATTTCTGCAATGTCACTGTGGTGCCAGGTGAGCTCATCTTGCTTAACCTGCATTAGTGTACATTGGTATTTAGTGCATATTTTTAATTTTTTTGTTCCTAGACATTCTTGTTCACACTGTCAGTGCTTTTATGCACTTATTAAAATATATTTTAAAATGCCATTTCCCCTTTGCTATAAAAATATGGTGTATATTTTAGAAAATTTGGAAAGATTTAAAGATGACTAAAAAAACTAGTCATAATCCCTTAACCTAGAGATAATTACTATAAGATATAATTACTGTCAGTCTCTTTTCTCTGAATACATGCAAATATACACATAGAAATATATTTGTACAAAATGAAGATCATACATAGTATAATTCTTATTCTGTTTATTCATTAAGATATATTGGAAAGAATTCTCCATATTTTAATATTCTACAAGAATGTGTTTGTTTTGGGTGCATAATTTTTGGTCATATAGGAATCTCACGATCGGATGTATATATGTGCAGTTTTTGGTATTATAAATAATTTAAGCAATATCATCCATATAAATCTGTGTGCTTTTCTGGTTCCCCGTAGGATAAATGCAAAGATGTGGAATTCTTGGATCAAATGGTATGAACCAGTTTATGATTTCTCTTCCTCTCTCAAGATAGACCACCTAAGTTATTTATCCCATGTGTTAGCAAAGTGTTCCAATCACTGTTCGTCTGTTGATTTTCATCATTTATGGTAGTGACGTGTTTTGGCATTTTGCAAATTATTTTTTGTATAACTACGTCTGTCACTTGTTGATTTTGTAGTTTCTTTTCCTTTGACATTTTCACCTTTTTCTCCCCTAGCAACTTTAGTCCTTCATCTATGGTATTAACTCCTTAACCCATCAGAATTCATTTGGATATGTGATATAAAGTAGGATCTAATTTTGTTTTTTTCTAAATTGTTTCAGCATTATTTGTTAAATAATCCAAGCTTTTCCCACTGATTTGAAATGACACCAGCTGTTCTCCCGTTAGACAGGATGTAGTTTTCCACAGGTCGGCCATTTTCTCTCTACCTAGCATGTTAAAACGTCATGTTTGGGCTTCTGCCTTTCAAGAATCCTAGACATGTGCAGCTTGGGACAGTGGTTTCTCAAACAGGATATTTTTTTCCTTTTAATTTTTTAAAAATTTTTTATTGTGGTGTTTTTTACAAATTAAAATTGTGGGGTCAATTATATAAAACCACTGCTGCAGATGTGCTGTTCTTCCTGGACATACGCAATATCCCAGCTGTGTGTTTATAAAGGGGACAGTGCTTGTCCTAAGGCTCCTCTTTCAACCTCTCTTTCTATTCCTCAGGTACTTGCAGAGGTAAAGCTGTCTGGACTCAGTTCCTGGAATTTTCTAGAATGGTATAAGAGGAAAACGTAAGAAATATGTGAGGAGCAGAAATAAAAATAGTTGTCAGCCTGTTGCTGGCAGTAGTCTGATCTAGGGATGTAAAGATGAAGGGTGAGTCCCGCTCCAATCTGCCACCGTCCATTACCACCTCTTCAAGACAGGAAAAACACCCCAGTGGTCCACTTATTTTCATTATGTGTAGAAGGCTCAAGACGTAAAACATTGTGTCTTTTAGTTGGACATGGATTAAATATTGCTTACGGAAATATTTGACAATTTACAACCACCTGCAATCCCTTCTTTTTCTCTTGACTTCTGACCCTGGCTTCTGGCCTTTACTGATTGTGGAAGGAAAGTGGGGGGAGGCCGAGGGTGAGACTTCCTTGCCCAATGTTAGTGCCAAGAACCCCTTTGCCTGAGAGACACAGCCTCAATCATATCCCACCTTGCCGCATTAGGCTGTGGTTTGTTTATGACTGGAGGCTGGTTTCCCTGGCAACGGGAGCTCTCCAGAACATGCGCAGCGTTTGCTCCTCTGCAGTAGCAGAATGCGGCTATGACACCAGGGAAGGGGTCCTGGGGCCTGCAGTGGCTGAAGAAAGTGTTCTTGTGCCTGCAGACATGACATCAGTTTTTCCATCCTAAACTGCCATCCTATTGCATGCAAGGCATTGCATTGAAATTGAATCCTCCGAAGGCTCTGCGCCTACTGCTTTATTTCTTCCCAGATTAACTGCACTGGATATTTTTGCCAGTCACTAGGAGCTCTTTCTAATGTGAGGCTTCCTCATATTGGAAATGAGAGGGCCTCAGGAAACCTAGGGAATTCATGTAGGGTGGATGCAGGAAGCAGAGCTGCCTGGTTTCAAATATCCACCGCTTGCTGGTTGCATGGACCAGTAATGAGACCGTTATTTGTTCTCTTTGTGCCTCAGTTTCCACAGATGGAAAGTGAGGATAGTGATAGCATCTTTAGAGCAGTGTTGGGTACATAGTAACCGTTTAAAAAGTGTTGTCTATTGTTATTCGTAGATATTAAGGGAGACTTGCCTGGACACAGACTTGCTTCTGCAGTGTACAGCTGACCTAATGCCTACACAGGCCAAATAACACAAGCATATAGTTATCCCTACGGTAGGCTCAGAGCCTTCTTGTAGCAGACAGACCTTCCCTGCACTGCACAGACACCACCCAAGGCACATTATTAACACCACAGCAAAAACATGTGCCCCATAGCCCACAGATGCTCCCCATATCATACAGCTTCTCCCCAACTCCCTAAACTTGAACTGCCCCACGTGATGGAGTCTTGCCCTACCATAAAGGCTCTACCTATGATACACAAATAATGTCAACATCACAAACTCTGTCCACATTGCACCAGCTCTTCTCAGGGCACACATAGGACACACACTTTCTCCATAGCCCACAGTTTTTATTGTGATATGCGATTATCCCAGGGCCTGCCTCGCTGACTGAACCCCTAGCTGACACCTTCCTGTGGCACACAGGTTCCCCTCACATCACTCTGACTCTTTGTGTCACTCCCCTCATCTCATTGTGACAGCACATACAGCCTTGCCGCACAGCACACAGACTTGGCTCACGTCACAGAACCTCTCAACACAGAACATAGTCTGCCCACAGCACAGAGTCACTCAAGAGAACACATAGTTTTTCCCTTCAGAGCACAGACTCATGACATAGCACAAGGACCTGTTCCATGACACCAAGACTGTTCTGCAGCAGGCAGACTCACCCCAAGGCACCCAGACAAGTAACACAGGACACGAACCATTCCAAAAGACAGACTCATCACACTACACGGACACTCCCCAGATCGTGTATACACACCACGAGAATTCACCCAATGAAACACAGACCGAACCCACAGTACAGAGACACTCAGCACTCGGGCAGTCTTAGCTTTTCATGTGGGTTTGACAGTATGTCTTGTAGCATGAGTGTCTCATAACAGGCCTAGTAACCATACCACAGAAACACCTGCCTTAGAGCCACTCATGAGCCCTACTACGTTCTTCCAGACTCAGAAGTTACCACACAATACACCAAGGCCCCCTACACCAAAACGTACCCTAAATTCCTGAGACACACCCTGGGATGCACAGAAATACATCACAATCCGCAGCATCCACTTCGGTGGGCAGGTTTGTTACACATCGGCACACTTACAACACTGCAACAGCGCTTCCATCTTCCTCTAAACCATTCAAAGCAGCATCGCAGCTATGATTTGCCTTCCTCTCACACATCCCACAACATGTGTGCACGCTACAGCACACAGACACATCCCTCAGCACCGTTGCCACTGCCACAGTGACTCAGAGTTATGGCAGCTCACCCCTCGCACAGCAGTTACACGGTATGAGCATGTGCCCTCAATGCGTGAAACCATCTGTCACGTGACTCAGATTTACCACACAGTGCCTAGACTGGCTTTGCTGCTCAAACAAGATGTGCCCAGAACCCCACGACAGTGCGCAGATTTTCCCACCGATATCCATACTTGCCTCGTAACTCACACAAACATTTCTGGATATGCAGACACACCACAAATGCACACACAAGGCCTTCAGGACATAGACTTACCTGTAACACACTCAGTCACACTCACAACATTTAGAGATTCCTTAAATTTACAGTCATGCCTATAAAACACACAGATTTGTTCAGCAATGCACAAGATTCATCACAACACAGGAACCCTACTTTGCAGAAATTTTCATCATGGTGGACAGAAAAGCTTTACCATACTGTTGAGCTACAACTCTGGCCTACAAGAGATACCGCTTGTGTAATGGTTAAGAGCAAGGCTTTTGAACCCAGACTCCATCCCTTGCTAATTATATCACCACAGGTAAGTATATTTCTCTGTTCTTTAGTTTACTCATCTGTAAAACAAGGTTATTTTCAAGGTTTACTGTGAATAATAAATGAATTAAGATATGTTAAGTGTTTAGTACAGTGCCTGGTACATAGGAACTATGAGAGGTGTTATATGACAATCATACTCCTATTGCTACCACCGTTACTACTAAGGCTAAAAAGACATACCTCAAACATCTACAATCATCTGACAATACAAAAATTCATTCCACAACATAAATACCAACCCCAGAACATCTAGACACACAGAAGAACACAGACACCTCACCAAAACAACCACAAACCCTATGGAACCTAGACATAGCCCTAAGCCAGTCACCAACCACAAAGCAAAGCACTGCAGTGAAATTAAGAAATTTTCTTTACAATGTGCAGGCTTATTCCATAATACACAGACTATCCTACAGAGCATGGTTTGATACATAGCAGCTACCCTCGCCCCACAAGGCAAGGACTCAAAACTCAACATACACACACACACCCTAAATGCGTACATGCAGCATAGCACTATAATGCAGAGCTCCCACCCCACAATACATTATACTTCTCTCTCATACTTGACCTATAAAGAACTATATGCCACATATTTCTTAACTTGCTTGTAAGCCTTACTTTCCTCATAACATTCATCATATGTACACGCAGCCAAATGCTCCACACTACACAGATTTGCACTATAATGCCTAGAGAAGGTCTAGCGTGTGGAAATAGCTCCCTACACAGAGATCCCTACTGAGTGCATCCACGCCGTGCGGACTTGCCTTCCAACACCCAGATTCATATGGAGAGAGCTAGTTGCACAATACACGAATGTACCTCACAGTTCACAGCCCAGCACAAGTCAGACCAGCTTCAGCTCAGGTAGACTCAACCCACATGACACAAAACACGGTTGTGATGTCTAGACCCTCTTTACAGTGGAAATTTGTACTTAGAGTGCCAACTGCCTGGATTCCCACCCTACATACACCATTGCTAATGTTGTGAACTTGGAAAAGTTTCTTGACTTTTTGCTGTGCTTTTCTCATCTATAAACTAGGGATAATAAAAGTACCCGTGTCATGTAACTACTAAGAGGAATAAATGTGTTAAGGCATATAAAGTGTTTAGAAGAGTACCTGGTAAGGAGTTAGCATTATTCATGTTCTCTGATCTGGTTGTTATTGTTGTTACTGCACATGGAACTGGACCACAATGGTAAGACTCAATCTAAAGCAACTAAAACCAACCTACTATATAAAGACTATATAGAACCCAGAATCACATCACAGTTTATCCTTTCGCTGCTCCTGGTATTCCATACCTATATTTCATTTGGCCCAAAACACCGAGAAGCATCTTCCACAGTGTCTACGTAACACGTAGACTCAGCATGTAACTCCTCGCCACACTGTAGTGCACAAAGGTAGCCTTAGTGCAGAAACTTGCCTATGGAGAAACCCATCATCCCAGTTCAACTGAACGCTTGCTACTGTACACATGCTCCACAATATGCAGCAGGATAGAAATATATGCTGTGTTTAAAGACATATTGCCACTAGTCATAATCAAAATACTAGCCTTTGCTTTGAACACATTTATTCCATTGTTCTTACCACTGTCTGAAGCAACTGTGGGTGTCCTCTTCCATGAAGGTTTTCAGTTACACGTTCAAAATGTTTATTTTTCATGATTATTTTGACCCTGGGGAAGCCCAAAGTCACACAGTTTCGGATCCACTCAATAAGGTAGATGAGGACAAGCTGTTATAATTAATTTTTTTTTCTGCTAGAGATCTAACCACACTGAACTACATTTCCAGCTGGTTTTGTATTTTTGAGATAGGGTCTCGCTAAGCTACCAAGTGGCCAGGGTTGGACTTAGACTTATGATCCTCTTGCCTCAGCCTCCAAGAGTGCTGAAATTACAGGCCTTTGCCACCAGGGCAGGCTCACTGTTGTTTTTACAAGCCTGCTTTTCCATTAGATGGCACTTGACAGTGGCATTCACTTAAATTTTGATCCCTCCTTGTAAAGGTCCTCTTGCAAGAGTATTTGTAGAAGTGCTTTGGAAAGTGGCAAGAACAGTGGGAGAAGAATGCTCACAGCAAGGTGGAGTATTTTGAGAGGATTCAAGTCAGTAAGTTTTCTACTGGAATACATTTTTAAAATTTAAATATTCATCATATTTTCATTCAGCATTTGATTATGCTTCGCCCCAGAATGCCACATTGGCTCCACAAGGTTCAGAACTCACTTCAGATTTCCTAGAAACAATCAATAGCACATAGACTTTTCCAAAATGCAGAATTGTATTATATAACACATGAGTATCACTGTATTTAATAGACTAGCTTCACAATGTAAGGAAAGAGATCATGTCCCACAATGTGCAGATTGTCCCTCCAACCTTCACACTGGTCCAACAATGCACCATCGTGCCTCAGCAACACCAGGGCTTCTCTCATGAACACTGTTGTGTTCAACAACACAAATTAGACATCTCTCAGGACATATGTGTGGCACTATGCCAGAGACTTGCTCTGCCACATGTCATTGCAACTTGAATCCAAACTGACACAATTAACTCTAAAACACATACAAATGACCTAAAATCGTCTGCTTCTCCCTGCCACATACAGAGCTATCACACAAGATAACTTCTTCCTCCTGCTGCAACTTTCCTCATGGCAGTAAACCTCACAAACGACGGTCCACTCTCAGAAAAACCCAATGTGCACATATGTCCGGCAGCACACAGGCTTACTGCAGAGAGCCTGCCCTGTAACACCCACATCGCCTACACATCACACAGACTCACACCCTGAGCACCCAAATGTTAGCAGACATGCTCCATGATATGAACAAAACTGTAACACAGAAACATGCCTTTCAGTATGTAGACATATATAGACTGGCAACATACATATTAGCTCCATAAAATACCTTATTCCCCCCCCCTTTCTTTCTTTTTGTCTTTCTTTCTTTCTTTCTTTCTTTCTTTCTTTCTTTCTTTCTTTCTTTCTTTTTGGAGACAGTCTCACTCTGTAGTCCAGGCTGGTCCTGAACTCACTACATACCCCAAGCTGGCCTCTAACTCATTGATATCCTCCTGCCGTAGCCTCCCAATTACTAGGATTATAGGCATGCACCACTGCCCACCTTATGTGGTGCTAGGGAATCGAACCAGGGCCTTACACTTGCTGGGCATGTGCTTTAACCATTGTGCTATTCCTCCAGCCGCTAAAACACTTTCTTGTAACTATGAAACCTAGAAAAGCACAGAAGAAATGCTGAAAAATACACATTGACCTTACAAGAAAACAATATATACCCCATTTGAGCAGCCGTGCCCTAGCGGTACCCTAATTCATCTGAAACATAGATTTATCCTGTCATAGCCAGGGTGGCCCCAGCATCACCCACACTGGCTTCACACCATCCAAACTAGAGCCCAAATATGCATATGTGCCCTCAAATTCTTCCCACAACATCTTGGCTGATTTCACAAAACGCTCTTTTCCATACCACCAACACTTACTTCCAAGCACATAGAAATGCTGGACAACAAACACTTTCTACAACTACAGATATGTGTAGTGTTACTAAGACTTGCTGTAGTTCAGTCCTATATGCCCCTAAGCAAATAAAATCAGCCCATGACACCCAGGCCTTTCCTAGAACACATGTACATACTCCATAATATACATCAGCCCCAGGCAAGATAGGCTGGTCATGAAAAACTAGGTTTTTATTCCATGGCACCAAGACTTAACTGAGAACACATAGAAATACAGAACAAATCAGTATAAAACTCCATGTTGTGTGTATGCTGCACAATTTTCAAAGTCACTCCAAGACAATCACTCCTAGTGTCACCACAACATAGTGACCCCGAGACTCACTCTAGCTGCTCAGACTAGCACAGGAGATTCCAGACTTGTTATACAAAACCTGGATTGTCCCACAGTACCCAGACTTATCTTGCAATAGCTGAACTTGACCTATAATAGCCTGAACTACTCTAGAACAACTACACTGGCATGACAGTATCAGACTGTGCATACAATACATAAAAAGCCCTCCAAAATGCTTGTCTGTCTCCCTCCCCCAATATAAAACTTTCCTCGTATGCACATAAGTACTGGGAAACAGACAAAGCCTGCAACACCAAGATATGCTTCCATAACACCCAGATTTGCCACACAACATTCAGAATGGCTCTGCAAAGCCATGAAATATACCACAAAAAGCACACGTTTTGCAACCTCAAGGCATACCTTATACTACATGGTATTCTCTGTAACACATAAAGTCTCCCAGTAACCGTAGACTGATTTCATAGGTACATGCCTTATCAGCATTAAGATATGCCTCAGAATACATAGGTGAATGACCAATGAAAAAACACAAGACACCGATATGTCCCACAACATCTAGAATCATAACACCCAGATTTATCCCTGGCACTAGATTCACCACCAAAAACTTTGGCCTAGTCTGCTACAATTCACTTATCCCACAAAACCAAAAACATTACAAATAACTCAAACACATCCCAATAGTCAGACTTGCCTGATAACTCAGGCTTGCATGTAGTAGTGGTCCAGAGTCAAGAGAATCCTCACAGTCCACACTCTCGTCATCTTTCCCCCCTACAACATCAAGACTTATCCCATGGTGCATAGAAACAGTGGACAAAACACTTGGTCCCTAATACCCAGACTTGTTTGAACTCATGTGTCTCTTAACACCCAGACTGACCAGTCACAGAGATCATGCCCACAATAAGCAGACATCTTCCAGAGTCTGAATTAATCCCATGAGGTAGAGACTGTCTCCATAAACACCTTTTTGCCTCTACAACAACAACAAAAAAACATTAGCTTCACAGAAGACAGAAATACTGAACAGCACACATAATTTTAAAAAAATACCTCTCGGGCATAGCATTCATCTTCCAGATTTGTCACATAATAATTTATTCCCTTGACACACAGGTCAACTCCAAACCCACAACACCAGACTAGTTCTACAAAGTAACTTCTTGTTTCTATAATACCTAGACTTATTTCACAGCATATGTCCAGGTTGCTAGTGAATGCTGAGAATCAGCACTGATGTACGGAAATATTGCCCAGCTTTATTCCACAGCACCCTCACTTGCCACAGGACATTGAGGCTCCCTCTGCTCCCCACACCCAGACTGACCAGATTGGTCCCATAACACAGAAATTTGCCTCTGAACATGCAGAGAAGGCTGAAAAAAACAAACAGAAGGATCACACTTTGCACAGATAGATACCAGTGATCACTTCACTTTCCAGAAACTCATGCAGCAAGATCCATGCTGGTTCTGAAGTACACAGACATATCCCAGCACATGTAGCTGCGCCCTCAGAGACACAGACTTTCTCAACAAAACCTGTTGACCCAACAAAGTATTTTTGAGTCTCCAAAACACCCAAATTTGACTTGCAGCACACAAACTCTGAGCCACACAGATGAATTCTCCACTGTCCAGGTATGCTTCATTATTTGAAGACTTGTTGCAAAATGTCCAGCCCTACCCAGGAACATAGAGACTTGTCCAAGAAGCTGATACTCATCCTGAATCACAGAGACTAACCTTGAAGCACTCATGCATGCCTATTCCTGCTCCAGGACATGCCCTATAAGACAACTCCTTATCTCCGTGACCCCAACGTTTACCTCGTCGAACACAGACAGAGTGGACGTTACACGCGATCATACATATGACCACATGCTGAAGACATCCAGTCTTACTGCACAATACTCAGGCTCACACTGTGATACTCAGACACGCTCAGTAGCATTGCTTGTTTCACAGTGTACACACACGAGTCAAAATATCTAAAAATACTTTTACCTCACAGACGTGTTCTATACATAGGGGCATGCTACATGATTCACAAACTATTTACACAGTGCTAGCATTGGCCTTAACAATACAAAGAAACTCTATATAATATAGTAAAAATAAAACAACCAAGAACAAACAAAAACCTTCAGAGCACTAAGACTTGCCTGATAACAATCACTCCTGCTTTCTTTTCTTTTTGTTTTTCTTCTTCTTCATTTGTTTTGGTTTGGTTTGGTTTTGGTTTGTTTTTTGATACAGAGTCTTACCCTGTAGTCCAAGCCAGTCTTCAACTCACTGTGTAGCCCAGGCTGGCCTTGTACTCATGGCAGTCCCTCTGCCTCGGACTCCTGAATGCTCAGCTTTCAGGCATGTGCCACTACTCTAGGCTTATGTGGTGCTGGGAAATCAAACTTGGGGCCTTGTGCTTTCTAGACAAGCACTCTAACCACTGCGCTATTCCTCCAGTCCCCACACTTGCATTCTGTGTCATTCCAGTTGGCCCCAGAACATGCAACCATATCCATGTACCAAAACACATCGCTACTATATACATGCATTCTACATAACATAGACTGGCTTCAGACAATTGTATCATTTTGTATAATCAAAAACAACTTACAGATCTCTTCCATAGAACGAAGCTCTGTGTCCCACATACACTTACCATACAGTTCCCACATTTGCACCAAGCATTTTCTTAGCTCAAAATACATAAAATCACCAAGAACAAATGCAATAAAAACCATACATCTGCCTTGTCTTAGAATTGACTTATAACTCACCTTTGCTCCAGAATACCTAAATACATCTTACATTTTACAGACAACCATTGTAACTTAAACACTTCTCAAATAACATGGAGACTTTCAACACTCCCTACAACCTCTAGACCCATCTCACGGCACTTTGGATTTAATCTGAACACACATTTGATTCAAAATAATATAGCTTCTGTAACCCCCGTGTGTATCTCATAATGCACAAATATGCCTGATAAGATAGGCTCCTCAGGAAAGCACGTATTTCATAGCAGCTTACAAACATATTTCAGAACGTATAAGGAATGAACACACGTTCACACACAACATGCCTCCTCTACTCCCTTCCCTGGCTAGCCTCATCTTGTTCAACAGGTCTAAAACACACCATGGAACACAGACTCGCCTACCCCATCTCTAGATTCACTCTGTACTGGACAAACTTTCATCCCTACAAATCGTGGTGTTGTACAATGCAGACACTTAACTTCAAAACAGTTATCTCAAAATATACCATAACCACCAGATAAAACCCCAAATGCACCAGATACAACCCTACAACACCAGACACACTCTAAAATATATGAGCTACCACAATGCCTAACCTCTCCCATAACTTACTCACTAGCCACACAATAGCTCAGCCAGTTCACTATATCACATGTGCTTTATCACATAAGTCATCTAGCTCAGTCTATAGAATCTCATCACAATGTACAACTATACCTCACAGTGCAGAAATTCACCAAATCTATCCAAAATTATCATAACACCTAGAATTTCTTCTTCAAGTCAATCTTGTACTAGACTACAGAAGTGCCTCCCAGTGCCTCTGATGGATGTCAGTAAAAAGGCTTGGCTCGCATTGCTCAGACTCACGCCATTACACCAAGACATGACCTGTAACCCACAGGTAAGTTCCATCGTGCAGGAATCTCGCTATAATACACAGCCTCACACTACAATATACAGTCACGTGATTATAGAAAGCACAGATCCCAAGCATTCGGTCTCATCCACAGATTGTCTCGCCATACACCATTAAGTCACATCTTCTAATGCACACACCAGCTCCACAATCCGTAGATATAACTCACAATGGACAGGTTTGCCTAGTGACAGGAAAATTTTCCTACAAACAGAAATTTACATTCGGATGCAGAAAGACACCTCAGATTTCATATGATCACTGCGGGATGTAACTACCTCCTACTTCAGATTGCTTGGGGACCTACTGAATCAATCCAGAGTCAAAACCTATCCCATATCATACAGATTTTCTCCTCTCTAGACATGCCTATTACAGTACAGCTTCATCCCACAAAGGCACCCTCCTCCCACCTCAAATACAATCTACAGCTTATGTCTTCAACCTCACAACACTTTGGCAAACTTTTAAATGAAACAATCCATTCTTACAAGATACAAAGTACCTTGAAAATTCACATATACTCTTCACAGTGTCAGAATTTCCACATCATCTTCAAACTTTACCCCAAGTCCAGATACACCCTGAAATGCCTAAAATCAAATTACAATGTACAGACTCAACATACACACATGCATGGTTCTCCACTAATATGCTTCTCAACACTCAGACACTCTTAAAACACATAGAATCTCATCACAGCATCATAGTATTTCATATTAACACAGTACACAAAATTGTACATGAAAACACTGTAGAAGCCTCAACAATGTACAGACGTGCTTCACAACACTGAGGGACACATACTGTGTCACACAACATGCCCTGTCGTACTTTTACTTGTGAAACAACCAATCACCTAACATGAAGACTCACAGTCACCCAATGGCATATCACACAACAAAAAGAATTGCATTTTTTGATGTTACTGAAGCTTGAACTCAGGGCCTTCACACCGAACTATGTTTTCAGCCCTTTTTAAAAATTTTGAGACAGGGTTTAGCTATATTGCTAAATTGCTCAGTCAGACAGGGCTCAAACTTGAAATCCTCCTACCCCAATCTCCCTAAGTGGTGGGATCAAAGGACAAAGAATTATATCTTAATGCAGACTGGACTTACAGTACAGGGTGATCTTGCAGAACAAACACAAGCTTCACTATACTCTAGAGTTCTTACCCACTAATGAAAACTCTATTTACAACACCCATACACACCCCACACTACATCTAGAATCAGTCCATATCATACATACTTGTCCCATGATGTACATGATTGAACTAACATCTCTAAAATGCCACTTTATGTACAGACAGATCCCCATAGCTAATGGACTTCACCTCTCAAAAACAAAAACACCCATATAGGTTCCTCATAAAGCACAGATACACTCTAAAGTGCCAAGATTGGCCCTGTGACACACAGATGTACTACAGTGTCTCTGGAATGAAACATAGTCTTATCCTGTGACTCTAAGACATATCCCACGATACACAAACTTACATGTACAGTCTCCAATATCTGGACCTGCTCTACAATGTAAGACCATGTTCTCTCATCCACGAACTGCTCCAGCAGAGCCTATGAGTGCTTCTCAAAGCTTACTGTCGTGGAAGGCACAGCACCTAGAACCACTCCCACAAACACATTCTACAAAGCCAACTGCCCGGGATTCTCAGGACATACAGTTCAGAGAGGCAGCCTATGACCCACAGCTTTTCTGCAAGCCATTTGTATTTGCCTCTTTTAAGTAGAAAACAATGTCTCAATACATGTATATATCCCAGTAGGCACAGACTGGTGCCACAAAAATTTCCTCTGACTTTCTAACATTTCAGACCACCCACAGACTTGCCTATAATACTTAGACCCACTTTCCTATCAGAAAGATTCACCCCGTAACATAAAAGACTTACTGCCCTCGAACACACAGAATCAACCCCCAATTCAAAGAGACTTGTTAGCCACTTTCAGACTCACCCCACCTCACTAGATTACCCTACCACATCTCACCTCACACCAGTACATGAAGATATAGCGTTTAACTCAGAAATTACCCTAAAACATGCAGACCAGTCCCCTGAGTTTCATAGCCTAAGACCGTAGGCACATGCCATGTTGCACACAGGTGCACACGAGGAGATGTAATCTGCAGCGCACCTACTCATCCCAAAGCACGTAAACTTGCCTCACCTTTCACAGCTACCTCTCATACTATCTGGTGTTGCTGCACAATATTTGGAAAGCCCTGTGTTACCTAGAAAGGCAGCATGATATGTATGCTCCTTATAGAACATTCAATCATTTTCATGATGCAAAACTCACTCTGTCACATTGATTCCCCAACAACATGTTGATTTGCTCCTTAGAACCTGAAAACAGAACCTACATGCCCATGTGGAGTAACTTCACTTATTTGAGTCTGTTTTATCTCTTTGTAAACATGAATGAAATAATGGCCTATTTTAAGACTGTTCTAACGAGGTCATTTCAGTAAAAACAAGACTCAGAATACAATCTTTAGAGGCAAACATGCCTGCTTTCAATTTAGCTCATTACTTACTGGTGCTGGGAACTCTAGATTGTTGAAATCATCTGTGGTAGTGTGCAAGGAATGTGGATATGGTGTCAGTCAAAGATGAAGTCGAGTCCTGCTATGTAAATCTGTCATTTATTGGGCATAAAACCTTAGTCAAGTCTCTCTAATTTTCTCCCTGTTTTTGTGGTACTGACAATTGAACCCAGGATCTTCACACTGAGCTACATCCCTAGCCCAATTTTTGTTTCGGATTTTGAGGCATGGTCTTGACAAATCTTTAAGCTGCTCAGGCTGGGCTCAAACTTGTGATCTTCTTGCCTCAGGTTCCCAGAGTGCTGGGACTAATTCTTTTAGTCTCCGTTTTTCATTAGTAAACTATGGATGATACTGGTTCCTGCCTCCTAGGCTGTTGTACAGATTAATTGATGCCTGGTATCTTAATCTGAATTTCCAGTCTAAGGAACGTAGAGTGGGAAAGAAGGCAGTACCTTTGAAGTTTTTTAGTTGGAAAAATCTGGTGAAGCAGAAGGCGGAATGGTGCTGTGGTACGGGCTTGTGGTTGGCCAGAAGGCAGCATGCAGGCTCTGCTTAGTGTCAGAGAAGGCAATGAGGTGCGTGCTAATGTCTCCGGTGGAAGTGCGGTGAATGGCAAAAATGTTGAAGAGCTGAGCAAACGTCTCTCTTTTGTCTTTAGAGTTTTAAAAAAAGCTTGTACCATTACACCAGTCATTATCTTCAATAATCATTATTTTTAAATGGGAGCTGTGCTTTGTTGTTTATTTTGTTAGCAACTTTAAGACAAGGAAGAAAATCTTGAGCCCCTTCCGCTGGCTCTATCCTAAAAAAGCAGGTGTGTAAATGACCAGAAAAATCCTTCTGGAAGTCCTACTCTTACACATTCGTGGATGTTGAGTACATATGTCCTAGAACACACACTTGTGTGCACGCACACACACAAATGATACCACAGATATTCACAGTGATACATATGTACACAGACTTACATGTTTAAATAGTCATAATTCTACATGCTACACTTTCACACACACATAGCCAAATAAAAACGTTTATATGAATAGGAACATAAAATCCAGAGTACCAACAGTGAACACGTCATGTACACACAGATACACATATGTAATATATAGAGATACCCACAAATGCCCACGGTCTTATGTATAGGCATATAATAGCATTTTGATAGTCATAAGTATGCAAAGACATAAGAAAGCACACACAAACATATGTATTCACATACACATGCAAATGAATACTTGCACAAACATACACACATATGTGCAGACTTAGGTATCCAGAGTATATGTTTACTTACTCATGACCTGTAAGATGGAAAAATGGAAGCAAATACAAAAACACATACAAGAATGTGTAGATGTTCCTAGAGGCTCACGAAGCAACATATCCTCAGATACTCCCAGATACCTGTGTGGAAATGTGGACAAGCATACTTAACTTACACAGGCACATATGCATTTGTGTGTGTGCATACATATCTTCAGACAGACATATAGAGGTATGTATATGCAGACACAGATGTATGCATTTTGCCAGTGCATAGAAACTTTTATACATATGTTAAGAAATAGAAATTTATTCATAAGTGATACGGACAGAAAATCATATAGCCCTAAAACTGTCAATACTGACATTTCTATGTTCAGTCACATGGATATACACATAGGCATTAACTTATTGAGGTACATACGAATAAAAATGGACAAGCCTGCCTACATATACAATATAAATGCTCATGTTTGCCATTAAAAATGTAAATATGCACACATACTCATATAAAATACACATGGAAGTGCATAGGCACATGAATGTACTTATGAACATGCACATGTATGTACACACCTATAGCACTCACACATGGGGTCACACATGTGCTCACAGACAAAACTAGAGATAAAACCATTAAGATAGATCACATGCATGCACACACATAGTGATATATACATTTAGAGGTATACGTGCCTATATAGAAGAGAAATTTAACAGAATAACAGAAATACAGACACGCAGGTACACATTTACAAAAGCATACTTCTGCATCTGGACAGATGCACACCCAAAGACCCATACAAAATACACACGATGAAACACACCTATATGCTTAGTTACACAAGAGGAGCATGACAAGTCATGTGACTCTCCAGAAACCCAGATAAATTCACAGATATACAGGATTATGCACGCAGATATGTACACATGTCCATGCCCATATATGCTCACAAAGCTTGCAAAGGTGCATTTTAGTGCAGAAACATGCAAAAACATACGTGCAGATTTGAAATATGCAGAATATTGCATGAAAATAGAGATTCATATGGGTCCTCATAAATACACACCTGTACAAAAACAGATACACACAGAAGTATGCATGTCTATTGGCCCAAGACCACAGCACACTGAAAAAGTCTAGTATACCTTCAAGGACATATATTTGAGCATGCATGTGTATGTGTAGTTTCATGCACACATGCAAATATAGTTGAGCATACGTACCGCTGAGTCATGTGCAAACTTAGCACCAGAGATATATGTAGCACAGGAATGCCCAAAGCAATTTTTAATGAGTCCTTACATGCACAGCAACATGAACATCTACACACAGATACATGGATACACTGACTCAAATTTATCCAAAGATATAAATTTTCATACAGACAGATTTGTATTCGGACACATGCACACACATGCCGCCACAGACATACAAATGATCCCATGGATATATACATGCAAACAGGTGGATGAACACATACATAGACACTGAAGCATATACTTGCAAAGACAAGAGCTGCCACACATAGATAAAGAGAATTAGTGGAAAAATGTAAAGATACAGAAATACAGACTCCCACCTAGATATACACACATATACTATGTACATACAGATAAATCGACATGACATGCAGACGGCCTCACAGAAGAATATTTGCAGGCAGTAAACATGAAAATGAAATGTTCATAGACTTGTGCAGAGATAAATAGATGGGAATACAGTCCTATATAGAGATTTTCATATGTACTCACTTAAATGTTGACATACTGAAAACTTTTCATACAGGCACATGCATACCTAGCTGTATAATTGCACATGCATACATAGACAAATTCACATGGAGGTGTACACTTAGATTCCATGGATTATCACACAGAAATACTACTGAAGCAGACCACAAGCTAAGCGTGTAAAACATGAAGCTATAGAGAGTACATACCTAGTACATTAAAGATACACTTGCAATACAGACATCCATGACAGACATAAGAACTACTGCTCAGACATGCATTGCTTATGTGTCAGCTTATATGCACATTAACACACACAATGACCTATAGATGTATAAATGTTTTAATAGTGCAAAAATTTTATGAACATTGAATATATGAATACACACATAGATGAACATGTGCCACCAGATATCATGTGTGTGTCTTGTGTTTAAAACAGAAGCACTGATTTAGATGCATAGAGAGAAATCTGCAGATTCACACTCATGAAAACACAGATAGCAACCCATATGTAAAGAAACACACAAGCATTTCTTAAAGGCGGCTGTGGCTTTCAATGTGCCTTATTTTAGCCACTTTAGAGAGTGAAAATGATCAAGTTCTCTCAGCTGACTGTGTTGTATAAGGTAGATGAAGTAATTACTAAAAAGAACTCTTAAAAGATCTTGAGAACACAGGTGTTGTACACACACACATACATGTACACAGAATCGGGGACATAGAAATAGAAATAGGTGCATGGGCTAATACAGAAAGATACCTAGGTACATGCACATAAAGGTAAAACATCACAGACATTAGTATTTAAATGTACAGCTGTTGAAGTCAAATATAAAACAAAAACTGCATTTTCATTCCAGCTTTATCATGTAACCAAGTGGATGGTGTGGGGCCGTATTATGACTTTCTCGCCTGTAACACAAGGGGAAGCAGCATCTTTTAGAGTTGTTTGAACATTCAATGAAATGAAGGCGTGACCTGAGAGCTCGGAATGTCATAGATGCTGCTGCGACTGCTGTCATAGTTAGTTTTGATAGAGCTAAACTGCTTCTGTGGAGTTTGACTTTCATTGTTCAACTGTATAGTTAACCTTATTTATTTCCAAATGTATGAAGAAAAAATTATTACTGTATTCATAAAGAATTGATTACAGTCACAAACAAGGTCATTTGTGAAATTCTCAAAAATGATATGTGGCTATCACTGTCCCTGACAAGTGGCAAGGCCTGACGCAAGTACTCATGTTATTGTTATATGTGGTGTTGTTTCTGTCATTAGTACTCTTTTCCTTTTTGCAGGATAGGCTGGAAGATGGAGAGCCCAGTAGAGAGGCGTGGTGCCCGGTGCACATTGCCATCTGGTGACCACATTGAGTAAGTACAGTATTTATGCATTTCTCCCAACCTTCATGACAATTTGACCCATTACAATGTTGTGTAACTGTTCTGGCAAATAAGCAAGAATATATCACGTGACAGTGTTTTGTGTTATCTCATGAAAGAAAAAAATAATAATGAGATAATTTTTTATTTCCTGATTCTATTCCCTTCTCACAAATTCCCCTCTGGGCTTCACTGAGCCTGTGTTCTACAGCAGTGGTCTTCACACTTTCTAATTAGTTCCCACTGAAAATCATTTTGAAGGACAACGTACCCATCACACACTTGCCTTGAAGGTAACATTTGGAGTTTACTTTATGTTTAAATATTTTCAGTTATCATTTCTAGCATTTGCGCATACATTTTAAATAAAACAATTTTGGCATCATTCAGTGAAATAAAAAATAGACTAATTTAACTATTTGTCATTATTGATTTAAAAGAAAAAGCAAAACAAAGTATTCTTTAGCAGTCAGAAACTTTACATGATTTTCTATCTCCTTTAAACAACCATTCTATTCAACTTCCTTGATATAATTTTATTTATTTATTCATGCATTTATTATTACTTATTTTTGCAGTAATGGAGATTGAACACAGGATCTTTGCTGAGCTACAACCTCAACCCCTTTTTTATTGCGTGTTTGAGACAGAGTCCAAGTTGCTAAGACCTAATTTGTTCTGGTGTAATATATTTTTATGTTTAAAGGCTTTTCATTGGTCACCCTACTACTATACGACTCTACTAAAAGTATACAGGGATTGAAACAAATTCCTCCTGTGCCTCTAAGCCCCTAAGTATTAGAACATTTATTGTTAAATTATTACCAGTATGCAGTTGATCAGAAGGACATAAAATATGAACATTCTGGCAAATAATTAGTAAAACCGAAAAGTAGAATTGGTTGGAAATGCATCTCTTAAGTGAATACGACCTTCTTCTTTGACAACTTAGTAAATTCATGATTCTGAGAATGACTGTTATTTCTGATATGACAACACACGTTACATATTTCCTTTTCCTTTTCTTTCTTTTTTGCAATATGGAGATTGAACCCAGGGCCTTATGCACAGTATGCAAGCATTCTAGTGGTGAACTCCATCCTCAGCTCTTTAAAATTTTACATAAAACACAGGGTCCTGCTACTTCCCTGGGCTGGCTTTAAACTTGCAATTCTTCTGCCTCAAGCTCCAGAAAGCTACATTTATAGGCATGTGCCGCCATATCCAGCTTGTTTTTTGGTTTTATATGTAAGAACTCAGATAACTTTGTGTCCTTAAATAAGAAGAAAGGAACAGAATGAGTGCCCAAGTCACAGCTCAAAGACCGTGCAGTGATCTATCATCAAAAAGGAATTTTAGTGATTCTTAAAAATTTTAAGTAAAAATTTTAACAGATTACCTGATTAGACTTGTCTTTAATTCCGTAAAACAAAGAAACCTGATTTACTAAGGGATTTGTTCCTTGGGCCTTTTCTTTTGTCGGTTTCCAGGAAGATTACTGTCTACTTTACCGAGATTTATCAAATGATTCTTCTATACGTTATGCTTCTAATTGAATATCACTTTAATGAACTTACTTACAAACATTTGGGAAAATCAAAATACTTAAATCAATAGGTTTTTGTCAATACCATAATCTTGATGTAATACTCCAAATGAATATTTTTTAAATATGAAAACTCGAGGATGTAGGTTTGAATCAATAATTTTATAAAATATTTATAATAAAATAGTATTGTCAAAGGTGGTATCCATGTCTAAATCGTGAGCGAAATCAGGTTTGCTTTTAGAAAAAGTGTCTGACTTTATTTTTTATGTAAAAGTATTAATATGCAACTGGAGAATCATTATTAAACCCATATAGAAATCAATTTTAGAGCACCTTTTGATAAACAGATAGCTGAAAAGTAAATATAAGATTATAACAATAATGAGGTTTTTGTCCACTTCAAAATAAGAAGTTAAGTAATAATTTTGTTTTTGATTTAGTTGTTTATGTATCTTTTGGGGTACTCGGGACTGAACTCAAGACATTGTGCATGCCAAGCATGCACTGTACCACTGAGGTACACCTCTAGTCCATGGTTTGTAATTTTAATTTAAACAATGTAATATGTAGCTGACATGAAAAGGCATACATGCAACAAGGAATAGGATGGAAATTATAGTTTCTTTGTATGGGTTTTTAGAACATTGGTTGGGTTTCTTGGGATATTTAACGACATAAATTTTCTTTAAATGCATGGATTTTTGTTGGACTACAGAATTAAAGTTTTTGACTCTATATTATAAAATGGGAAAGTGTATATTACTAAAAATAATTGTTTGCCAATATTTTATTTTTGATAATACAAGGTAAAAGCATAACTTATTTATAAAGTTAAGTCATGGAGTTTAGCTGAAAATTATTTTAGGATACAACCTGAAAAAGAGGTTTTAAGTAGTCTTATTGAATGTTACATTTTACCTGAAAGAAATCATATATAATTTCTAGGCATAAATTTTACTGGCATAGACATTTTTGGTACTGGAAATCAATTTAGTTATAGTTAAAACTATGAGCACTAAAATATATATTGCCATTAGTTGGGAGGTGCTTTTCTCTCTAATTGACAACATATTTAGTTATTAGTAGCAAGAAAAGCTAGAAAATAATGCTTGATTTTACACTTGCAGGGAATAACATTCTTCAGCTGATTAATTTTAGAAGAAAATATATATATGAAAGTTGAGAAACTGGAAGTGGGTTCCGGGCTACATTTCCAACTCATGCACTTCTTGAAAGAATTTATGTCCCTGTAGGCGAGTTCGAAGACCACTGTGCAGTCCGTCTTTGGCACGACTGCTTTGGAGTAATATATCAATGTTATTATTATTATTAGGATAACCAATTTTTTGTAGTTTGCGTTTTCAAGGCTACAGTGGAAGTAGCTGTCGCTTTTCAATTTCTACCAAATACTTGTGTCATTGAGCATGTTTGAACAAAATGTTCTGGAAGGGATCATTTCATTTTGTTGGTAAATGCAAATACTAACTATTCCTGCACCCCAAAAGATATGTAAACAACTAAATCCAAAATGAAATTATTTATCTTGAA
Organism: Ctenodactylus gundi; assembly: GCA_004027205.1. Lineage (NCBI taxonomy): Eukaryota > Metazoa > Chordata > Mammalia > Rodentia > Ctenodactylidae > Ctenodactylus > Ctenodactylus gundi. Next base: position 277,694 of record PVKB01000337.1, read on the forward strand.
ATATGCCTGGTACAAACTGAATCAGTTTGTAAGTGTAAAATACATAATACATTTTAAAGAGAAGGCATATATTGAAATACTTATTTTTTGTTGATTTTAGCTATTGGTGTGATAATATTTTGTACATCTTGAGCTACATAAGCAATATCGAAATTGTTTTCACTTGACTTTTAAGTATTCTAAAGTGTTGCAACGTGAGAGTATAAATCGCACGTGTGCTTTTTATTCTATGTAAGATTTGACAGCACTAATCTAGGCGTTCTATTGAGAACCTCTGACTTCCTTTAAAATCATGTGTGGAAGAAAATTGACTTATCCAGAGTCTTGTCCAGCATCTTGGTATTCTTATACAACTAGTGCATTAACTAGTGTCTGAGTTTCCATGTCGGAAAACTTCTACTTGTAAGCAAGAAAAAGAAAAAAGAATATTACTAAGGATATTAAAAATTATGTTTTATTAGTACTTAAAAGTTTTTCTAATATGAAATTTGATTGCTTATAAAGCTTTTCAAACTCCTTGGAATTCTATTGCATTCCATTGAAAATTTAAATTATTTCTTCACACCTGAGATTTTTAAATATAATGCTTTCTATGTAACACTAAGAAAAGGATATACTTCTGGAAAAACTATGATGTAAAGCTTTCATATTTGTCAAATTTTAATTTTATGCTTTCAGAGAAAGGCTTTTTAGGCTTATTTAGACATATTAACACATAATAAGATGTAGCAACAGTCATGACCAAGTTTAAGCACATACAGTTGTAACACCTACTAAGCTGCCTCCTCGACCAGGCTGACTTTGATTATAGTGTGCAGTCTGATTTCAGAGACATGAAAATATGCATCTGGTAACTAATTAAAATAAGTCATTTGTCAAGACACGCGTATTATGGAGGGCAGAAAACCAAACCCAGAGACTTATCAACATTGTAGTTGCTCAGTGAAAACACCTTTCCTGTGTATTATATTCAGAAACAGCAAAGTGTGACTGTCATTTAAGATTTGTCACAGACCTCTTAAATAGCACTGCAGTATAGCTTTCATCTTTTGATGCTTTTGCCATCATCCCATTGTTGGTTTCCTAGCTTGGAAGGGGAAGTGCTGAGGAGCAGTGGGGTGGGATGGAACCTCAGCTGGAGGCAGCCTGTCGGTCCACACTGAGAATGTCTGGCGTCTCAGTGGGAGAGCCACTTAGCACATTCTTGGGTGAGACTGTGTCTTCAGTGTCTATATTTGTCCTTTGTAAGTGGGCTGACTGAGGGAGCCTTTTTTCTTGTCACAGCTTAGTTTTTTTGTGCATCGTCAAAGTATATTTTCTTGACGGAAGGCCTAATAAAAGGAGAGGAATGGAGATCGAGCTGCTCTCCTAGTGTTGTTTTCATACAGAATCTGAGAGGGTCAGCAAGATGTGTCAGAATTGTGTATATTATTAACTCAAAAATCGATGAGATAAAAGCCAAGTTTGTCATTCAGAAAGTGTGACCCTTCTCTGATTCTAGTGGTACTTTTGATGATATAGGAGATGTATAAGAAGTTACAAAACCAAAAGTTTTTATGAAATGAGAAGAATAATAAGATTGATGACACATTTCCTTTCTTTTCCCTATAGTTAAACATTATACTAAGATTCAGGTATCTTTCAAAAGTCCATAAGCAGGGCCAACTTCATGGGCTTGAGACGCATGCTCCGAAGGCCTCCAAGCTTGGTTTAAATACTCCACTGTCAATCTCGAAATTCTCGTTATGTTTCTAAAATAGGGCTCCACTTTTTCATATTGTACTAGGCCTCTAAATGATGTAGCCAAAGTTATTCAAAGGAGATACTTGCCATTGAATAATTAACTGGTCTCAAAATTAAATTTGAAGCATTGCTTTTGTGATGTTGTGGGCACAGTTCCTTGCTGCCCATACTCATAAAACTAGTTTTCACAAGCCACTATTGCTACTGTTGCTATGGTTAGGAACAACAGTTGCAAAAGTAGTAAGGAACAGTAGATTACTCAATGGCATTTTATATTGACTCCTCACTCATTCATGAGACAATCGCGAGCATCTTCTGTGTCTCTGTTTTCTTATCTTAAAATTGACGTTGATATAACACTGACCCTCCTTAGCCCCAAATCAGGCTTCTTGTTAGGATCAAATTAAATTCTTATAGATGTACTTTTAGATATGTAAATACAGAATCAGAAATAAAAGACCGTTGATTCTCTCCCCCAACCCTCCAAGCATGAAGTCTGGGGCCTAGTTCGGCTGAACAGTGAGGATACTTTGGCCCGTGACTATTGAGTAGGTATTCAGGGTAATGCTAGAGCCAGAAAACCAGTCTCTTTGAAATCTCAGGCGCCTATGCAGGGCATATCACTGCTGCCAAAAGGACTAAGTCCGGGCACTGGCATAGAAGTCACCAAAATGCAGACAGGATGAGAGAGTTGGGAAAGCAAGAGAAAATGCAACCTGTAGACAGTTCCCGGGACACAGCCACAAGCACTTTGCCTGGGCACCAGGACTGGGGAGGTTAAGGGCCAAGATTGCCAGCCTTTTCAGGCTGACACAGTTTCTTTGTGCTCAGGAAGGAATTATATTCAGCGTTGCTGCTGTCTAAGGACAGCTTCCTGTTTGTCTCCAAGCATGAAGGAGCTCATTTTCTTTGAGGGATATGGGGAAAACACACAGCCCGGGCCCTGAGGAAATCAGGAAACAACAGATGGCTTGAATGTCTGCAAGAATGCCTCTAAACGCCTTCTGTGGGCATACTGGAGTATCTTTTAAATTTTTATTTATATGTGGATGTTCTGTGGTCTGATGATCGAGTCCAGGGCTTTCACTTTGAGCTACATCTCTAGCCCATTCTTAAAATTTTTGATTTTGAGAAGGGGGGGAGAACTAATTAAGTCATTAAAGTTGCCCCGGTTGGGATTGAACTTATGATCCTCCTGGCATAGCCTTTCGGAGTGCTGATGTTACAGACCTGCAGCACTGGGCCCATCTAACTGTTTTATTCACACAACTGAGAATTTCGCAATAACATACAATGGAGAGATGAAACCAGTACTTCTAATGAGGCTACGAAAATGCCATTGAAAAGATGATTCTGTTCTCATGGGAGATGGTGATCAACAACTTGCTTTATTTGACGTGTATTCCTTCTGTATTGCTGACAAAATGACCAGTATGTTCTCTCTACTTCCCAGCCCTGATCAGGTCCAGGGAATTTACTTAAATTAACCTCACCATATCTTTATAACAGTAGAGAACCTCTGATTTGTATTTATGGTAAGCAAACTGAGGGTATTGTGTATTTTACCTAACGGAGAGCTTACCAGAGGCACTGTGCTTTATAAAATTATATTGGGTTTTTTTGTCTATTAGATTACTATTTAATTTATTTAGCAGAGGTAATGAAAAGGGTCCATGAAGAATATTTTGAAAAGCTACCAGATTACACCCCATTTATTTTTAATTTGTAAGGCATTTAGCTTGATTAGTATATGGTACTCTTGCCGAATTTCTTTAAGAAAGGAAGGGCCAAACTTTAAAGAAAGGGAATTTCTTGCTGGCAAAGTGAGACATTTAGTTCAGTCATTTGAGATCTGCTCTTAGATTTGTGTGTTGAATTCAGGGTTCTAAAGGACAAGAAAGAAAAACATTTCTTTTTCCTGCATTGCACCTGATAGATCCAAGTAGGAATTTCTTAACTTCTTTTTCTGCTATGTTTCTTCCTCTGCTGAAAAATGAATTCTTCCACACATGAAGAATGTAACTACTTAGATCCCAGATGTCAGAGGATGAACTCAAGCAGTGGTTTTGTATCCTGATATTTGTTCATATGCAGGTAGGCAGAAAATGTGTACAGCAGTAAGCTATCCCTTTAAAATTCTCATGTGAAAAAAAATAGGGTGACTTTGAGCTTAAAAATCCCTCAGTGAATATCTGAAAAGTACTTCTTGGTTCTTATGGTAAAAGGAATATGCAGAGATGGTAGACAGATATTTATGTAGGTAGGTAGGTAGGTAGGTAGGTGGGGAGGTAGACAGACCAATCAGTTGATCTGGTAAGATGTCAGGTATTCATTACTAGATTATTGTGACTAGATGTGTGTGAGAAAGGATCACATAGACCACAGAAGGAGAAAAGACAGTTTTGTAAACTCCCTTTGGAATCAGGGTTTAGAGATCGAAGGTACAATCTTATCCCCTTCCACGAAACTCCATCTGTGTCTATGTGTCTCTGTCTCTGTCCGTCTCCCTCCCCCTTCCTCTCTCCCTGCCTCCCTCTCTGTCTGTCTCTGTCTCTGCTGTAATTTCACAGTAGTGAAAAAAGAACTCTCCATTTACCCAAAACAGTAATACAGTTTGCTTTTCCAACTATGCATTACCCAATAGGAGTTTTGAGTGAATCTTTACATAAAGTGAAAGGCAGACTTCCCAAATTATGAAGCACAAAATATTTAAACATTTTCATGGAAGGAGCAGGAGAATCTTAATTATGAGGCTTGTGCATGGCCCCATTAACCTGATGGTATTCAATATTGTGAAGATAAAAACCAAATGACTGTCCCCAGTAGTTGCACCTACAGGTACAGTGAAGGAATGTTGATGTCACGGATAGAGAAGATCCTTTCTGTAAGAAAGTCTGGGAGCTTCTTTCCCTCCACATCCTCTTCTTGACCTTGGAGTTGATGGGATTTTGAAGTGTTGCTAATGACTATACAGAGCTGGAAAAAAATTATATTGCTTCTTATGCATTTCTTACATGTGGGATAAGAAAAAAGGATAGAAATGTAGCTTTGGAAGAATGAGCGTCCATGAGAGAGCTCCGTTTCCTGGCTGAACTGAGAGAGAGAGCATGCTTGGTTACATACCTCTATTGTTAAAGGAAGATGGAGTCTTGCTCTGTTGTGTCAGGATGCAGGGGGTAAGGCGGCTGGGGTACTTTTGCACCATTTCAATTGCTTTGCGCTTGAGTTTGCCTGTTGGGTTTAGATTGCAGCAAGGATTGCAGACGCGGGAAACCAATAGCAAAGAACCAGAGCCTGTCCCGTGATTGGTTCAGAGCAGAATTTTCTTTCCAGCTGCCTAGCAACTTGGCTTGGGAGGACGAGTGACAGCTTAGAGCAGGAGTAGAGACAGAAATTAAGGGTGCTGACTGAGCAAGTCCATTTGTGCTAAAGGGAGTGTTTGTTGAGAAGCTTTCATCACAAGGGAAGCTGCAGGGTGCTGTGGGGGGTTGCTGTTGCGCACAGAAATCTGGGCGCAAACACCAAGAGGTTTCCATGTGAGAGCCTAGAAAATGGGGAGAGGTTAGGGGAGGAGCTTCTTGACCTAGTTTGATAAGGACTATCTGTGTAGCTGACTTCACGCATGCTCAGCTAGGCTGGCACCAGAGTTTTTTCAAGCTTCCCGCCGTACTGCCTGAAATCCCTATGTCCCCACACCAAACAGGAGATATGAAATCTGCAAGGATCAGCAGTGACTTGACTTCATTTATGATAAAGGAAGATTCCCAGTGTTTGCCTAGGACTTGAGACTGAGGAGAAGACTGCTTATCACTTACTCAAAATGCTTGGGACTTGAAGTATTTCTGAGTTTGAAGTATTTGTATGGACTTTACTGGTAATCAAACCCCAAAACGTAAAGGCTTCACGTTATGCAGCACTTCAGATTCCAGAGTAGAGGTGTCCAGTTGCTACAATTGCCATTTAGTGCAATCTTTACATCTCAGTGTCGAAATTCTCAAGTTGTGTCTCCTGCCTCTGCCTGAACATCTCTAGGACTGGAGAACTTGGTGTTTCATTGAGGTGGCCCATTCAGTCTCTGGCCACCAGTTCTCCCTCACATGGCACTGAAATTGCCCTCCCTAGGTGCAGACTATATACGCTCAGGCAAGTCACCTGTTGTTGACACATGAGCCTTTTGGTCACTAAAGGTAGCTCCCGTGTCTCGTTTAACTCTCCTCTTTGCATAGCTCAGTTTACCTCAACCCCTCCTCATTCTACCATTTTTGAGCCCCTGTTGCCTGAGTTTCCTTTTCTCATCCGTCCAAGAGGCCAGAATAGCAAAGCTTTGCATGGACCTCCTGCCGAAGACAGACTACTCATTCCTTTACGTTATTCCTCCACTGGCTGTGGGACATTTATGGTCAGAGTGCATTATTGATTACCTCAGAGTTTCCAAACAATCTAAATCCAGTTGGTAGTTGTCCCAGTGCTGCTTTGCCAAAAACTACAGGCATAGCCAGTTCTTCTGAATAAAAATATTTCTCTCCCTGCAAATCAGGTCCTTGTTGCACAGGAAGAAAGAACGTGAAATGTAGAAAATTATATGGTGTATTGTTTTGCTTGAGAGGTTTAGTCTTTATTTTTCTACTATATATTCCTAATGCATCACTTGCCATTTCATATAGTACCTGGAAGACAAGTCCCAAGAAAAAAATGGAAGAGTGAACATTAAGTAGAATCAAGGAACCATATTAATTGTATTCCTTGCTCACAGCAAAGCTGGAGTGAATTTGAACTCAGCCCAAGGCATGCTCCCCACCCTCCCCACAGTGCCAGGAATGCAAACCACTGAAGGTCTGTGGGTAGAGGAAAGGAGAAACTGTTAAATTCCAAAAGCAATATTCCCTTTTTCTCTAGATTTTTAATTTCTTTTACAATTGAAAATAATAATTGCATGTTTGTGGAGTACAAAGTGATGCTTTGATATATATTTACATTATGGTATACTTTAAATCAGGCTGATAATTAAGTCTATAAGCTCATATGCTTATCATTTTGTGGTGAAAACAGTTTAATCTACTATAGTAGTTTCGAAATATACAGTGCATTATTATATTATATGCACTAGATCACTATAAAACCTTCTCCTCCTGTTTACCTTCGTGTAATACCCTGTGGTCAATATCTTCCCTTTCCTTTTCCTGCAGACTTACTTTAACCAGTAAGTTTTTCCACTACTTGGGCTGGAACTGGGCATATTTTGTACCCAGTAACTAAGTAATATCCTTAGTAGAATGTAAAGATGTGAGGTGGTGTGTTTGTGCTTCACCTAGTTGAATAAGAGCAAGACCCAGTGTGAAATTGCATGTGAGAGCACCCATGTTCCTAGTGGAGCTACACAATCTGCACATGTCATGATGCTCACTCGCATAGAACTGTTAATTAAGACTTCATGCAAGGGTTAAACTAGAAATCATCACAAGGGGGGTGACAGCTAAAAGTGCATTAGTGGACACTTGAGAATGGAGTATTTGAAATTTGGAGTGTTCTGGAAGAATAGAGCTAATAGTTGTCGACAGTCATTAGTGAAAGCTTTGCTTGTATTGGATCATATTCATGAATACGTACTCTGGTCCATCCGCATGCCTCACATTTGCTGCATTTCCTGGGTTGTTTTCTTGGGACTGGCATTCCTATAGTACCCCCCTCTCATAGCCACATTTGTGCCCACACATATCTGTTGTACTGTGAGGTCAGTTTCATGTGTATGTGTTTCCTTCTCTTGCTGGGGCATTAGAGCTTCTAATGCAAAATTGAATTTCTCTTAAAAATGAAAGATAATAACTATGCACCTGTTTTTTTTTTTGTTGTTGTTGTTGATTGCTTTTTGTACAGGTATTGTGTCGAGGGCTTTTGTACCAAGCTATAACTCCATCCCTTTTTAATTAATCAATTCATTAATTAATTTTGGAAACAGAATCTCACTAAGATAACTAAGTTGCCCAGACAAGGCTGCGGCTTGCTAACTTCCTGTCTCAGCCTCCCAGAGTGTTGGGGTTACACCTGTGCGCCCACCCCCATGCTAAAAAGAAAGATAATTTTTTCTTGAATTTTCAAAAAATTTCCACAATAAATGTGGAGGAATTTTCATGGTAGAAAAAATGATAATTGCAATAAAATATTTCTCGAAAAGGTAAGTTGACCTTAATGGATTTCTCACATGGAGTTGGGAATCTCTGGGCTGTTAATAAAGAATTGCTTTGGTACGCGTTGATTCCTGGCCATATTTTGCTTGTAGATCATCACAGTCACTGTGAGCTTGCGAAGCCAGGTGCCCTGGCTCTAATCTTTGGTCTCTTGGTTGCTGGTGGGACGGGATGACCTTGCTCAGCATCTTCACTAGGATCTGCCTTCTCTTTCAAGAGGCAGAATAGGCCACTGGCAGCCCATTTCCTCTGGCCGAGCCCTTGGCACTCTGTGCTCTGGACTGTGATCTTCTCTTTATCCAAGAGTCTGGTCTCAGGGAACCAAGTATTCCTTGAGCATCTATGCCTCAGGCAGTTGAAGGAGCAGACGGATTAACAACCGCAGTAGAGGAATAGAAAGTGTAAACTTCTACCACAGAAAAAAAAACCACCTCATATTGGTCTTAGTGAATTGTTATTAAAATTATGAACTTAAAATACTTCGGAAAATATGATTCTTGTTCAGAGAACGTGAAGGCAAAAGGCAGTGCAAGCGTTTCATTCATTTCATTTCAATAGCAGCCTGCAAGACTGCGAGGCTGCTAAAGATCTCGTATTCTTTAGACTCAAACTTTTCCTCTTCTGTCATCTAACCAGCTAGTGATCAGTTCTCCAGCACAATTTACATCGACTTTATTTAGACAGTGAAACATTGTACTATTGAGTGCCAACTAAGTACTATCGACATGATCAAAAATTACAGTGAATGCGAAGTTTTAAAAAATTGATTACAGTAAGAGGCACACGGCCATTCATCCCCCACTATGAACATACTCATCTTATTGTTCCTGCCACTTTCTAGGCCAGGTCTGGAAGTCCCCTTTCATGAGTGTCTCCAGTGGCGCTGTCTTGAGTTCATCATCTTTTTGACTCTGGTGAAGCACCAGAAGTCACAAAGTGCGAGATCCAGTGAATAAGATGGGTGAAGAAGACATCGCATCACGTTTATGAGCCTGTCTTGGCGTTGCACAGCACTCAGCAGCAGCATGTGCCTGCATAAGAGTGTTCTGAGGGATATTCACGCACTATGTCTTTTATGGTAGTACCATAAGTTAAAAAATTAAATATTCACCATATATTTCAATGACACCTCATATTTATTCTTGTGTAGCACTTATGTCAAACAGGAAGGCAAAAGTTTATACAGGTAAGTCCACATTATAAGATTTAATGGAATACACTTCTGTTTCTTGGATAGAATTTATAGGCATCTTTTGATAAAGTTTATAAAGATAGAGGTAATTCACCTGAACTAGATTCCAACCCAATTGTTGGAATTAGTCACGTTTCATGGGTACACAACAGGAAATTGCCCCAAATCTCAAGTAGGTTTTAGATGACAATGCAACATTTTAAATATGAGGTCACTACTTAGATATTATATCCCATTTAGCCACAGACAAAGGGATATAAAACGTTATATCGTTATATCATTAACGTTATGACATTGAGAATTTTTAAAAGTCATTCTCTACTCATCCTGGACAATAGGGAGAAGGGAATGTTTTTGTAATGCACTTTATCGCCTAGAAGATAAGTGAAGGGGCCCGATTTATAAAATACTAACAGGGGAAGAGGCCTTGCAGCTTGCCAAAGAGAATAGAAAATTCTGCAGCACACAGTTGTCGGTGTGCTTAGTTGAATATTGATTCTCCCAGGCATCACTTGAGGATCCAAGATACAGTAGTGATTTGAGGCTCGGGTAATGGTCCAGACACCATAGAAGAAGGGCCACAGCTTGTGCGTAGGGGAGATTTAGTCTCCACAAATTACAGGAAGGAGTAAGGACAAAGAAAAGTATTATCTGTGAGTGACTAATTCGAAGGTATTTAATGTTTTGGAGCTTTAAAAACATATCCTATGCCCATCAAAGGATAAATAGATAAACAAAATGTGGAGTTAATATTCAATGAAATATTATCTAGACTTAAAAAGAAAGCAGTCTTGTCATTTGCAAAAACATGGATGGACCTGGAGGACATTAAGTAAACTGGCCAGACCCCGAAACAAACTTACAACATGATCTCTCTTATATATGGAACCTAAAAAGTTGAACTCGTGGACCTGGAAAGTAGAAGGGTATTTACAAGGGTTTGGCCATTGTCGGGAATAGAGACACATTGGCCAAAGGATACAAAGTTTTAATTGGGCAGAGTAAGTTATGGGGATCTATCACAGGACACAGTAACTGTAGTTGGTAACAGTGTATTTTGTATTTGAAAATTACTGAGACAATGGATGTTCAGTGCTTGCCTCACAAAAAGTGATGTAAGATAATATGTATGTTAATTAGCTTGATTGTGCCAGTCCACGTTTTTAAAAAAACGTCACTTTATGCAATAAATACCAATTTTTAAAAAATAATTATTTAAAAAATGACTCAATAGAAGAATATTATTCTGGGACATAAAGGCTGTGAGTCCAAAGTGAGATGTGTGTGATATAAAACAGGACCTGAAAGCCCCGCCTGGCTTGGCAGTGAGGAGAATGAATTTTGAAGACGTTTCATTGTCTTTGCATGGCTGGATGAACAATTTGCTGAGGTGGAATTTCAGAGGAAACAAGAAGATTAGCTTTGTATTTGATTCAGGGTATTAAAGGCTTCCTAAAGAGATTAAATCAAAACCTTATTGCAGCCCACTAATGCTTTTATTAATGTAGCAGACATTTTTGCTTTTCAAGTTTTTCATTGAAACTTGTGTTTGTGAATATTATTAAACTTCTTGGGATTAAGGACTTTTAAAGTGGCTTGTTTGCAAAGCCCTATTATTTATTGCTCTGTGGGAGCCCAGAAAGCCCACTACATAGCCCCACACCGCTCTGCTTATTAAGTGGGAGCTTAGGAACGACACAGGGAAGCTGAAAGAGCTTTAGGAGAGGAACTTGGCAAAAGTAGGACAGGTGTTTGTGGTTGTCTTTCACCTTAGCCACATTGCCCTCTCATTCTTTTTCCTGGGTCCCTTGAGATGGATGTTTTAGAAACAGGCCATTGCAGTAGCTCCAGAGTAGAACTTTGGTTCAGTTCTACCAGGTTTCTCAAAGTTCTTGCTCTGGGGGTGTGGGCTCCGCTTGCCCCTGTTGGTTCATGAGCCATTCGCCCTTCTTTTGCACGACCCTACCTCTACCTGCCAAGCTCGTCTACCTTAGTCCTGTGAAAGCCTTGTCCTGCCCTTCAAGACTCATCTCAAGTTCTGCTTGGTCAGCAGTAACACTTCCAGATCCTATGTACTCTGAAGTCAAGGGGGGTAGATGGAGGGAAGGAAGGGCCTTGGCTTTCTTCTGGGAAAGGGTTTGTCTGTCCCTTACTGTGTCGATGGTCCATCTGTTGGGGGACAGGTGTTTGCTTGTTGTCATCACAATCAGGAAGGCTGTTTTTCACTTTCTTTGTAAAAATTCACACAAAACTCATGGAGAAATGGATAGTCGGACAAATATTCTGAGTAATGGAGATTTTTTGTACCACTGTGAAATTACACCACAAAAGGGTAAAAAAAGAGAAGAGATGATTTGTTTTGTAGAAGCCGATGAGAGCTTAGATTTCATTTCGCAGCCCCTTTTCCCTCTGCCATCTCTGTTCAGTTCTCACACACAGCTAAGCACAACGTCCTAATGATGAATTATAGTCATAATACCATAAATATGCATCTCCAGTGATGTTGCAAACTGCATCTCTTTCCACAGTAAGATCTTGTCATTTGTTTCAGCTCATTTTTAAGCTCCTTTCTATAAGCATCCAAACATCTTGAGAGTAGAAATTTGGCTTCTTTTGTTTTTGTGTCCCTAGCACAGCTTTATACATGGTCACCCAGTCAACGATTGAATGCGTGAAGGACAGAAGCAGCATGTATGTGTTAGCACATACGTGTTTGCACAGTTGTGTGGTGTAGCACTGACCAATGACAAGCCGACATTGTGTTGGACATGATCATGTCCAGGTTAACACTGATAAACCATTGAAGTGGACCATTGAAGAAACAAAGGACTTAAGCACATTAACCCACAGCTCTCTCTGGGACACCTAAGTGCATGTTAGGGAAGCACATGTTGATAGTTATGAGGCATCTTTAAAAACAACTTTTTACCTACCACAAGCTGCTGAATTTAAGTGACCTCAGTGACTCATGTTTCCTCAAGAAACAGATGATAGACTACAAAGGTTGAGTAATCAACCAGTGGCTGTTACATCTCACATGCTCCTTTGTTTATTACAAGTCTGTTAATAGGGCATCTCATTGTTCCTACCAGATGTGTGGATTGTTCCAGAAATCAATCACTGCATTCAACGGGGAACCTCCTGAGTTAATTTGGCCTTTTAACCACCTCATTCTTTGTGTGCCAAAACTGATGCTTGAGGAGACATCAAATAATCTATCCAAAGCCTGCTACACACACGCACACACCCCAAAGTGAAATTTCGTTATCTTAACATAATATGAAATACTTCTGATACATTTGGTTAAATGACATAGACTTGAATTTCTTGTGACAGAGTTTGTATACACAGCATCAGAAGATCAGTTTCTTTTTTCTATTCATCAATAGAGAAAGAGACTTCTTTGCTAATCAAGAAAAGGGAAAATTGGGACAGATGCTACCTTTTCAACTACTCATCTCTTTCAGGATAGTGAGAAAAGCCTGGGATTCCAGAGTCTTTGTGTGGTCACTAATTATCAGTGTAATTGGAGACAAACCATCTCCCCAGGGGCCTCAGCCACCTTGTTAATAGATAAAGGAGTTGGGCAGGATATCTGTGGGCTCCTCCAGCTCCTACCGTCTGCAGCTGTGTGAAACAACTTTTTCTTTACCGTTGCATGCGCCGCCATTTCAGGGTGGTTGCCACTGGCGATGTGAAAACCAGACTCATTTTTGGATATTCTAAGAGCCTGGCAGAAGCATGCCATAGCTCCTAGTGAGCTCAGAAGTATAGCAGAAAAGCTGTATGTGTGAAACAGGGACCACAGATCCAAGAACTGGTATGAAAAGACTATCCCACTATTTATGTATTGATGACATATTGAAATGGCATTATTTTAGATGTAAACTTATTTTACATGTTACTTTGCACTTTTTCCCATATGGTATCCAGAAAGTTTGGAATATATCCATGGCTCTTGTGATGTTTGTATTGGACAATCCTGGTCTAGAGAGTTGCCACTGCTGACCTGATTGTCAGTTACTTGAAACCTCCCAAGGTTAAAACCACCCAAACTTGTATCTCTTAGCCATGGTGGTACATTAGAGTCACACTGGCATCTTTTTTTCCCTGAATATTACTCTTTTAATTACTGGGTATTTGCAATACCTAATAATTATCTTGCACATATAAATATCTCATCTTGAATATTTTAGTTTCTTTTTCCCCTCCCTCCTCCCTTTTCTCCTGTCCCCCACATCCTGTCCTCTCACCACACAATCTGTGTCCCTGTTTGCTATCATCACTCTTTTATTTTGCTCTTTTAAGTATTTATACTTTGGGTTTCTTGCATCCATTTTCTTATAAGTGGCTCAAATTTACGCTTTTTATGGCAGAATAGTACTCCATTGTGTATATATACCATATTTTCTTTATCCCTTCATCCATTGTGGAGATGTTGGCTGCTTCCAAGATTTAGCTGCTGTCACTTATGCTGCTGTAATGTGGGTATGGCATCTTTTAAAAATAATGATTCTCCTGCTCCCTGATTCTGATTCAGCTGATACAAGTGATGGTAATTGTTCTTTTAATTTACATTTTATGGGGTACAGGGTGATAATTTAATACATGTTTATAGTGTGCAGTGATCAAGTCAGGATAATTAGCATTTTTATCTTCCTAGATTTTTCTCATTTTCTTGTGTTGGGAGACTTCAAATTTTTCGATTTCTTTATAACATGTCTAATAACTTGGTATAGACTATAATTACCCTACTGTACTATAGGATACTAGAACACATTCCCCCTTTCTAATAGTATTTTGGTACTTGTTACCCTACCTTCCTCATAGTGAACATTCTTTTGGGCTCTGAGTTTCTTCCATGAGGTCATGGGTAGTATAGTCATAAGGATAAGGCTGCCAAGCCAGTTACATGAGTGCCAGAAACACGTGTTATACAAAGTGGGACCGCTGCTGACTGAAGAGGCAATGCAACACAGAAACGTCCCCACCTCCTAGCCAGTCCTCAAGAGCAAAAGAGCCTCTCCTTAGCTCATCAGTCCTCAGCACTAAGCAGGCAGGAGGTAACAACTGGGATATATTCCTTCTTAGTCTCTGCTTCTTGGTGGAGCGTCTGAAAGCCAGCTGACTGAATGTACCTGGACCCCCAGGAAATATTTGGCATTTCTTGGTCTGTGTTCAGGAAGGAAAGGGTCTCAAAGAGGGTGATCATCTGTCTCCTTGGCTAAAAGAATTCTACAGATTTTTTTTTTTTTAGTAGAGGGAGTTTTTGGTTCCCCAAGGGAACTGAAAAAGGGAACAAAGAAAATGTGATTTTATTGGAATTGGATTGATCTTTAAAATTGAGTCAACTACCACCAGTCTTGTGTTTGTCCCCTCTCCATGCATAGGCTATATTTTCTAGCCTCACCCTTAGGTTCCAGGAGCCGATCCTCCTGAGGTCTGCCATTCACGCATGCTCAGTAGATCCTCACTTACTTGTGTGGGCCTCAGATAATGAAGGGGCTTGCTCCTGATGGTGCCCAGACCTACAGACACCTGGCCAGTCTCCAGGGATGGATGAGGGTTGGCGTCCTCATAAGGGATTTGGAACAGATTTTCAAAATAATGAAAAACCCTTGGCTTTAAATCAGACTGTACCAAATTATATTTTAGGATTTTGATGAGTCACAGAACTTCCTGACTTTAGAGGTTGTTCGAAAAGAGGTGTTGAGTCATTACGATTACAAGAGGCCAAATTTAGTATTACCTACAGTGTTGGTAATATCTTGTCAAGGCAGTGGAGAGTTGGTAAAAATTTCAGGAAATAAGCCAGCTGCTTGGGAGGCTGAGGCAGGAGGATTGCAAGTTTGCGGCCAGCTTGAGCAACTTAGTAAGATTCTGTCTCTAAATAGAGTGAGAGTTATAGCTTAGGGGTAGAGTATCTCTAAGGAAGAAAAGGTTCCAGGACACACCTGATGTGTTCACAGTGCCCTGAGGCTTATTAAATATTATTAAATACCACTTCCCTTCACTTATGACTTAATTACGATTCTTCTATCAATAAAATCTAATGGAAAAGGGACCTTTATTAAGTTGATAGTCAAACCTAAAATTTAGTTTTCCTACAGTGTAGGAAGTAGCATTCTACCGGAGCATTAAAAGATATGCAATTTTATCGATAAATCTATCCTTTAAAAGGAATATGTTTTAAGATGTTGTCATTTTGATGTGAATGTGTAAATATTGATAGTATCCTGTTTATTACACGTTTTTTCTACATTTGGTGTTTTAAGAGATTGACTCAACTGCCTTTTGTCCACATATATTGTATGGTATACTTTCAATTTTTAAAAATGATGGTAAAAGGATAGCTTATGGAGAGAGCATTAGTGGATGTTACTTGTCTCCCCAACTGTACTTGTGGGTATTAGTTCAACCACTTTGTTAGTCACAAAGCTGTGCTATCTGAGAAACAGTGCATATGCAAATTATATGGAACTAAACATTAGGAACAAAGCCATTTTCTTACATTAAAAATAAATGAAAGGAAATAAATATCACTTCCCAACTTAAAGATTAGGTAAAGGTGCCCATGTCACCAGAGTTATTTTGGAGGTAAGTATATTCTACTCACAGGCCACGTGACCTTAGGTAAACAACCAAATTCCACTGAAGTGAGACTCCTGATTGCACGCCCTGCATATTCCTGCTGTAAGGGTTCCAACAGCTGCACTTCCTGCACCTGAGTGGATTATAGGATGAAGCTCTGAAGAGCACATGCTTTACAGAGATGTCATCTTTTGAAATCAGTCTGAAAGGATTTAATTTGTGTGCTAATTGCCAAAACTTAATTAATTTGTCTGTCAAGTACTTACGTATCTTTTCCTGGCATTTTCACCAAATACCTGCTGGACAAAGACAGACATGTACAGAAGGTGTCCTCTACCACTGGCCTTTCCATCTTCCACTGGCCGCAGTATACATATGATGTTGCAGAGATATTTTACAGGGTCAGATTGGCCTCCAGTGTGAAAAAAGATAAATGCAGGTACTTTACAGTCAAATACAATTGAATTCTACATAAGAGGCTGTTAAAATGGACAACCATGCATCAAATTGGCAATTAATTATATCTGATTGAAACTGGTGCATTTAACTGCTTGAACAAAAAGGCGCAGAGTTCTGTGAACTGCTTATGTCTAACTAGATGAAAGGGGAGTTCTTTCTTAAGAACAGTTGTAGGAAGATAGTGATATAAATGAAACAGAGACATTCTGCGATTCATGATTTAGAATATTTTTAAAAGGTGAATTTGAGAAAGAGCATCATCTCTTCTTACGTACGACACATTTTCTGAGAGGCCATTCTCACATCATATTCCTAACCTGCGTCCCCTTTCTATGAAGCTTTGGAGCGAAAAAACTGGAAACCTCTCATGTTCAGAGGTAGTTGTGGCCACTATGGTGAATAATTTAAGTGACATGCTTTGAAGTTAGGTCAAGTGTAGAGCGATTCAACTCCAGCACGATTCAATGGAATTCCAATTAGAAGCCAGATCACTTCCACGGCTCCGTTTTATTGTTTTTTTTTTTTTTTTTTAATCCCATGAGTCATTTTCTTTTGGCATTCCCATCTATGAACTAGATGTAGGGGCCAGGAATAATAGGGCCTCTCACGTGTGTGGGGACAAAGTAAAAAAGCGAAAACCAGGTGCAACTAGAGGAAGGGCAGCTGGACACACAGAGGGCCCAGCAGGTGTGGTGGCGAGTGGGGTCGCTAAGTCAGTTGGAGCTCTCCTAGTCTGTATGCCCGAGTGAGTGAGCGTAAGGAAATATGTGCTCACAATGTCATCACTTTATTTTTAATTTAGTTAACGGTTTTTCAAACCAACGTGGTATTTTATGGCAATTAACTATAATTACAAATCTTAAAATAACATTTTTATGGATAATTGCGTTCATAATTATTGTTCAACCATTTTCATTTAATCTAAAAGAATTTAACTGTGCCATTTTGACAAGTGATTAGTGTTTTAAAAACTGAGAGTGAATATTCCAGTAGTTAAATATTTCGTACACTTTCACAAGCCTTCCCTCCGTCTGAAAATGTCTATAAATGCAGCGATTTCCTGTCTACGTGCTAGTTTCTTGCTCCTTGTCACACCTGTGATAGCTTGGGAGGGACTGTTACCACTGCCAAGGAAAAGCATTTCTGACAATGTAACAACAGGGCCAATTACTCATTGGGAACTAGACAAGGATTGAGCTCCATATTTTTCCAGTGGTGATTGGCTACTTGGCAGCAGGCCACCAAGTGAGTTTTTGATTTGTTGGAACTTAGCCCATTTGGATTGTCAGGATTCGCTTGCTGTGATCAGGCTGTTAAAACTGTGAAGTTGGAGGAGATGAAAAACTTGGAGACTAATCTGCAGAACTTAACAAGCTGAGACTATAGACCAACGTGAATATGTGCTAGGTATCAACAGAGGGCAGGAGAATGGTACAGATACTGACCACTTGGATTTGATGGATTGAATGAACCTGAGAAACTCAATTAATTGGCCCAGATGTCATCTAAAATGCTCTTTGTGGTGACGAAGTTAAGGTCAAACAATTCTGATGGGGAAATCTAGTAAGCCATGTACTTGCAGTGAATTTTTTAAAAAATGAAATATGCACAATAAAAGAAGAGGTAGGATCATTTCAAGTTTGGATGCTTAGTAGCTGTGCCAGCTCTCTCTGCATGATTTTTCACAGGGACAAGTTGGACAGTGGACAGTGTTTCATATATAATAGATAGAAAGGTACTTTCTCTTTCTTCCCATGAATCTTACATTTGTATTATCCTGTAAGGAACTCCATTTTGAAGGTCATTTCTTTCCCAGAAATTTTGTTTTGACCTCTGTACCAATTTATGTTATAAACATAACTCACTCCTAATTTGTAGATTCGTACAATTTTTACAAAACCATTCTTATCATTCTATTACAAATATTTTAATTTATTGCTTTTCTTGTCTAGGTGGATGGTAAGATAGTGAACCTAGTATCTCAATTATTGAAAATTTTGGAAGGGATACTAATATTGGGCTACAACTGCCCTGGCAAGTGAACTCACACTTTGTTTTTCTAAAATCATTGCAGTTAGTGTTGAAACTAATATACTGGATGAAAATGGTACTTTCTGCATAGGATTTTATCCCTGTTCTCTTCTTGTGGAAGATGTTGATATTTGTTCTCTGATTTCTACAGTGGCAAAGCAAAGAATAATGAGCTGACCCTAATGTCATTACTCACAGTGATAAATGTTGTTTGTCCATATATGTGTGAGGGACAGGCCCTCTGCTGCACACAGTTCATCTCAGCCTTGATGGCCGGTTCCTGCCCGGCTCAGTTTCCTTTTGTTTATCCTTGGGGGCAAGCATGATCCCATCATTAAGGGGCTATGTTCATTGTGCTGAATCTCTCATTGGGAAAATATTTAATGAGCCCATTTACTGAAACGGAAACTCTGGCAGGTGAGGGAGGACGATGGACTTCATTGAGGCCTAGATCTAATCCTTTTTATGGTACTAATAGTGTAAAAAGGGAGCTAAGATCCATGTAAAGATAATGCTAATTTAGGGCTGGGGCTTAGCTCAGTGATTACAGCACTTGCCTAAGAAGTGTGAGGCCCTCTGGGTTCAATCCCCTAGCACCACATAATGGGTGGGCCTGATGGCACGTGCCTGTAATACCAGTACTCAGGAGGCTGAAGCAGGAGGATTGCCTTGAGTTTGAAGCCATCCTGGGCTCCATAGTGAGTTGAGGACTGGCCTGGATGACAGAGCAAGACCTGTCTCAGAAACAAACAAACAAAAAACAGATGAAAACAAAACACAACAAAATAAATAACTCTAACTTAAACAAGTGTCACAAGGAGGAACAAATTGCCATTGGAGATAAAAGGGAAGGGTGGCTTCTAGTTGGGGGTTTTTGGGAAAGACTTAATATTCATTCAACAAGCACGTGGATGCTAAGCTATGCCAGGTTAGGGATATGGAGACAAAGAACATTGCCCTCAAAGATTTTGCATTGTAGTGAGAGGCAGATCCCCAGACTACTAACTTTGCCCTGGGATAAGGCTGATACAGATAACAGATGTGGAAGGGCTGCGTGGACCTGTATTTGGGGAAACTAAGAGAGGACTCTGATGAAAGCAGAAATCGGCGTGGTTTCATTAGTTACGTTGTTGTCTAGTGACTGTTGCTGCCACTCACATAAGTAATTCCAATGCCAGAACAAAGGTACCAAGCACCCTAAGGGACTCAGAGCAAGGGCTATGGCAGAGCGTTTGAAGCCGCGGTGTATAGTTCCATCTGGGTTACTGGTAAGGATGAAGAGACCGACTTGGAGCTGGGCTCTGTTGGAGGAGGAGTTCACCTGGGAAAGGAGAGAGGGAAGAGATAAAATGGAGGAACCAACACAAGCAGGTATGGCCTGTTATTGGTGAGAGCTTTTGAGGGGCCAGAAGGAACTGTGCCGGGCAGTGCCACAGCCTGAGGAACATGCAAGATGCCGCCAAATCACAGAAGGTACTGAACGCCAGATGGGCCACTGGGTTAACTGGGTAGGCAGTGGGAATAGCTCAGTGATTAGAGCACTTGCCTAAGAAGTGTGGGACCATCTGGATTCAATCCCCTGGCACCCTGTAATAGATGGGCCTGATGGCACATGTGTGTAATACCCGCACTCGGGAGGCTGAGGCAGGAGGGGCCTTTGACCTAGGTTTTCTTTTTCTGTCTGCACTCAGGGATTGAGGCAACTGTAATTAAAAGCATGGGATTGGAAATCAGACTCCTTGGGCTAAGGTGTAACCCTCATCATACACACTGTAGCTTTATGAGGCTTAGAAGACCCCTTGGCCTCTGTGTGACATGAGGATGGCAGTCATACTGCAGCCCACATGTATTATCCTGTCTGTGAGGACGAGTTTAATTCACCAATATGGAGCAGCTAGAAAGATGCTGACCAAGCAGTAACATTCTAGAAGTGTCCATTGTTGTTGCTGTTAATCCTAATAGCAGCAGCGGTAATCATCTTGATAGGAGCGCTTTGACTTGCAGGAACATACTTGAGACATCCTGACATGCCTGAGAGAACAAGGAGTGAACCTCAGAGGCTACGAAATTAACCAGCATTGTTCCCTGTGTGTAATTGCTGAGGTACACTTGAGTCGAACTACACACTAGTTATATAGACAGCCAAGCCAAAACAGCTAAAAATGACTTAGCTGGAATGTTAGCCATGAGGACAATGGGGAAACTAATAAAATGGATCCAGGGTCATGTCTAAACGAGGGGGTTTGACAGACAGCTTTCATCGGTTATACCAAGCACTTGATCAGCAGAGATTGCAAACAGTAGGATTCACTTTCGATGAACCTAAAATCTAACACAAAAACTTTTCGTTTCTATGTCCCAGCTGCCTTAGTTTTCATATCCCTGCTTCAAATAAAAATTTTAATATGAAAGTGCAGCTACCTGCAAGCAATACTAGAGTCTTTGCCCACGAGCCTTATTCACAAGATGAAGAAACTGTGGTCCACAGAGCCCTGGAAGCCACTTATTCTCATTGCCTCCACACCAACCCCTGCTCCCACCCAGTGAGGGTTTGGACACAATCAACTACAGTGCCTTTAGCAGCGTGATTTGTTATGTTGTCATCATATGTCAAAATGTAAGCAGCAGAGGGATGTCATCATAAACGTGACTCTTCCTTACGAGTTGTTCTAAACTTGGATTTATTTAATCTGGTTCTTGGTCATCACCAAGCACACAGGCTGTTGTCACAAGGCAGAGGCACCTTAGTTCTGGGAAAGCACGCAAATCTCCCTTCTCAAATAAGCTTTAGCACAGAAACTTAGAGATTCCTTTGTAAACTTACAGCAAGCCCCTGGAAGTTTCCAAGACACCAAGAAATTAAAATGGATCTCTTGTTGAGACCTGTGTGTCTTATATTCTCACAGATCTGTGCAAACACTCTTTATAGGCCTCAAATTAAGGAAGTACATTGAATAGGAAAAGATGCAGTTTTAGGTCTTAATCAAAAAAGGATTTAAAGATGTGGTCACACATTCATTCAAGATCTAAGCCTAAGTATCTTCTGCACCTTGCCCCAGAAAAATGGGTGTAAACTGGCATTGTTCAGATAGACACTAATCTTTAAATATAACTTAGAAAAAATTATGTTTTCTTCCTTTTGATTGCTCCATGTTTATTTAAAGTGACTTTTTGGAGACAGGGAAGGGGATGGGAGAGCGTAGTGGGGTAGGAAGATAAAAGAATTAAAAATAATCAAGATGTCTTATGTGCATGTAGCCATTCCCCCCAAATGAACGTCACTGTTTTGTATTGCAAACACACTAATAAAAGAATAAATGTACTTGTCATGAACAGAGATGTTCAAAATCAACCATAGGACAGAACAAGAAATGGGAAAACAACAGAACCTAAGTCAGACGAGTAATGTTCATTGAGCGGGTCACGGCATTTGCATTACAGCCCACCTTGGCCACCTTGAACAAGCCAAGCCAGTGTTCCAACTCAGTTTCTTCATTTAAAAAAAAAAAAGAGAGGCCTGTTTACATGAAAGCGTTGTGGTGAGGAAGAAGTACAACACTAAACTTTGGGAAATGTTTTGTAAATTACGAAGTGCTCTCAAATGTAAGGAATTGCTAGTATTGGCCATCATTGCTCAAGGTCTGCAGCTTAGAGTTAATTTGTCAGAGAAAAAAATAAATGATACAGTTTCATCTTTGCCCACTAGGTGGCAGGCTATCCACTTGGTAAAATTACTAGTAGAGTTCGGGAATCTTAAAAACCACAGTAATATTCTGGTTTGTGAGGCAGTGCGGCAAGACCCAAGGGGTGAATTTGAAGTCACAAAAAGGTGAAACAGCTTGTATTAAAAATATCTTGCTTGAACACTGCAAGTTTATGATTTACCAGAAATTTATGTCTATGAAAATGGAGTTTCATTTGGATGTGAGCCGAAGGACAGCTAAGCAAAGGCTTTCTGCAAATGAGGGGAAATGTTACTGCTTTCAGGACTGCAACTAAAAGACTGAGCAGTTATTTGTACCACTGTTTTACAGAAAGTCTATGGCAGGGGTCGCGGAGATGCTTCTGTAACTAGCCAGATAGTATTTCCGGCGGGTTGCAGGATGTTTGTTGACACCGGAGAGAACGTGAAAAGATTGGACACAGCTAAGCTGTCATAAACTTTTATTGATGACTTGAATTTGGAAATTTGTGCATCTTTCATTGGTCACAAAACAGTTTTTTAAAAAATTTTGTCCATTTTAAATATGAAAACTAATTTTAACTGAAAAAAATTACAAAAATTAGCAGCAGGTCTGATTTGGCTGGCAGGCAGGATTTTGCAGATCCCTGGATTAAGGGTAAAGGCTTAAGAGTTTTAGTTATCAGATTAATTGTCCTTTCAATTAATATGTGTATGTCTCCCTGCATAAATGTCTTTTATAATGAATATTTCAGTGTACATACTCTTTCACGTATGCAAATTATAAAACATTCCATGAAGTGGGTTTTGCCAACCTTTCCTATTGCCTAGTTTGTGAAAGATTATAGACAAAAAGTTCAGATAGCTGTGTCACAAAAAAATCCAGTGAAATCTGATGTCCAGTTGAATAATGACTTTTTAAAGCATGAGTGTACCCCGCATGTTGCATAAGACATATGTATGCAGTTATCTCTCATTATTCTTGGGGGACTCATTTCAGTAACTCCTCCCACAGTGGACACTTGGAAGCATGGATGATGGTGAACTTTGTAGCCACATTTTCCTGTATGTACAAACTCACATTTCTTTTTCATTTTCCCTGACACTTGTACCGCGGCTGTCACTTGAAGTTTTACGTGCAACAGCAGAACTAGCATGAATTCTGCTGTTCTTGTCAACCTTAGCAACCTCAGCATATGACTTGCCTTTAGTAAGTCAACAACTTTTCCCTTTTCCCTTCACTGAAGCACTCTGCGGCTTTCTTTGGCACATCCGAATCACCA
This sequence comes from Ctenodactylus gundi, assembly GCA_004027205.1. Classification (NCBI taxonomy): domain Eukaryota; kingdom Metazoa; phylum Chordata; class Mammalia; order Rodentia; family Ctenodactylidae; genus Ctenodactylus; species Ctenodactylus gundi. The sequence continues at coordinate 300,860 of PVKB01000337.1, forward strand.
GCATCGATACTCGTGCCCTTTGGGTGATGATTTAATAACATCAGGGCTGCGGGAATGCAGTCACTGGAAGGCTGCAACAGTCAATGTGGAAATGGAGAGGGCTACAGAGTGACCCAGCAGAGGGGTAACCTGGGCGCGTGCTGGGTGGCACGGAGCCCCGCGGAAGGAGATTTCCCCGTGCCACTTATGATGCCAAAGTTTAGATAGGAATAATTTATTTCTGAAATTTTAAATTTCATATTCTCAGGGTCTGGTATGGTGGGTAGCTGAAACCATAAAGGTGAAACTGCCTTTAAGGGAGAATACTGCATTGAAGAAAGTATTTGCTGTTTGTCTGAGATTTAGTTTTAACTGGATGACTTGAATTTTTCTTTGCTAAATCTGACATTTGTTCTTGTGCTTAAAGGCTTTGCCCAGTTCTCATTTATTGAAGTCTTAGAAATAACCCCAAGTCTGAAGACAGGACTCTGGAAACAAATGCCTTTAGGGATCGGGAAATACACAATTTCCTTGCCTTTCTTACTTCTTTCATTGCTCTCTCTCTCTCTCTCTCTCTCTCTCTCTCTCTCTCTCTTTCTCTCAAAATCCCTCTGCAACCTCAGTGGTATTTGTGATTGAGCCCGGGGCCTTTGCCATGAGCTGTATACCGAATACATTTTTCTTTTAAATTTTACTTTTGAGACAGTATCTTCTTGCCCTATCTTGCCATGAATTTGGGATTTTTTGTCTCAGCCTTCCAGAGCGCTGAGATTTTGGGTGTGTGCCTCTGGGCCATTCTTGATGAAAGTTTCCAATGTGTACAGTGACTGGTGGGAGTGTGTATGGATTAGGTAGGATTAACTAGGGGTATTAAATATTAAAGCATATTTAATTCACTTGGTGATTTTCAGGAAAGACATCGGATGTTAAGTCCTCTCCTAATCTGATATTCCCTTCAACTTTAATATCTGACACCGTTTCTACGTGTGGACCAGCCGCTGGTGCTATCTTACAGACCTTTGGGGATTGCCTTTTACGTCTTTGGCCTTGAATGGTAACTGCATAGTCTTTGGGGACACAGTAGGGCAATGGTGGTGGTAATGGTGCATTGCTGTGTGTGACCGAGGAAGTATCCCAGCACGCCGGAGTAGGTCGGAAGTGACAGCACTCGGTCCTCCCATCCTTGAGGAGGGCGAGCCCGCCCAGCGAGGAGGGAGGTAGCCGTGGGCGGACGAGCGGCGGTCCTTGGGGGCTGGCCTCTCCCGGAGCAGCAGTTGATAAAGGCAGCACTGCCGGCCACTGCGTCAGACAGCACACGGCCGAGATGAAACCCATCCTCTCCAGAGGACAGCAGATCACTCCTTGGCGGCTAGAGCGGTGACTGTGGGCCCGGAGCAGCCTGACCCGGTAAGCCGGCAGCTTCCAAGTATTTCGCTTTGACCGCTTCGGCTCCCCTCGGGGACTGCCGCCGGTGACTTGCGGCGAGCTTGGAGCGGAGCCTAGCTCCTCGGCCTCCTTCTGCCCCCAACCCCAGGCTCGGCCTTCCCTTCGCGGTGCCCGCTACCCCTCCCGGAGCTGCACAGCCGTGCGCACTCGCATCCACCACCCGGGCGGGAACAGCCGGCTCAGGAGGGGGAGGCTTGGGCACAAAATGTAGAGGGGCGTAAGGATATTTGGTAATCCAGATAAAGGCTTCCATGCAATAGGGGTTCGCGCGCGCGCGCGTGTGTGTGGTACTATGGGGTGGGCATGAACCAGGAACTTTCGCGCTGAGCTACATCCCCAACCCATTTTTATTATTGATTGGAAGGCAGGGTCCTGCTAAAGTGCCCATACTGAGCTCCAACTCGAGATCCTTCTGCCTCAGCCTCCCTGAGTGCTGGGATTATCTGCCTGGACCACTGATCCAGCGCTTGCAATAGCTTTAAGCTTCATTTTAATGCCAAAAATTCCACATGGAACAACATTTGAATGTCAAGTGTAGACGGGATCTGGCCCTGCGCTTACTTCCAGGACTTGGCCTCCCTCGCCACACCCCATCCCTGGCGCTGCGCAACAGCTCCAGGCGACTCCCTACCTCTCACAGGTGCCAGGTGCTTGGGCAATGCCTGATCCTTCGGCCCTCCGTCGCAGGGCGGTGGGTGTTCGCGTGTATTTGCCTCCCTGGCTGTGCGGAACTGGGCTTCTTTGCTCAGCGGGTGGGCGGCGGGGGGATGGGTGTGATGGAGTTGGGAGGAGAAGGGACATGTGAATTTGTGCAGCAGCCTCCGGATGTAAAGCCTGCCTCGGAACCGCAGCGAACTCCCGCCAAGCAAGGTGTAAGGGGAAGCCGCACTCTTTTAATTAGCAAACTATTAGGTACTTGGGTTTAATAGAAGAGCGTTAAAGGAACTACAAGTAGCCGGGAAAGTCATTAGAAACTTTATTCTGCAAAAGAGTGCCTCTTGCGCTTACTCCTTGTGGACTGCTGGGAGCGTTTGGTGGTACTCTAATTCAGTCTGAATTTGCAGCGATACAAACACCTTTAATAAGGATCACAGTTGCGAATTTACAGGGGTATTCTTCATTACATCGCATTTAACCTTCCCAGCGGGGAGCCGGCACTATGCTAGGCGCTGGGTGAGAGGGGCTTTCAAATCCCATTTACTGGGGCCGTTGAGTGCAAGGCTTGTATTGTTCGCTGCCTTTGTGTTTAAGGAGCTGGGTTTCAAGTGGCACCCCTGGAGTAGGAGATAGTGCATTTCGGGGAGTTCTCTGCTTCCTGTGTCTTAAGCGGGCCGCTTAAAAATGAGGTAAAGAGGGAGAGCAAACAGAGAAGTTCAGGAAATTTATTTTATCTTTTCATTAAGAAGTCCAATACAAAAAAAAAAAAATGTTGGAAGCTTTGGGTGTGGCTGGCGCCGCTAAAGGAAGAAAAAAGAGAGTTCTGTGGAGCAAATGCTCGAACGTTGGCGTGCTAATAACAAGTTGCTTTTCTTGAGGAGCTATGGGGTCCACATCCTGTTATGCTAAAAGGAGAGAAAGTTGGGGAGAAGAGTCATTGCGACATTTGGCAGACCACCTCGGCTTCTGCCTTTATCTGATAAGTTTGGCTGTTTCGCGATGTGGCCAGCAGGGAGCACTGTTGCTACGTGGAATCTATTTCGACTTTTTAGTGGTGATTGTCAGAGCTGTTAAGAAAACACTTGGATCCAGTAAGACTTAGGAACGATTTCCATGAATTTTTAACGTACAAATAGATAATTATTAAAAACTTATGGATGTCTGTTTGGTTAATGATCCACACATAAGCACGGGAAGAAACTGAAGATGTTATCAGAGATCAAAATGGCGAGGGTAATGTGGCAATATTACCATTACATCTCTAGGTGGTTTTGGACATAAATGGTTGAAATTTTTGCCTTTATTGATGGAAGAGTAAAACTGAGATGTGAACAGTCATATAGTTTTAGTTATTAGTTTTGTACGCAGATGAATCTCAGAAAGCATGCTATTCTGTGCAGTGTTTGAGGTAATGTGTAAAATAAGTATGATAAATACTGTAATTAAAATAAAGAATATATGTGTTTTGAGAAGGATTAGGATTGAAATCTACTGACTGTGTCTAGGTAATATTTTTGGAGATTTAATGGATCAGCTGGATAAATATTATCCTGCTTGCTTTATAAATACACAAAGCAAAACAGAAATTTAGATTGAAGAAACTCAGACTCATGCCTTGTATTGGAACCCGGGAATTGTTTTTTGTATTCTATTTTGATGATTCTGCCACATGGAATTGTTATTCTACAGGTGGAGTATATCTTTTTTAACAGGGGAGGCCTGCTTTTTAATTTAACCAGGAACTTCTTGTGTTAGGATGACTTTGAATCAGTAAAGAATAATAAGAAATGGGATAAAGTTCATCAATTTTTAAGAACAGTGTCCTGGTTAAGTGTGAAGCCTGGGGCATGACGACATAGTTTTAAAAATTGGACTTTACAGGGTGTAGCTTAGTAGCAGAGCACTTGCCTAGCATGAGTGAGACAAAATCATATCGATCCAGCTGTTCCATTAAATTTCTACAAATATTCCCCAGACACGGTAAGTAGATTTCAATCCTAATCCTGCTCAGAGTCACAAAAAGATTAATTTTGCTTACAGTATTTTATTACCTATATTTTACACTTCCACTTCTAACACCAAAATATAAGTACATACATAAGTAAATATTGGTTTTGGCCCCTTAATATATGTGTAACCTTGGGAAGATTAGTTAACCTATAAGAGACTGAGTTTCCTCATCTATAAATAAGGAGAAGAGCAATAATAATACGTCCGCTGTAGGTGTGTATGGAATGTTAAATTCCAGCCTAAGGAAACAGTGTGAGCAAAGGTGCAAATGTGAGTTTGATTGGGGACCAGTGAGTGAAACAAGTCTTCCCAGACAGTGTTTCTTGAGGAAGGTGAACTGTGGTGCCCACTAATGCAAGATGCGAGATTTAGGACAAGATACTGATGAGCCACACACTTAGATTGCGTCCTTTAGGTATGAAGGGCCCTCATGGATTTCTGCGCTAGAGAAATGACATTAATAGAATAGCAAGCTGGTGGCTAGGAGGCTGCTTGTTGATGGCAAAATTGAGGTCAGCTACCAAGAAGATATGTTTCACTTCATGCCTTTAAGGAAATGTGTGTTTGTGTGTGTGTGTCTGGTGGGGGGGGGGGTAGTACTGGGCACTGAATTCAGGGCCTTTATACCAAGCGATATCTTCAGCCCTTTTCTTATTTTTTATTTTGAGACAGGATCTTAAGAGGTGGTCTAGACTGGGCTTGAACTTACCATCCTCCTGTCTCAACCTTGCGGACTGTCTTACCACTGTGGGCTTTAGAGAGATCTTGAATATACACTACACTTGATACTTTCAATTTCCAGAATCTCACAACAAAATTCTTCTATTTTGTATAGCTGTCCTTATTTAGAAATTTCTTCCTAATATGGAGCTCAGTCGTCCTACTCCTCTCCAGGCTTTACACCTGTGCTTTGGTGCAGTGGAGAAGGAGTCTCCTAACAGGCAGACATGCAAACATCACGTTCCACTAGAAGATAGTGCATCCATGGTTCATGCTTTTGACATGCCTCCTTTTCTTCCCATAATGCTTTTCCTGTGGTGAACTGCAACCTGACTTCTTAGAGAAGGTCACCATGGAGGGTGACAATATCAGGAAGACTTGATGTTGCTGTGTGTCATTTATCCCTTTTGAGTGTATGATCGGTGTCCCCTGGACACTGGCAGTGTGGCATCAGACCAGGGGACTGTGCAGAGTTATGGAATCTGAGATCTCTGAGGCAGAGAGAGCCAGGGCCCAGGGCTAAGTAGACACATTTGGTGCCTATATGCTCAGGGCTATCCTGGGGACTTTCCTGGCTTTGTTTCTTTTAGCTTGTCGTCATGGGGCCTGCTGGGTGGGAGAGGCCAGTCCCTGGAGCAGTTCAGTGTGACAGCGGGAAGTATTGCTTAGGCTTTGTTGTTCACTTTTATGTGCGTGTGACGTACTGGGGATTGAGCTCATGGCCTTTGCACTGTACTACATCCTCAGCCTTTACACTTTTGTTTTTAATTTTGAGTGAGGGTCTCACGAAGTTGCGAAGGTTGGCCTGTAACGTGTGATGCTCTTGTCTCAGCCTCCCCAAATGCTGAGATTACGCCCAGCTCGTTGCTCCCGTGGATGACAAGTATTTAGGGAGTGACCACATGAGTCACTCCCACTTTCCAGGCATGGAGGAGCCAGTGGTGAGCAAGATGGAGGCAGAGTCCTTGCCTTTGAGTAGCTTATGTTCTGAGTGGAACGTAAGCAATAAAAAGTCATAGGAATAATTGATATGAAGAAGAACAAAGTAGGATTAAAAACTAAGAGAAAGGGCTGTGAATTTTCTGAGGGGAATCAAGGAAGGCTTTCCCAAGGAGGTGACCTTTGAGCAAAGGCCCAGGTCAACTGAAACCACGTTGATGCACAATTACTCTATGTGGGCAAAAATCCTTCCAGGCTGAGTAGTGAACAAGTGTCAAGGTCCTGCCCAGGCAGAGGTACACTGACGTGTTCAGATGCAGGTGGATGGTGTCGTGGTAGTGCTATCTGTTTCCCTGTAAAACAGGGTTGAGAGAACAAGAAGTGTGGGAATATGAGGTAGGCTTGGGGAAGAAGTGGGATCTTACCATGGAGTCATACCAGCTACTTAATCTACATTGCTTATCAGCCTGTACATTTTTTAAAGTTACATGATGGAGTTTATGAGGCAGAATTTTAAAAGCGCGTGCTCAGAAGTAGTGCCTTCAAGAGGTGGGAGAGACAAAGAATGAGAGAGAGACGCGTTGTGGCGTTGTGGCATCCTGGCCTGGAGCTGGTTATAGTTATGGGGACTTGGGGTGGAGATCTGTGGGAAGATCTGAACGGATGGCAAAGGATTCAATTACAAATGAAAGGCCATATCCTTTCTTAGGGGAAGGTGATGGGACTTCCATAGGTGACAGCCTTCACAGGTAAGAGGAGCAGAAGTCTGTACATAAGATAAAGGCCATGACAGTATCGAATGGTCTACTCACAGGTGAATGACCCACTTACAGGTAAAGAGAATGAGTCTTCATGTTTTTTGAAGTAGTCCATTTGTGCTTTCCTGTATGTCTTTCATCTTACTCTTTGATTCTGTTTTTTTTTTTTCTATCTGGAAATGTTAATTTCGTAATCCAATTTGATTTCTATAACATCTACTAAAGTTAAGTTTTTCTCTCCACTAATGTTGGAGCCGAATTTCCCATGCATTCTGTGTGATGGGCAAAATCTATTCTACCTAGCTGCTTTTTATTTATTGCAAATGTATGGAGGCAACTGAACATAAGTGCATCATACTAAAGATGGTGGTGTCTGAAGCCCTCCGAGATTTGCCATAGCTGCCGTTCCCCTTTTGTCGTGACTCCCCACTACTTCAGCTCCCCTTTGTTTCAACAAGTCCTCATCTCTCACCTCCCACTTGTTTGTCCCCTTCCTGGAAACCCCACCTATTTTTCGAAATCCAATTTTAGTACTTCCCCTAGAGTGGGCGTTGCATGCAGTCCTTTACCTTTCTGCCGTGAGCATCTGCACCATAAAATGAAGACTGCTTCTCTTCCAGGAACTGTTATCCTAAAAGATTAAAACACAGACACACAGAGGGTAGTGCAGTGAAAGGTGACAAATACAGTAGTTGAGGGGACACAAAGGAGGGAGCTCTGAGAATGTCCATCAGTGCTTCAGAGCCCGTCAGAGATCCAGGCAAACTTCCTGGAAAAGATGGTACTTGAATTAATTGCTGATGTTGCGGGAAAGACGAAGGTTGAAATAGACCCTTGACTGGCTGACCTTTGAACTACGGAGCAGAAAGGGAAGAATTAGAGAAAGATGAGTCACGGGAAGTGGGCAAGGGAAGTTGGGGTTCGTGCAGTACGTCATGGGGGCTAAGGGAAGCATTTTGAGGAGAAGAAAGTACTAGATCAGATCCATCTTTCAGAGTGGCTGATCTCGTTCTCCAAGGTCAGTTGAATGGTATCTCTATCACCTTGGCAAATGTATTGCAGGTACATTATGAATTTTAGAAAAAAAATAAGATTTCTAATGAAAACTTCACCCGCGGTTACCAATTTAGGGTATTATGGTTTAGAATGTTAAATGACTCACGATGGCTTGTACTTTTTAAATGCACTTCTTCATCGAACGTGTGGGGGTTTTAAGATATTTGAAAGGGGAAAATGAGAGCTCTGAATAGCTTGTATAAAAGCAAACCCCTCGAGACAAAATGTCCTTTTATAACAAAAAGCAGTGATTAATTCAGTCCTGTTTGTCTAAACAAATCCTCACAGGATATGACATTAAAAAAAGTAGCCCTTGTCCTTCTCTATTGAATTGTTGAGAGAAAAACATCCTGAGATCCTCCTGCCCTTCTGCGCACTTGAGAAGTAGAGCTCCGACTTCTGATTACAGAGATCAACAAGCCAGGCTCTGTTTCTTCTTCCAGAGGACACCAGGGGTCCTTGGCTTCCCAAGGATCAGAAGAATGATGTTACCGTCTCAAATGTGCAGATCACCATGCTTTGGAAAAGTACCTTGACAGCAAGTGTGCTTGATTGCACCGTTATTTATTAGCACCCTAACAATGTTAAGTCCACAGCTCACAGAGCAAGAAAATAACAGTTTATTTCAGAGGCTTTAGCCTTTGGACTAACTGACCTCTAAAGTCTTATGATAGTGACACATCCTTCAGAAACACAGAGAACACAGGATAAATCTCTGAAGGGAAGGTCTATTCTAGCATGTGAATACTGGTTGAATGGAGTTTTGCCCAATAATTTAGTTTAACATACATCGGTCATTCTCCCTACCCAGAATTATATTTTGTGTTCGTAATACTTGATTCTTATTTCCTTTTATAAATCTCCATCTGTCAAGTGACATAGGGAACAGTTGTTACTAGTGTTATGAAGTTGAACTGTCCCCATGTTCAGATAATCTTGTTTCAGGGGAAAGTGCTGCTATAAATATTTTTTTAAACAAGCAAAAAAAGAAATTGAGCCTGCTATTTTAATTATCTATTTATTGATGTATTTACTGTGGTAAGGATTGAACCCAGGGTCTTGCACATGCTAGGCAAGTGCTCTACAGCCCATTTATGCCCCTGGCCTTGAGTCTCTTACCTTTACATTGATGTTTGGAGTTAGACTCCACAATATCTGAGAATGTAATCTAATTACTGAAAATGAGGAAAATATTTAAAGTGATTTTCTTCCAATGATCAGTTCTTTTGGTATAACCCTTCGTCTTGCATTTAACCTGAGAGGTCACTGATACATATGTACTGGTACCAAAATGTAGCCAAGAAACACGGCATTGGTATTTATTGCACACAATACTTTATGAGAATTTCAAAAGCTTTAGCAAAATAGTAGAAGTAGTGCTTACCTTTCAGCCATGTAGATTTAGCAGTTAACATTTTTTTTCCATAAAATAAATTGCTGGTAATGCATGTATGTGCTTTTAGTTTTCCTACCAAAAACATGAATGTTCACCTCTTTTCAGGGACCTATATTTTTGCACAATACAGTCAACAGTCATTACCTAAAGGTTTTAACAGCCAACTCCAGTTCAGATTTCTCTAGCTGTCACAAAATTGTGACTATTTAATTATAAATACTAGTGAAGCCTTTATCAGTAGATCAGAGGTCTTAAAACTTGATGTGGTTCCTCATCAGACATGAATTAGGAATATAGATTAGCAACAGAAAAGAACTTAGGCCTGCAAAATATATAGTAATTATTGATTTGGAAACATATCCCTCACCAAACTATATAACCCTCTGAGAAACTGAAGGGTCAGCTGGGATCAGCTGGTGCCCAAAGTGTGGCCACTTTGAGTCTCTGTTGCCGTCAGAAGCTCTCTGCCTCTAGAACAGAGGAGGGATTCCATTAAGAGAGCTCAGTTGTAGCTGGCAAGCTGCTTAATAATTCCGACACCTAATTTTGAGTGGCCCATTCTTTCCTCTATGCCTTGAAATATGACTATAGAACTCTAACAATACGAAAATATGCACGAAACCCATTTTCATTATCTTACTGAGGGGAGGACTTTCCAAAGCAAGGTATGAAACACTTTCCTACATAAATATTTGAAGCATCTTTATGGCAAAAAGCAAAAGAAATACAAAGTGAATGACTGGCTCAGAGAAAATATTTGTCACCCAGGATCAAAAATAAGAGCTCCTAAAATGTTAACAGAATTCAGTAGATGGAGTAGAGAAAGGGACCGAAACTTACCGATGAGGAAGCACTCCAAAAAAGATTAATCAATAGAAAAGCTAACCGTATAGAGAAGTGGTTAAAGAACTGTCAATTAAACAAAAGTGAAATATAGGCACAAGTCACCAACATTGATAATATTTCATGTTGGTGTGCATATGGGAGAAAAGTGCTATCCACCCACTGTTCGTGAACATGTGAATTGGTACAACCATTTTGAGGGCAATTTGATGTGTGTTTTTATTACAGATTCCTATCCTCCTCGTTTTCTTATTAACTACTCATTCAGAAAACTTCTAACAAGATTGGCTGTGTTCAGGGAGATATGGCCGTGGGCCCACTCAGCCCACTTCTATTCTGACTTCATTTTCTCTTCTTGTGTCTGCTTTCTTCCAGGTGGCGATATTTGCGGTTCTGACCTCAGCTTGGTTGCATGACCTTGACTCAAGAGCTTTGTGATCCCTTCACAACTGCAAGTCATTTCTTGTGCACCTTTGAGAGTCTGAGAATGATATGCAAATTGAAGTCACCATTGTATTGTCTTATGAGACAAGATTGACGTTCGGGTTAATTGCTCTACCCTTGTTCGTCTGCCTGTTTTTCCCTCTGCAGCCACCGATCACGCGCGTGTCTTGTCGTACAAAAACTGTCTAGTCTTTTAAAATTTGTCTTGTGAATTTATCATTTGGTTCTGAGTATTACAAATTAACATTGTACATGGCACAGTGATAGGAAAGTTTTGATGATTCATTGTGCATTTGGTTAAGTTAGGTTAAAAATGGCTTCCAGGCAAAGGAGCCAGGATGCAGATATTAGAAGTGCAAGAACAGGCCAAGCAAGACGAATGTCTTGAAATAATTGATAATTGATAATCGTGGAAACAAGACCTCCAGAGGGTATTTAGTCGGGTGGTAGCGTGTCTCCAACGTGTATAATAAAGATGAATGAGAAAGTTGTTAGTGCCGCTGCTTTAAGGGGTACACCTAAACCACTGGGAAAATGAGACACATCTTGAAATGTTAAAATAGAGATGATGGAAATAGATTCACATTTGTGGCTTCTAAAACAGGAGAGATTAAATAGGCCTCTTTCTGAATGTGTTATCTGCCAGTGAGCATCACAAAATGCAAGTTTACATTTCTGTGTGGACAAAAAGTTCTACTATCCACGCTGGCAGAGGAGGCAGATCATTAGGCTGCTTCAGAGCATCCTCAATAACCAAAGAGACTGATTGAGAAATGGCTATTTGCCCGATCAGGTCTGCACAGCTGGTAAAATGGTCCTGTTCCAGGAGCGCGTGTCCAGTCACACAGCCATTGCTAAGAGCAAGAGAAGCACAGCAGGCTTCCAGCCTGAAAAAGAGGACCTCAAAGTACTGCTCTGTTCCATTGCTTCTGGTGGCTTCCTTGTGAAACCCAGGTTGCTTCTCAAGTACCCAGGTTTTTGTCCTCTTACAAGAGAATGCCAAATCACATTTCTGTCAACATAAAGGGAAATCATAAGGTATGGACCACTGAGAAACTCGTTTCGAACTGGGTTTTGAAGTGTTTTATTCCTGAGGCTAAACAGTATTTAAATAAAATATTATTGAAAGAGTTGCTAAATATGGACACCACTCGTGCCGACAAAAGTGCAATAGTAAATGCTGATCCTTGGGTTCTAATCATCTTCATTCTCCCGGTACAATTCTGCTGTTTCAACCCCTAAATCTGTGATGCTAAAAATGTTCGTGATGTGCTATACTTAGCGCCATAATAGCATCTTGGCAAAATTTCTCCTTTTGCGATATCTTAATGAGAGTAAAAGAATCCATGCGAGAAATAAATCGCTCACCCCTTCATGGAACCTGGCAGAAACTTTGGAATGAGGTTGTGGCTGATTCTGAAAATCTCCGTCTAGTCATGGAAGAAATTGAAAATGTTGTAATGTCTGCAGAACATGCAGGTGGTGAAGAATTTGAAGAGATTAAGTGACAGTGCTGAACTGTTACACTTTAACCCTGCAAAGATAGTTGAGAACTCTTTCAGAAGCGTGATCACATGCAGCGTTGATAAAGCAGCCACCATAGGTCAACCTGCAGGGCTCAGAGCAAATCAAACGGTTGTGACGATTCAGAAGAAAGAGATCCTTCGATGGAATCTTTATTGATATTCAGGCAAGGCTTAAATGATTGCACACAATCCTATAAAACAATAATGAGAAACTTTCAAGCAAAGGATAGTAAGTCTTTTTTTCTGCTTATTTAACAGGGAGAAGAATCCGGGTCATTGGCCTTGTCGTTCCAACTCATAGCTTGAACAACACTGCATGCAGATAGTTAAATCTGGGGAAGATTTGGATGGCTCTGATGATGAGGTGATCCGTGTGCTGGGGGATGAAGGTGGAACAGAAGACTGAGCTTACTTGTCCGCAGAGAAAAATCCCACATTCTGTCTCCCTTCCCTGTCACTGTGTCATGGCCAGCATTTTCAGTGGTGCATTATCATCCTTACCTTGAGGTCAGAGAGAAATAGGAATGAATTGCTCCAGAAGCTGTATTGCTAATGCCAAATTTGTAAACTATCATCAAGAATTCACATTAGTGTTTCTATTTCAGCAAACACACCAAGAGTCTGAGCTTTTGCAACTCTCCCTTTTCTGCCCCATTATTTCCCTGAAAGGTCTTAAATTCTTCCAATGCAGATTCTGTGAAGGTTTCAAGATCTCAAACGTAGAACCGAAGGAGGGGGCTACTATACTTGATTTAACCATTTTGTTTTGTATTTTTGATTCTGAAATGAATTTTAATTTTGGTTAATCTTAACTTACTGTCATACCAGAAGGGACTAGTTTGGTCTAAGTTTTATAGCAATTATATAAGTTAATAATGGGCCAATCCTGAAATGCATACATTTCTGATCTAACACTTCATCTCCATAGTTCCCTCTGTTCTCATCTCTGGCCATTGTGGTGATGCAAACAATTGAATCGCCTCCAGAAAAGGGATGTCCATACTTCCTATTCTCTGAAAGGGGTGGGGAATTTCTTTCCTGTTTGGGTTATTTTGTTACCTCCATAATCCCATACACTTCAGTTAATTGGACTCAGCTGTTTCACAAGTTACAGTTTCAATTTTGGATGTTTGTTATTTTCCAGTGAGACTTAACTGGAAAAACAAAATCACCAAGCCATAAGTATGAAATAGATAGCTTGTTCTATGAATTCTCAGCACAGGCATATGATGAATCTGCCTGTTGAGTATTAACACAGTCCCACTTGTTGCTCATTTTAAAGTCAGTTGGACAGTTATTCTGAGGAAGGATAATACAAGAAATCTGAGTGACATTGTTATTTTCTTCTGTCTTAACTACCACTTGTCCCAGGATTGCCACACTGGCACCATAATTACATCTGATAAGGATATGCAAAATAGAGAAAGAAGAAAGACAACTCTTGGGCATAAAATTGCAAAAGAGCTTTACTTGGCTTCAAGAAGCATAATGGCAACTAGGAGCGATGACATTTATGTGCAGCAAGGAAACTTTGAGCAATAGTTTCAAAAGTAACACCAGAGAGAAGCTGAATTTGGTCTTGTAGAGGCCCGCTTTAGTTGAGGTGTTAAGGTTAGGAGTGAGGAATGTGATAATTGCCCCCTTATCCAGAGATCGAATGATAAGGTTATCTGTCTCTAAGTGAGAAATGACCAGAAAAAAAGAGATTAATTTGGAGGCTAATGGGGCTTGTAATTTAGACACCAGATAATCTCAACAAACATATAGTGAGGGTTAAAAACCTGTGGGAGGCGCTGTGCATGTCGTGACCCTGCAGTGTCAGGTGAGTTCAACATTGACTAGATATAAGAGTCAAGATGGGGAGTTTTGAGAAAATATGGATTTCTGGGACCTGCCACCTTCAGATTTGCTGAATCTCTGATGGGGCCGACATCTGTATATTTTGAAAGTTATCAAGTGATTAGATCACCATGGTTGCCAACTACTGTTCTAAACTGAACAATTAAGGGAAATTATTAGACAAATGGCAGTGGGTGGAAGATACGCAGATTCAAAAGTTTTGTTGTGCAGCTGGATAGTTTCATTCAAGCTACATCCCTCTTCCCCCAAATGGGAGGATAAGATTACCTGGTCTCTAAAGTCCTGCTTTCTCTGACGTTGTTACCATGAGAGAAAGGGGCATCAACCTCATTGGTTGATTTGGTGAGTACCTAAGAGAGACCAGGTAGGTAGCAACATTATTGCATTGCCTTGCTATTTTAAAACCCGTGCTTTAAAAAAAAAAAAAAAAAAAAGTTTTACCACATTTTAGTTCCTCCTGGAAAAGAAAATTAGGCTTAGAAACCATAAAAGAAAAGGCAAACAATGCCAACTGCTTGAAATAAATATAGAAAGTACCTTTGATGATTTTTTTCTGTGATAATTCTGGATTTTTTACCCCCTCTGTGTAATGGAGTTTGGAGATAAAAACAGTGTTTAGAGACGGTATAAAACACTTTAGCATTTTATTTTATGTATTTATTATTTTTGAGACACGGTCTTGCTCTGTAGCCCAGGCTAGTCCTGAACTCACTGTGTAGCCCAGGCTGGCCATGGACTCATGGCAATCCTCCGACCTCAACCTCCCAAGTGCTGGGATTACAGGTGCGTGCCACCATACCTGACTTTATGTGGTGCTGGTTGTGCCATTCCTCCAGCCTCATTTAAAAATTTTGTATCTTTTGTTTCTGTAAAGCTAACTGGAAAAGTCTGTATTGTTAAAACTTTAATAGTCCATGGTTAATTTGGTTATTTTAAACATATCTAGAGGTAAATACCTTTTAGTCAATGATTTTTTTATCAGTATAATCAGTGGTTCCATGTGCATTCGAAGAATGAACTTTCCTGATAATTTTTAACATTCATTGAAATTACTATCTTGACTGTTTTTCTAGTAATTTGACCACCATTGGCAAAATCGAATTTTAAATTGACTTATATCAACTAGGAAATTGCAACATAAATTAATATGAAATTGATTATTATATGATTTTAGTTGTAGGAATGCTTGAATTTTGGCATGATAGATGGAGATGTTGTCTAGGGTTTGGGTCATTTAAAGTATAATTCTGGACTGAATCTAATGCATACTAAAGACAACGTCTAGCTAAAATAATCTAAGAAGTATTACTGATGAGGATAAATGATATAATGTTTTTAAGTGGTTGAGTTCAGCAAGTGAGTAGAAATCGTAGGACGATGTCAAAGTGAATGTTAGGGTAATCAGTAGAAGTATAATCTAGTGGCAGTACGGCTGTGCAAATAGGTATTGTTATTCTTTATGTTAAGAATAGGTCTGCCAGCCCCCATCCCCATGGGCCAAATTGGAAAGCTGAAATTTCTTTTAGTGGGTTTATGCACAGTTTGAGAGGAAAGTCTTTTTTTCTTGTCAGATGGTTTGAGTCAGTTTTTGAGATAATATTAAGAAGCACAGAATATTTCCTTCTTTGCAGACTTGCTTAAACACTTGCAATAAGAACGAAAATGAAAAAGGAAGTTAGGAGAAAGGGCAAGCCAGGCTCCTAAAATGTGGAGAACATATTAGAAAACTGGTATTACTTGTTAAAAGATCCTTTTGTTTGAAATCTTCTTTTTTAAAGTTAAAAACGCAGAGAGCTTGTTCAGTTACATATTTGGATCACGTAGCTGCCACCACCTGAATACTAATAAAGGGTTTCAACAGTGTTTACAGTCTGAACGCTTATATGAACAATGTTTGCATTGTGAAATACATCGATCACTGAACTTTCCTTAGTATTGTTACTTTTTAATGGTCTTTGTTGTCAATGTGTTATGGTTGTTTAAGAGTTCAGAAATAAATGTGTGCTGTGAACAGTGTATATATTTTTCCAAACCATAAAATCAATTAGATAAAAGAATAAATAATACCATTCATTATCATGAATAACAACTATTGAGACATTCCATATGAATCTAATGTATTTGAGACACTGCATTTGATCTTTCTTGCATTGTTAAGTAATCCATCACTGGAAACACTGAATTGTGTCTTGACTACTTGATAGTGGTATGATGAGTGGCATAATGAGAAGGTCATGGGACTCAGCTTTGACACCGACTTCCTGTCTCCTCTGGCTGAGGACTTCCTCTCCTTGGGAGAGTGGTGCTTAATCCTGGCAGTATAACCTTTGCGTTACTGGAATGTAAGGATTCAACGTGGAGCCTAGGCTTTGGCCCCAACCAGATCTGCTTTCAAATCCTCTCCCTGCCATTTACTAGTTGTGTGGCTGTAGGTATGTTTTTTCACCGTTGTAGACTTCAGTTTCTAATCTATAAAATGGAGTTAAAATACCTGTTTCATAGAATTGCTATGTAATTATCAGATGCATAGTACAGTGCCTGGCACATAGCAAGTGCTCAATCAATCATTATTATTATTATTATTATTATTATTATTATTATAACAAATAAACATTATATAAATACAGTATGCCAATTTACTTCTGTCTTGATGAAGCTTTGCTGTTTAATTTCCCTCAAAATAAGGTGTACCTGGTGGTGTTTAGAGAACAGAAAAATGAGAAATGAATTTGAATGTTTTTCCTTGTTACTAATGAGGACTACCTGAGACAATGATTCCTTTATTTCTAAGTGATCCTTTGTGCCCTGCTTATAAGATGGTTATTATTGCATGTTGTTTATATGTTGATTAGAGGTTTGACATAGACATATTCCTATTATCTAGAGAGTAACCCATTCACAAGGATGATTCCTTATAACTGGCTTCTGAGGTTCCTTATATTTTTTGTATTTGTGATGGCATTTGAATATTTTAAAGTGGTGATATTCAGAATTCTGAGTATTCATCCTGACTGTGGTGTTGTGTGTGCTGAGTGGCAGAGCTGTCGCTGTCTTCATTCACCACCCCCCACCACTTACCAGTATTACGGTAGTGGCTTCACATTCCAACTCTTTCAGTATTTTAACTTGGACTGTTTGGTATTTTAGTGTATATATACATCAAATAGTCTTTGCTATTCAGCACCTTATTGCTTGACTAAATTTCTTTATAAACAATTCTGATCTAGCTGCTTCTCTGTTCAAATATCTTAGGTGACAGTCATTGTCTATATATTCCACTGCTTGATCTATAACTCTTGGCCCAGTGCCAGTATAGCTTACCACTTTCATCTGCTTGTGTCTTATTTTATATAGTACATGTGATAGTCCTTTATATTCCTCAGCCTTGTGTAGGAACCAAGAGTCTCTAGCCTGTAGCTCAACTGTGATCTCTTAAGCTTGTCACTTAAGCTCTTGTGGGTAAGATTAGAAATTCCAAGTATCACTTGAAGCCAGGATGCTTGGGGTAAAACTACCAAGCCATAATCTCTTTTGTGTTCCCCTCCATAAGTGCCCAGTGTATAAGGATAGATTTCTTCTTAGATTTCCAGTCTACTGAGTTAGGACATCTTTACCGAACCTTGGTGGAGATTCAGAGTGTAACCTATTTAGAGTTTGCTCTTAATACAAGCTTCTTGTATGGGCACCTGAAACAATTACCTAGAGATCTAAAGTCCATTTTTAGGTTCTTGCCAGCCTCCCATCAGTATTATTATGTTACATGAAATGCTCCATCTGTTCCCTTGCACGTGAATGCTAGCCTTGTGTGTACTTTAGTTTACCATACTCTAGATTTGGCATCTAGAACAGGGCTTGGCAAAAGAAGACCCCTGGACCAAATCAAACCCAGCTGCTATTTTCTAAAATAAAGTTTTCTCTCAACACAAACATTTTCCCTCATCTGTTTATTCACGATGGCTGAGGTATGATAGCAGAGTTGAGTAATTGAAGCCGAGACCCTTAAATATTAATGTGTGGTCTTTTATAGAAAATATTTGCTGAACCCAGGTCTAGAGCCAAGTACTTCCTGAATCTACAGACTGCTTATTCTTTGAAAATTCCCCATTCCCATCCTGTCAATCCATTAAAGACCAGAAGGCCAGTTCACTGAGCCTACTATGACAGCTTCAAACCATTCAAACTATTGGTTTTTACTTGAACTTCCCTGCCTCCTTTTGTCATTTTATTAAAATCTCTTTTCTCTGTGTTTTGCATTTTGGTAAAAGATTCTGTGGTCATAGAGATTAGTCTTATGTCTGCATTTAATGTAATATCTAGGCCCTAATATACAAGCTTTTCAATATTGCCAATATCTCTAATCATAGCCTTTAAACATCTCTAGAGTTAAGTCTTTCCATCTTCAGTGTCTCCATCTCAGGACTTCTAGATTTCACAGCTTTGAAATATTTCTAATTGACAGATTTTCTTTTATTACAATTACATCCACATCTTGCAGTCCATGACCTACAATATTTCTTATCTCCCTAATGTTAGAGTCATTCATAGTCTAGGTTTTCTGGTATCTCTATCATTCTTCAAGGTCCAGGTCTTGTCATTCAGGATTCAAAGCTTTGACTTTCAAGTGTTCTACAGTTCGAATCCTTTAACATTTCCTACATACAGATCTTCTACAATCCATGTATTTCATCACAGTGTCCACATTGAGCTTGTCCAATATCTCATAGCTCCTAGATCATTAATTTCCCACATTATTTAATATCTCATAATCTTGGTTCTGCAATGTTTTTTTTATTATCAGTTTGTCCAATGTCTAAGTCTTTCAATATCTATAAGTGCTTGATCTTCCAACATTAGAATTTTCTAATATTCTCAATGTCTGAATGACTAGGCCTCTTAACATATAGATTTCTTGAATGTCTAGATATCCTAATATCGAGAGTTGCCATCATCCTTGACTTCCAGTAAAATTAAATCTGAATTGTTCTAAATTTTATGTATTTTGTCAGGAATATGTCTATATCTAGGCTTTCTAGTTTTATGAATTCTAAACATCTGGGCTCTCTATTGTCTATAATTACCAGTGCTTAGTAGTTCTGAGGAGCAGGGCTTACAATGTCTCTAATATCCAAAGAGTCCAGTGTCTGTAAGGTTGGAATATCCAACATCTCAGTGTTCAGGGTCCCCAAAGTCTGCAATGTCCTGAGTAACTAATGTCTCCAAAATACAAGGCTTTCAATGTCTCCAACATCCTGTGCTTCCAATGTTTCCAATGTCCAGGGTTTCCGGTGGCGCCAGTGTCAAGGTCTTCCAACAACTCCAGGTCTTCCAGCAACGCAAAGTCTTCCAACAACCTCAATGTCTTCCAGACAATCCTGGTCTTCCAGACAATCAATGTCTTCCAACAACTTTCATGTCTTCCAGCAAATTCAGTCTTCCAGCAATGACAGTCTTCCACAAGAAAATCCAGCTCTTCCAGAAAAATTCAAGTCTTCCCGTTGATCCGTGTCTTCCAATAATTAAAGGTCTTCCAGCAAGTCTATGTCTTCCGGAAAAGATATCTGTGTCTTCCAATCAATCCAGCTCTTCCAGAAAAATCCAGGTCTTCCAGTTGATCCGTGTCTTCCAGAAAGAAATCAAGGTCTTCCAGCCAGTCCAAGTCTTCCAGAAAAATCTACATCTTCCATCAAATCTAGGTCTTCCAGGCTAACCATGTCTTCCAGAAAAATCCAGGTCTTCCAGGCAACCTGTCTTCCATGAAATCAAGTCTTCCAGTCAACTCTTGTCTTCCAGATGAGATCTGTGTCTTCCACTGAATCCAGGTCTTCCAATAAAGCCATGTCTTCCAGGAAATTCATGTCTTCCAAAAACCTCCAGGTCTTCCATTCAATATATGTCTTCCAGAAGATCCATATCTTCCAGAAAAATCCATGTCTTCCAGTAACTTTCCAGTCTTCCAGAAAATCGATGTCTTCCAAATAATCCAGGTCTTCCGGACAAATCGGGTCTTCCTGAAAAATCCACATCTTCCAAAAAAGCTGTGTCTTCCAGAAAATCCTTATCTTCCATCAAATCCATAGCTTCCAGAAAATCTAAGTCTTCCAGCAAAGCTACGTCTTCCAGAAAACGCATGTCTTCCAACAAAGCCATGTCTTCCAGAAAATCTATGTCTTCCAACTAAGCCAACGTCTTCCATCAAATCTGTGTCTTCCTGCACTTCCAGGTCTTCCAGCATCTCCAGGGCTTCCAGCATGTGCTCGTCTTCCAGAGTCTGCTTGTCTTCCAGCATCTCCACAGCTTCCAGAATCTTCACGTCTTCCAACATCTTCAGGTCTTCCAATATCTTCAGGTCTTCCCACAGCTACAGTCTTCCCATCAGCAGGCTCAATATCCACGTCTTCCAACGTCTCTTTTATATCGGCCTTCTGATATTCAGGTCTTCCAGTTTCTACAATATCCAGGTATTCTAACATGTTCTATAGTCCATATCTTTCAACCTTTCTCCAGGCCAAGGCATTTTCAAATGTATTCTTCCCTGATCCATGCCTTCCAGTATTCAGATCTTTCCACAGGTAGATCTCCCAACTCAAGTATTCCTGCTTCTAATAGAATCAACTTTAATTATTTAAAATAGAGTATTTCTTTTTATGGGCCAGATTTTATTGGCCAATTCTAATGTATTTTGATTATAGTTTTTGATATTAGAAAATATGTATTTAATTCTTACAATTTTAAGGTGGTATTCAGAAAAGTATTTACAATATAAACAGGTTTGTTGCAATAAATTTTATGGCTTAGCAAATGGTGCTAGTTTGTATAGTCAACTACTCTTATTTGAAAGTGAAATTTTTACTTCAGTGAGAAAAATTTATATTTAGAGATTGTTATTTTAGATGAAATTAACTTATAGTGTATTTGTTTATTTTTAAATAGCATCAAATTTTATTTGTTGTTATGTGACATAATAATAATAATAATAATAATAATAATAATAATAATACATGGCATTTGCTGTGTCTGGGCACTGTTCTAAGGTCCTGAAATGTACTAACTTATTTAATCTTCATAATAACCCATTAGGTGGTATCATTATTTCCATTTTATAGATGATGAAACTCCTACACAGAGGTGAAGTAATGTGTCCAAAGGATGCAACCAGTATATAGTAGAGCTGGAATTTGAACTCAGCTAGCCTGTTTCCAGAGGCCATGATCCTAATCATTATGCTATAATATATACTGTTGAAAATCAAAATGTGAATTATGAGCTCTAATACTTGATTGTTCCCATATTATATGTCAAATATTATAAATCATTCATTCAAGTGTTCTCGTTTACCGTGTCACTACCAGGACCTATTTGTTTCACAGCTCTCTTTCCTCAACCAGCTACTACCATTTCCTTGCTCATGTGTATAGAAATTGGTACAGATACCTACTGATATCATTTTTAGTTTCGACAGTAAGAATATAATGGAACACTTGAGATCAAGCATCCTGTGCTTTAAATCATATCCACAGCTTCAGGCTTTGAATACTGGTGCTTGGAGCTTAACTTCTCCATCTACTTTAATTCCTTATCACTGTCTGTTCCCGAGTTGAAACGTTACTATTGACATCACTTATTAGTATGTTTTTGAACTCCACTATCTCCCTGCTTTTTCCAATATCACTAACTTCTGGGTTTTTGGTAACTGCATTTTATCCAACTAATGGTAACTACAACTAGTTAAATCTCAGCATGTTAACTTGGAGAACTAACTACGTCATTCTCCAAGTTTCAGCTCTCACCAAGCACTTCCAACAGTATCGCCACTCATCACTCTTATCTGGTATGAACAACATGAAAACAACATAATGAAATTATAGTTAGGCAGGTAATCACTAAAGATCTAGAATCATCTATGTGGTAACAAAAAGGAATGGCAACATTAATTAAGGCAGCAATATCTTCAAATTTATGGATTAAAAAGTGTCAATACTCTGGTTCTTCATCTGTCTAACCATTCAGCAAATATTTTTGAGTTCCAGTCTTGTGCCTGACCTATTTTAATGGAGCGTAAAATCATTTGGAGGATGTATAGACCATGTACAACTAATTGAACAATTATTTGTAAATTGTGGTAAGTTCATAAAAGAAAAGTTAGTATAAGACACTGAGAGTTCAGAAGGTAAAGGGAAGCATTCCCGAGGAAGTAACATTCATGGTGATCTAAAAGACCTAGTTTCTCATTTGACTATCACAATAAGCTTGCATCTTAGATACATTAGATGTTGCATTAGACACAACAATTTTTTCTTTTTCTATCAATTTTTCCTTATCAAAATAATGACAGTGTATGTGGGATCCAAATGTTTGGGCCTTTACTGCTCCATTCTGCCTTAATCAAGGAATATAATGTGTTTATACTCTTAGCATCCTCACTCCCAGGAATCCATGTGAAGAAATTATTTAACATGTGAATAATTTATGCCCAAAGATGTTCTTCACATACTTATTTGATCTACCAGACAGAAAAACCTGACTATAGCTTTAATGGAATGATTAACTAAATGTACTATTTACAATATATGTGGAATGTTCGTTCTGTAATGTTAAGTGAAATATCAACATACAAGGTTATACGAAGTGTGCTTCAACTATTTTAAACATGGAAGAATAGAAGTAAACAACCTTGTATTTGTGAGCTAATCATCACCGAGTCAGCAGCATTATGTGGGATTTTGTTTCCTTTCTAAACTCTATTGTTTTATTCCCAAAGTTCTTAGTATGTGAAGGTATTTTCTAATCAGAAAATATAGTTCAACAGTTGAACACAAAATTCATTATTTATGTGTCTTTTTATTATATATGTAATCAAACATTACTCTTGAAAATACTTCAAAATGTAAATAAACAAAGTGAAAAAAATAAAATTTCAAATAACCCCAAAAGCCAGAAATAATCACTCTAAAGATTTCTGGTATTGGTTCTAGACTCTTGCATAGATGTGTTTATTTTCTTTTATAAAATTGAATTATTCTTCCATTTGACCTATCTCTTTCACTTAACAATTAATTGTAACTTTCCATGTCAGTTACTGCGCATTTGTCATACTTAAAATATATACTTTTTATTCTATCTTCTATTATTGAGCACTGATTTTCTTATAATTCTTTTTTTTAAGACAAGGTCTTGCTAGTATAATTCTTTAATAATATAAAAACTAGCTGTGATGAGTATGTATGTTGTGCAAATTGTCCAGAACACAAACTGTGTCATCCTTCATGGGGATTCAGTGTATATTTGGTTTACATTTTTTGGATATTACTTAGCATAAATAGCAAAAAGGAAAATTACTGAGCCTAAGAGCATACACACCATAATACTTATCACAGCAGAAATTTAAAAGCAATCTAATGTCCAATAATTGAAGGTGATTAAAAAATTATAACCATACGGTGGGTACTCTGTAGCCATTTAAATTTGTAGAATACAGGAATATTTACTGAAACAGGAATATGTTCACAAGGTGTCAATAGCAAGAGGAATAGATCAGATGACTGTACACATAACCATATTTTGTAGAAGCAAATCTATTTAAATATATTCAAAAATTGCCAGAAGATACGTACTAAAATTTTATTAGAAAATGTTCTATTTTTATTCTTATTTTTTCTCCGCTATTTTTATTAATATACATATGTAATACATAGTGTTCACAATGAATTTGGGTATTTTGTGCACATATGTATCATATCAACTTTAATATCCCTTCCCATTTTGACCCTCCCAACCCTCCCTACGCTTTCCCCCAACACTGGCTATCGCCTCATGTTGTTAACCGACAAATCATAATAAATTTGCACAATGGAATATTATATAGAAGTGATATGAATGTGCTAGAGCTACACATGATAACTACGCATGTAGGTTTTATTTGTAGACTATTCAGTTAAGATACCAAGTCCCATAAAGACTACATATAATCGAATATCCTATTTATATTATCCCAAAACAAGTTTAACAAATCACTACATTATATAGGGCTAAAAGTATATGTCATACAGGGCTGGAGGAATGGCTCAGCTGTTAAAGCGCTTGCCTAGCAAGCGCTAAGTACCCTAGTTCAATTCCCCAGCACCACATAAGCTGGGCGTGGGGGCGCGTGCCTGTAATCCCAGCACTTGGGAGGCTGAGACAGGAGAATTGCCGTGAATCCAAGGCCAACCTGGGCTCTGAAGTGAGTTCAGGACCAGCCTGGACCACAGAGTCAGACCCTGTCACAAAAAAAAGTATGTGTCATACAGATAACTTACTAACAAGCAAAGAAAGAAATGCCACTCAAAACATTCAGCAGTGTTGAGAAAAAAGGATCAGATTGAGGAAAGATTGTATAAATGGACTTAAATTACTATGAATGTTCTAGTGCTCAGGCCATTTGTGTGGGTGGCTGCATGTCATTATATAATTCAAATCTTATTATCAATCATCTAATAATCGAATGATTATTATTGAAATTAACTGATTAATGGGTGTAAACAGGGTCCTACATTGATCACATAGTGTACACCATCAACCAGTAGTCAATCAATCTATTTCTGTGCACTGGACTTCCATTTGTTTGGGCTGATTTTTATTCTCGCTGGCTCTTCATTCTGTAAAGTTTCTACTTTGAACATATGTATTTTTAAAATCAAAAATTAGTTAAAACCTTATATTAATGTGTTTTTAATATGTGAAAACCTAGTGTCATTCAGAAACAAGCCCAGAATTAGATAGAGATCTAAGATTTGCTTAAACAAGGAGTGAAACGTGTTGACATATTAATAATAATTACCTCTATACAATGAGATTTCAAAATGCTTTTTCTATTTACATGTCTGTGTATTTACATATAGATACATGCATATGTGTATACAATATATATGAAGTCCAAATATTATATGAGATGTGTTTGAAAAATACAATGAATGTTTAAATTAAAAAATTATTACAGTAAAAAACAATGCAATTAATCCCCTCAAAATACTCCCCCTTGCTTCACACACACTTATGCTGTATTCTTGACACTTTCTGAAGTTGCCTGGATGTCTGCTGCCCTGTCTTTAGTTGTGCTATCACGGCTGCCTCAGTGGCCCTAATTCATTCAGAACGTTGAACTTTCACAGACTCTGGGGGAAAGGAAGTCAGGTGAGAACACACCATAATAGTTTTCTGAGCTTGGGTTTTGTTTGTCTGGTTTTTTTTTTTTTTGGTTTGTTTGTTTGTTTGTTTTTGAGACAGAGTCTCTCTCTGTACTCCATGCTGGTCCCGAACTCACTATGTAGCCCAGGCTGGCATTGCGCTCAAGGCAAGCCTCCTGTCTCAGCTTCCCAACTGCTGGGATTACAGTCATGCACCATCAAGCCCAGCTTTATATGGTTTCAGGGAATTGAACCCAGGGCCTTGTGCTTGCTAGGCAAATGCCTTAACCACTGTACCATCCTGCCAGCTTGTAGTCTTCTGTTGGATAGCATTCAGAAGTGACACTCACTGCGTGTTTGATCACTCCTGATAAAGACGCTCATGAAAGAAGAAGAGAACATCTAGAATTGCTTCTTAAAGTGATGGGAGGGTAAGATCAACACCCTATCTCAAAAAAAGGGACAGGACAGTTTCTGATATGTTTTAGTGCCTAGTATGTGAAAGGTTCTGATTCAAGTCCCAGCATCACATAAAAAAAAAAATTAGCTGGGCATGGTGGTCCCTGCCTGTAAAGTGGCTGAGGCAGGAGAATTGCTATGAGTTCATGGCCAGCCTGGGCTACAAAGGTAACCACCTGCACTACAGGCAAGACCCTGTCTCACAAAAAAAAAAAAAAAAAAGCAAAGTGAGAAGAACAATGGAGCAAGTATGCTGGAAGTAAGCGTGAATGTCTTGAAGAGGATTAATGCTAATATGTCTTTTGTTATAACACACTATCTAAAAAATGTAAGCATTCACCATATATGGTGATCATATTTGTATGGATAGTTTATATTTATTTTTTGCTAAAAATAACATGCATATTGTAAACAATAAGGCAACTGTAAAATGCAGTTGTATATAAAGCAAAATTTGAAAAATATTCCTCTCCTAATTCCACTACTCATAGGTAAACATAATCATTTGTTCGCACCTTCTTTATACTTTTTCCATTAATGTCTATGTGTTATGTGTTTCACAAAAATGAAATTATCCTATATACATACATATATATATATACATATATATATATATATATACATATATATTATCACAGAACTTGCTTTTATCTATTTAATAGAAAGTTAATTTTAAAGCAACTACAAGGTATTCCATAATAACATGTACTACATAATTGTCTCAGCTATCGCTATATAATAGAAGCTTAGGTTGTTAGCAGTTTGTTGCTATTATAAAATAACAATATACTTTAAACCTATCCTTTGCATTTTCACAAATATTTTCATAAGCTAATTCCTTAAAAATTAGATGTCTGCATCAGTGCTTGAACCGAATTCCCTTCCCAGCTGGATGCCATCGTTCTTTTCAATTTTTGTCCAATGTTTGGATGTATGCATCCAATCTTATTCCTCTAAGTTATTTTCCACCAATAGCTAATAATGCTAAAAATCTTTTCATACATTTATTAGCTTTTTGTATTTTTTCTCCTGGAAATAACTTGCTCATATCCTCTGCCTTTGCTGGTGCTCTGTCTTTTTTCTTATTGATTTTAAGATATCTCTGGATATTAGAGTTAACATCTTGGTGTCCAGTGTATATTGCTAATTTCCACCATCTGTCCTTAACATTTGTTTGTGATTTACTTGCCATAAAAATTTATTATGTGGATAATCATTTTAAGCTTTTAACATAATTTCTTTTCTGTCAAACTTAGGTAGGCTTCTGTACTACCAAGAATATAAAAATATTCTATATTTTCTCTTAGTATTTTATAAATTCTCACTGATTACTGCATTAATCTGTCTGAACATAGTTTCTCTTGGTATGTCTGTGCATGATGAAAGTATTTAACTTTATTTTTTTCAGAAGAGATAGCCAGATTTTCAACATACTTAACTGAGTCATTTTCCTTACTGACTTATCATGAACTATATAGGTATGTTTATTTTCTGTCCAATTGATGATAATATTTATCTATTAGGGAGCTAGTACCACACTGCTTTGATTATTGTAGCATTACATCTTGAAAGGTGACAAAACTTCTCTCCCTTCATTATTGTCTTTTTTAGAATATTCTTGGCTATTTTGTGCATTTCCATTTTCTGGAGAAACTTTAGAATCAATTTCCACGTTTAAAACATTTCTTTGAAATGCTTTCAAACTTACTAGTAATATGTGAAAGAATTGATATGTTCATTACGGCGAGTTTTACATCTGGGAACAGGATGTCTTTCTCAGTTTATTTAATTTTTCTGTAGTCCTCATTTAGATAGCCTACATTTTTCGTCTTTTTCTTATGGTTCTTAATGCTCTAATGTGAAAGGTACTGCATTGTTACATGTAGATTTATTTTGACTGGCACATAATATTTCTACGTTTTTGGAGGGTTCAAAGGGATATTTTGACACATTTATGAATGTGCAGGGTAGTTAGCATTCTATTACCTCAGGTGTTTATCATTTCTATGTGATGGAAACCTCTGGACTTCTTAGCTATTGTGATATGTATAACAAATTGTACATGATCAGTCGTTGTAGACTCTAGTTACCCTACTGTGCTACTGACCACAGGAACTCATTTCTCCTGTCTGACTGCAATAATTCCCATCAACCAATCCTTCCCTTCTAGTGCTTTCATTCCTCTGTTCTTCTTGATCTCTGGTAATCACCATTCCATTCTCAAGTTAATATGAGATAATTTTTTATATTCACACATGATTGAGATCATGCAGTAATGCTTTCGGTGCCTGAATTATTTCACCTAACATAATATCTTCCAGTTCCATCTGTGTTGCTGCGAATAACAGGATTTTACTTTTTATGTCAGAATAACACACTGCCATGTATATTTACCATAATTTATCTATTTCCCTGCTTGATGGATACCCGAGTTGGTCTCATATCTTGGCCATTGTGTAGTGCTGCAATTGTGTTTTTAAAATTATTATCAATAGTATATATAAAAGCTACTGGTTTAAATATTTATCTTCTACCTAGGCATTACATTAACTTCATGATAATTTTATTACTTTTTTCAGTAGAGTATCTTGAATTCCAAGGTCCTGTCAGTTGTGAATAATGAACCATTTGTATTACTGTCACCAATGTTTGTATTTAATTTTTTCTCTTAGCATATTGACAGAGATTTTGTGACTTTCAGGACAATGCATATTATATCAATCAATAAAGAGAAGGCCATGGAACTTTTGCTTTCCCAAATAGAAATGTCTTATTGTTTCACTCTAAAGGATAATTACCATTGTTTCTAATGTATGCCCCTTTTTCAAGTTAAGAAAATGTTTTTGTGTTTCTTATTGGCTTGTATTTTGTCAAGAATGAATGTGAAATGTTCTAGATTCTTTTTCTGGTGTCTGCCAAGATGATATGAAGACGATAATGTGGTTATTCTCTTCAATCCATCAACATAGTTAATTATCTGATGTTGAGCTATTGTATTTTAGAATAAAACTGACTCGGAGTAGCTCCTCCCCTTTCTTACGTCGTAGCACACTGAGGTAAATAGGTAGGGTTGGTCAAGGCACAGGCAGCTGACTTTGCACATACTGCTTGCCTGCCCCAAGGCCTCAGGAGACAAAGATCACAGTATACACACAACCCACACATAGGATGCCAGAGTGTCGAGAAACACTGGTTAGGAAACTCTTAACTTACTGTTTCCCTTTGGATGATGCCCTTTTCCTGACTCGGTATCAGAATTATGTCCTCTTTATGAATGAACTTATTTATTTCTGGATTTACAGTGTACGTAACTTAGACACATACTGTGCCTTAAACAGTAACAGTGACCAATAAAGCCATTTTGTCCTGGTGCTTGCTTGGGGGCTAGAAACTTAAACATTCTTTTAATTTCTTCTATGATTGTTAGTTTATTCAAATTTTCTATCCTTTCTGGAGTACATTGGTCAAAATCTGTGCATTTCTTCTAGATTTTCAAATATATTGCTGAAAGTTGTGTATATTTTCTAATGTGCCTATGTACTATTTTTCACTTGAACTGTTTTCTTTTACAAGGCTTTCTATAGGTTTGCATTGTTTTATTTTAATTGTCAGTTTTTTAAAAGCAAATATTTGAAGATTGCTACTTTCTGCTTTTGTTAATTCCTTCTTATTTACATTTTGAGTTCTGTGTAATCTTTCTAGATAATTTAAATACATGCTCAGTTTAGTTTTCAGACTTTCCTATTTTAAATTAATGTAACTTAATAATAAATTTTCCCCCAATGTACGTTTGATTATGTCCCATGCTATCACATGCAGTGTTTTCCTAGTTTTACTTTTGTCACCTCCTCTGTGCCCAAGGTTTTAATTTCCTTTTTAATCTAAGAATTATTCAGGAATGCATCTATTTCAGCATGGTTAAGTGGCAACTGACGATTATTTTTCTGTCCTCTTTGCTGTAATACTGTTTATGCTGGCTCTTGTGTAGAGGATGTTTCCATCATCGACTGTACATTTTGGAACATTTCCTTGTGTCCTATATGTAATACATTTAAAAATAAATATTCCACGTGCAATTGAAGTAATAGGTATTTTCTATTCATTCATTGCCATTCTGTGATGTCATGTTTCATGACAATCTCACTGGATTACCTTTGCTCACAGTAATAGTTACTTTCTATGACTCTTTAATGCCTTTGCCTTGACTTCTCTACCTCTCTGGGGTTTTTTGTTACCACCTATCTCTCATATCTTTACTCATTTCCATATTTTCACTTTTTATCTATTGATTTATTCCAGATGTATATTTTCAAAATAACACATGGTTTTTCTACTCTGTCTGTGAATATCTGCCACTCAGTCCACACACTGTTCTTATTCATTACAAATTGATATTAATTTTTCTACAGAGTTTTATTATGATTTATTTTCTTGATGGATTTGCCAAAGTATGTGTACTCCTTTTCCTAGGCTTGATTAGAAGCTTGAAATACCACTCCTAATAATGGTTGCACCAATTCATATACTTTTGAAGTATTGTAAGATTTAAGATAAATATGCAATACCCTTATAATAAAAAAGAAAAACTGCTTTTAAATGTGTTCAATGTTGATTTGTTTTTCACTGTCCCTGAGCAGGCTTGTATCTAATTCGCAGATCCTTTCACTCACCCCTCAATGCCTATCACACCTCCTTGTCTATTTTTTTCATTGCTGTCAGGTTAGTCTCATGAAATATAATTTTCCTCATTTTACTAAAAAATTGGCAATACTAGTTTCCTGGTTAAATCTAAACTTCGACATGTGACATCTAAGTCCCCTGTGTCCTTCCTTACATAAGTGTATCTGTTTTCTACTGGCCTTGGATGGTCTGGTCTAGTAAGCTTGGTTTGCCCACCACCTCATACGCCAGCATCTGTTCCTTCCTCTGTTTCCTTCATTTTGTTTTGTACATTTTTTTCTGCATTCCCAACATCCTCCCCAACTATTAACTTTGGACACCACGTGAATTTCCAGGGAGCAAAAATACGCTGGTCACAAAATTGTGGGAACAAACTGCTTTTTGACTCTGAAGCCTGCAAGCATTTAGTGTTTATAGAAAAAAAAAGATATCTGACCATATCTTGAAGCAGTATAACTTAGGGATTCATATTAACCCCTTGCCCTGAAACAAAGGCTTCCTTACACTTCTATTTTAATAACAGTGCTGGGTACAATCCTTTCAATTCAAACCTTTCCTCAGTCTCTGTGCTCTGGGTCCTCCCTAGCCGAGGAAGGCAACCTCCCACTTTGTTGAGAGTTGATTAGGTCATTCAGGAATTTAGTGCGTGACCTCAACCTTCTCTAGGAATTTCTATGAACTGCTCCAGGCTGAGGCCTCAACAGAGCCCTTGGTTCTATTTTAGTCAGTGTGGCCTTGTACTCAAATAGAGCTAGTAAACTTCATGAACTAAAAAAAAAATCCTTTTCCTATCAATATTATAAATGAACCAATATCCTCTAGAAATGCCACCCTAGCAAAACAAAGTCTTGAGTATGCTTTGTACTTCTACTTTTTTTTCCTGCTACTTCCTCCAGGTAGTTCTTTCCTCAAAGTCCGTAACAGAAGGTAGAGCTGCAAGTAATACTATCCTCACACGGACGAAATCTGCTAGAGTGACAAACCTGAATTCTTTTGTTCCTTGTGGTGCTGAGGATTGAACTCAGGGCCTTCACAGTGAGATATATCCTCAGTTTCTTTTTATCGCGAGGCAGTTTAGCTAAGTTGCTAAGTTGCTCAGAGTGGACTCAAACTTGTAATCATTCTGCCTCAGCCCTCCAGGGTGCTGGGATGACAGTCCTATATCACCTGCCTGGCTAAACCTCAATTCTTAATGAAATACTGCCTCTTTTCTAGATTTTAAAACATTATTGTTTTACAAAATACCTTTTCCATTTTAGGAATTTTATTTAATAATTTTCTTAATTTCATAGTTGCATTATGGGAAATTGCTGAGACAATTTATTTCCCTGGTTACTATTGTTATCACTATGTGTTCTGCTTTTGTCTTGGTTACTTTTTAATTGCTGGGACAGAATGCCCAACATTCTGAACTCTACAGAGAGGAAAGATTTATTTTAGCTCACAGTTTCAGAAGGTCACAGTCCATTCACAGGTGGGTAGATGGGAGATGGTGGAATCATATGGGAGATCTGGGGCCTGGGTTTGGCCAGAGCCAAAGCCAAAGCTGGAAACAGATTTCATGGCATGTCAGAACAACAGAGACAAGTCTCAGAGAGGAATAGCAGAACCAGCACACACCAGTCCAGAACAAGTCCCAAGCACCCAACCCTTCCAGCTAGGTCTCACCTCTTAGCAGTACACAGTATCCATAGGTACATGAGGCTTTTGGGGGACACTCCACATCCAAACCACAACACCTTTCTCTTATGCATTTCTTATTATCAGGTGAAAATCCCCCTGAAGGGTCATGTAGTCTTGAATTTCTCATATCTCCAGCAAGATTTTCTCAGTACCTAGGATCTCTGGTAATCTGCAAATGTCTACACAGCAAGGGGTGCTGACACATCTAAACACTCTTTTTCTATGTGCATTTATTATTCAAAAAGCTCACCACACTATATAAGCCTCAGTTCTGAACCCAGCTCAGTATCAAAAAGTCCTGCACTTATTAGCAATGTGAAAACGGATACCATGCCCCAGTGCCCATGTGGTATATGACCCTGCCTTCCCAGTAGTTGCAAAATATCTAGGCACTGATGGACTTCATAAAGAGTTTGAACATTGCCATGAGACACGTATGGTTGGTGTTCATGCATAGCTACAAAAAATTTTTACTTGTGCCACAATTCAATGATATATACTCGTTTTTTGCTTCATGTTATCCTCTTAAGCATTGTGGTGAAACTGTGGACTCCTGTGGATTACTGTTTTCAAGGGTCCATAATTGCCTTTTAAAAATCTCAATTCATAGACCAGTGATTGGGAGCAATTTTAGGATGGCTCTTAATTCACAAATTCCATATGTCTGTGAAAGCATCCTTGCTTCTTTTCAAAAATAAGATGTTTCAAAACAAGTAGTGAAAAATTAAGAGACCAAACCGTTGGGTCAAAGATGGGTCCCAGCAGAACCAATGTATGACCAGCAGCAAGAGAATTTGGAGTGAAAATTTATTACCTTTATGTCCCTAAGCCTGGGAAGCAGGCCCAGGTGTGAGGTCCCCCATGATCCTTTGCCTGGTTAACAGGTCCAGACATAAAGCCGCCTGTGCAATGGATAAGGGATAAAGGGGATAAGAAACAGGGATAAAAGGGGATGAAGGAATAAATAATAAAAGGGATAAGAAAAGGGGATACAGAAGGGGGCAAAGAGAGGTAAAAGGCTGATTATGGAGTAAAAGGAGATTTTACTGGGCTGTTTAACTAGCATGTGGATTGGGGTTTGGGCACGAAGCATGTTAAGTTGGGAGAACTAGTAGGTGGCATACAGGTGTCCGCTAGGGTTTGAGGTTGTTGCCATCGGTTGGCCAACTGCTGAGAGCAGCAAAGTTATTTATGTTGGGGTCTAAGAAAGTTGTTAAGGCTGGTCATAGTTGCTAAGGCCAGAAGGCTACCATGGCGAAGAAGGAATGAGAAAACAGCTATCTGTAAGCCAAGGTTATATACAGAGAGCCCAGCTGCGTGTGCGGGAACAGCTGAGTTCAGCATAGGCATTACAGCACAAGGACCCCACATGAAACCTGGGTGTTTGGCACAGAAAATATTTCACAGGAGTATTTGGAGCAGAACAGGATGAAATAGGGCAGCTACCATATACTTCTACAGTGGAACAGGATTGCGGTTTTCTCAAAAACATACCACAAGGTCACATGCTTGCTTTTAAGCCACTGCTTCTGTTTACCTGTTTTATAAAACTGTATTAATCCAATCTCTCACTGGTTTTATTCTACCACTTTTTTCCTTTTCCTAGTGCGTTTACTATACCGTGTTGTGTGTTACGAAGGCAGGCCATGTTTTGTTCCCCCTATTCCTCCTTTAGCAGGCTTTTTGGGGGATATTTCAGACGCAAATTATAAAAACAAGGACAAAACAAAAATCTGAAATGCAAAGATCTACTGCCTCCAAGGATTAAGATGTGCTACCTCTACAAGTACAATTTTGAATTCAGTGTTAACTTAGTGTTCACTCCAGAAGGGAAATGCGAAATCACTTTCTTCCAGTTAACTTGATTGTTAGGATCTGTATTCTGTCCATGTTGCAGTATAATAAAAGTCACTCCAAATATTAGTGACTTATATCAATGACTCTTTGCTTTTGCATCTTTCTTTTAGTCCCGAGTATAAGTACTTGGCTTATTTTTAATGTGAATCTCTTTAACTTCCCTGTGCTCTTTGGCCCTTTCAACTGCAGGTCATTTTGTCCTAGCACTGAAAACTTTTTATATAATTTTTCTCTGATATTTTATCCTGGCTTTCACCATTAAGTTGGCTTAAAGCTGCAAACATCAGGCAATGTAACAGCCTGGACATCGGGCTGTCTTGAGATCTCCTCCACCAGATTAAGCAGTCCACCACCCTTAATGTCAGTTTCAGGTAAAGTCTCTGGATAAGGGCAAAATGCCAACAAACTTTTTGCCAGGGCATAGCATGTGTGATTTTTAGATCACTTTCCAATACAGCTCTCGTTCCCATCTGAAACTTGTTGAGCCCAGCCTTTCCAATCCGCACTTCTATCAGCATACTGGTCTTCTGAGCTCTCACCAGTATCTCCCATCAAACTTAGCTCAAAGCTTCTCCAGCCAGCATCTTCAAACCTTTCTAAATGCCTCTTCCAAACGAATTCCAAAGGCTTCCAACGACATGGTCAGGTAAAGTCATAGCAACAACTCCACTTCTGGTACCAATTTCTGTCTTAGTAACTTTCTTGTGTCTGTGGCTCAATACCTGACAGCCACAACTTCAAGAAGAAAAGATTTATTTTACCTAATGCCTTAGTTACTTTTTTGTTGCTGTGACGCAATACCTGACACCCACAAACTTGGAAAGGAAAGATTTATTTTAGCTCACAGTCTCGAAGGTCACAGTCCATTCAGGGGTGGCCGGCAACAATCGAAGTACATAGCAGAGAGAGAGGTGGAGGCAGCTTCCCCGGACAAACAGGAAGACAAGCTGAGGCTAGTTGAGACTAGTCCCCCTGTCCTCCAGGAAGGCAGGTGCAGCTTATGTATCCTTTCAGGTCTCCACCCAGTAACCACTCCCACCTGCATCCAGGTGTGGCCACTACATACTGTTAATCCTAACTTAACTGCACTCCACCCCTCCAGACCAGACCCCAATCCACCAACATCACATGGTTCCATAGACAATCCACAACATTAAAGGACATGAGACTTTTGGGGGGATACTCCAGATCCTAACCACAACAGCTTATAATTTCAGAAAGTCACAGTCTGTTCATGGGTGGATGGCTGGAAAATGGTAGAATCACACGATGGAGCTGCAACTGGATCCAGAGCTGGAGCCAGTGCACTAGAGGCAGAGGTCCTCACAGCAGCATAGTGGAACAAACACAAGACTGGGAGAAAGGGCGGAACCAGCACACTCACCTCCAGGTCAAGCCCTCAGCACCTGTCCCTTCCAACCAGGCTCCACTTCCAAATAGTACACAGTATCCATAGGTACAGGAAGCTTTAGGGGGACATTCTCCATCCAAACCATGACATTGCCCAAGCTGGATTCAAACTTGCAATCTTCCTGCCTCAGCTTCCCATAGTGCTGGGATTATGGATGAGCATAACCATGTCCCACAAACTATACCTTTTAATAAAAAGAATCATAAAGTCATATTGAGAGATAGTTTGTTAGATATGAATGGCAGTTTGGACACTTACAGTTTAATAATGGTAGGAAGAATACCAGTAATTGACAATTTCTTTCTTTCTTTTTTTGAGACAGGGTCTCACTCCATAGCCAGGGCTGGTCCTGAACTCACCATGGAGCCCAGGCTGGCCCTGGACTCACAACAATCCTCTTGCCTTAATCTCCCGAGTGGTGGAATTACAGGGGTGTGCCACCACACCTGGCTTATGTTATGCTGGGGAATTGATTACTTAGCACTCGATGTAGCACTTGCTAGGTAAGTGCTTTAACCACTGAACCATTCTTCCAACCACGCCAATTTCTTTACTAATAGGAAAAGTTTAGCCACCCTGAGCAAAAGTAGCTGAGAGGCCTTTCTCTCCCTCTTGAAGAACATAGTCCTTAGATAAGAGGACAGCTGCAAGGCCACACAAATGCAGAAAAACCGAACTTTTACCAATGGCCAAATGTCCTGTTTATTACCCTTAAGGAATGTCCAAAGGGTTGATAATGTAAAAAGAGACATCTGCCGAAGTTTAGTCACCAAGTTCAAGAAAGTGGCCAAGGTCGAGTTTGAGTGAAACTGCAAATACCAGATATCATGGACTTTCTCAAGTCCAGCACAGGCACTCTAGGGAAGACAATATATCCTTAATTCTTGTTGTACTGTCATTAATCTATCATGTATAGGCACGAATGTTCATGAATGTGATTAGAATCCGATGAATTACAGAAAGTGTGTGCACTGTAGAGCAAAAGTTATATAACCTGAAAATCATCTGCCAGGGGAGGAACAACACTGCCCCTGGGGAGGAATGAATTGTAGAGTAAGAAAGTCCAGGGAGCATAAGAAGGGAACTCGGAAGGTCACCTGTGCTCATTCATTTTCTTGTAATGGCGTGGTTTATCTATCTATAAACCATATGTCTCTCTTAACAAATCTCTTTGGTGTAACTTTCGTTTTGCTTGTGTGGGTCACTTGCAAGTCTTGTCTGAATGCTTTCCAGTACCAACATTTCCTTTTGGACACCGGACAAGAACCATGACATGTCATCTTATGGCAAAGCTCACATCTAGCGCCCACATCATTCCAGTAAGTGTGAGTATAAGGGTTCCATTAATGGTGGCCATCAACACAGTCAGTGCACTACAGTGCACCCTCTGGCCCAGTTAACTTCATCTATCGCACATGTAAAACACACACTTGCCTGCCAGAAAGTTAATCTGCTCTTCACACACAGATATACAATGATGACAAGAGGACAAGAAAGCTATAGACACATCTCCCATTTAATGTGGAAGAATGCAAGGCACATAATTATCTCCTGTCTACAGCAACTCAAAGGTCTCAGACTAAGAATAGTGAAGGACAGATACATTCCCTGATTACAATCTGGTTCTTCATGCATGCGTGTGACACAGGGGATCAAGCACAAGATATACACATTAAGCTATATTTCTAGTTCATGTTTTGGTTGATTTTGGGACAAGGTATCCCAAAGTCACTAAATTGTACAGGCTGAGCTTGAACTTGACATCCTCTACCTGCAGCCACCCAGGGAGCTGAGGTTACAGGCCTGCATCCCTGGGTCTGGTTCACAATGTGGTTTTAATCACTTTAAGTGGAACTCCTTGTTGTTCTCCAAAGATCTTGGCTCTGCTGTCTGAACACATCTGATATTCTTTATTTTCTAGTGTCCTTGGCCATTTCCAAAGAATGCATTGAAAGATACATCCTGTGTTCACTTTTTCAGACTGTTTTCTGTTTCTAGAAAGTTGGAGGGAGGCCAAGAGGCCTCCCTGTATATTGAAGGTTTTAGCCCTTTTTATTCTGTGTGCTACATTTTTATTGATAAAGACCTCAATTTTTTTGTGATTTTCTGAATCCGAATCTACTTAGGACAAAGCCACACACCTTTCTGAGACAAATTTTCTTCTCCGATGTTATCCCCTTTTCTTCGGGCACGTCAGAGTACTGTGAGCAAATATAATTAAGAGTCTTAGGAGCACTTTGTCTACCCTCTATTAAGTACCTTAATTCTTTCAGAGGTACCCTCAAAATGTTTTAGCTACAACTTTCATTAGCTTTATAAATAGACCACATATTTTTGGCAATGCCCTCATTTGATATTTAACTGGAGAGGCTGCCGAAAAAGTGAAGTTCTTTTTAACCTAGTAAGTTCTTGCTCTTTTACGTTCTCTTTAACGTCTCTGTACATACTCGCCAATTCTTTCTTTGGTTCGCCTTATTCTTGCTGCGCTCTAACTTCCCCTATGAGCAGCCATAGGCCATTTTCAGTGCTCTGTATGGAGACCTCAGCCAAAATGACAAGTTTCTTAGGAACACCTTCCACCTTCCAAATCTCCTTCAAGCAGTGGGTTTGCCAGTTACTCCACTACTAGATAAAACAAGCACATCTATAATAAACATTTCCTTACTAATTTTCAGTCATTATTATAAATTTTCGGTCCTCTGCCTGCCACACTGTTCCAAAGACCATGTCATATATGTGTTAATTGTAAATATTACTAGGGTTCAATGTGATGATATTTCAACACATGCTTACAGAGCACACTGATCAAGTCCAGCCTCCCTTTATTTCTCTCTCCCTCCTTCCCAACCTCTAGGAATTGCTTTTCTGTATTCAGGTCTTTTTCTTTTTTAACTTCTGCCTATGAGAGATAATGTATGGTGCTTGTCTTTCTGGAACTGGCTTATTTTATTCAACATAATGTCTTAGAGTTATGTCCTTTTTTTAGCTGCAAATGAAAGGACTTCATTCTTCTTTGTGGTGGAAAAGAAATTTGCTGCACCAGTAAGGAGACACAAACAGAAAACCTGAGTGGCTGGAGGAAGATATTCTATGCGAATGGAAACAAAGCAAGCAGGAGTAACTACGCTTGTGTCGGACGCATGGACTTAAAGACAAGGTAAAAAGAGACGAGGTCATTATGTAATGAATCAGGGGATCGATTCAGCACAAGATGTAGCGAGTGTTCATGTATGAAGTGTGAAAGGAAAACACAGCGAGGTTTAAATTGTTGCAGTGAGAGACACAGCGTCATTCATCCACCCCAAGTAACTTGCCCTTGCTTGTCTTCTGGTCCTTGCCACTTTCTGAGGCAGCTCTAGAAGTCCTTGTTTACGGTTGTCTCTAGTGACTCTTGCGGTTGTCTCAATTCCCTTAAGTCAAAATGTTTAATTCTCACGATCATTTTGGCCGTGAGGAAGAGCCAGAAGGCACAGGGTGCCCAACCTGCTGAATAAGGCGGAAGAAAACACACTCCGAAGTATTTCTAAGTTTGCCTTCTCATTAGGTAGCAGCTGGCGGCAGCATGCAGCATAAAGACACAAAAGAGGACTTCCAGAACTGCGTCACAAAGTGGCACGAACAACGGGCTAAATATGTTTGAAGTGACAGTGAGTATTTTTGAAGGATTTTAGGGACAATGTACCTTTTACTGTGATGATTTTTTTAAAGGTTAACATTTGCCATAGTTTTCAATTGCTCCTTTATTTTTCTTTTTGAGACAGGGTCTTGCTTTCTTGCTCTGCTGGTCCTGAACTCACTGTGGAGCCGAGGCTGGCCTTGAACTCATGTCAATCTTCCTGCCTCAGCCTCCTGAGTGCTGGGATTACTCAGTTACTCCTTTAAAATGCATTTAATACTGGAGATTATTAGATCTAAGGGAAGGATAGGATTGAATATAGTAATAATGAAAAACCTTCAGCACTGCACTTTCATCAGTGGGCAAAAAATTAAATTTTGTCAGATGATGCGGAAAAAAATTAACAAAGAAACATCTAAGTTCAACTATACCATAGACAAGTAGAAGGCCATGTATTTTAGAATTGTGTTTTGATAGTACTCCACATAAGTCACAAATTTTTTG
The DNA here is from genome assembly GCA_004027205.1 of Ctenodactylus gundi. Taxonomy (NCBI): domain Eukaryota; kingdom Metazoa; phylum Chordata; class Mammalia; order Rodentia; family Ctenodactylidae; genus Ctenodactylus; species Ctenodactylus gundi. The sequence continues at coordinate 339,866 of PVKB01000337.1, forward strand.
TCAGTTATTCATTGCTGTATAATAAGTCACCTTAAAACTTGGTGGCATGAAATAAAGATTTATTATTACACACAGGCATGGAAGTTGGCTGGGCACTTTTTGGGGCCTCAGCTGGATGGTTTCTGAATCTGCTGTTAGCTGCAGATTAGCCTGGGCTCCCTATGATATGGAAGAAGGGGGTGCAGCTGACTCTAGGCTGTCCTAGCAATGCGTCAGCTGGGACAATTGGCTCTCTTTACATTTCCCCAAAAGGCTACTCTACCCTTACTTTCAGGCCACGGGAGGGGTATCAGAAAAGATTTAGAAATGAGCAAGTTTTACAGCCTAGGGCTAGAAATAGAATACCATCAAAGTCAGGTTCAAGGACTCAGGAAACAGACTCTATTTCCTGATGGGAGGAAGCACAGAATCACATCTTCAGGAGTGCATATGAACAGAGACTGGCAAGGCAATCAACGAAATAACAAAGTTACTCTGTGTGGTTTGCTAAAATTGGGACAGGTTAATCAGGGCCCAGACTTCGTGATATGACCTAGACAGGACCAGTAAGTTAGTTTTTCATTTACGTTGAGCCTGCACCACAACCATGTGGTTCTATGGAGCAGGGCAAATCCTGGCCCTACTCTCCGTCTGCCTTAGAGTAGGGCTTCCATTCCCCTTGCCTTCCTAGGACTTGATTTTCTGTAAAGTTTCTTGTTTTAGTTCATAATTTCTTCCTCCCCACTTCTCTGTTCTTCACTTTACATGTCTTTTAGTATCGAGGAGGAAAAAGCTTGGATGCCATTCACCTTATATTAACAGATCTCTGTATCTCTAATTGCTTTCTCCATAATTGTCTTGATTTAAAAGCCAATTTCCAATTTATAATAGATTTGGGAAAATTTTTCCAATCTGAAAACTTTCTTATTTTTAGGTTTTGGATCTTTTAAGAAGTATCTCTGCTGGGTTTGGTGGTACATGACTATAACCCCAGGAATCTGGTAGGCTGACATAGGAAGATAGTCAAGTTTGAGCTGAGCTTTGACAACTTAGCAACTTGGTGAGACTTTGTCTCAAAATAAAGAAAATAGGCTGGAGATGTATCTCCGTGTGAAGGCACTGGGTTGAATCCTCAGTGGAAACAATAAGAAAAGAAATGAAAAGAACCTTGTTTATAATTCCAGCCCTCTGAGAGGGTTGGTGAGGGGTGCTATGACAGGAGGATTGTAAATTTAAGCCTAGCGTCTGCAACTTTGTGATTTAGGGAGAACCTGTCTTAAAATTTAAAATGGGGTTGGTGATGTAGCTCGCTGTGAAGGCCTTGAATTAAATCCCTAATACCACATATGCCAAAAAAAAAAAAAATCTGGATTTAAAGAAAGACAAAATGCTTTTCAACACACTACTGGTTGTTTTCCGCATTTGTGCTTGGCTAAGTTGTTACCCAAGCCAATGTTTTAGCAAAGCACAGAAGGTTAAAGGAAAAAAACCTTCCTAAGATTTTTAGCCATGAAGTTAAATCTGGGAAAAAAAATCACCTGTTATTGTATATCTGGATAACTTGTTTTATCTTAAAAAGCTACAGACCAGCATAGTTACCTTTAAAAGAAAAATCAGGTTGAGACATAGCTCCGTGGTTAAAATGCCTGCTTTTAATTTGTAAGGCCCTGGGCTCGATTTCTCATGTACTGCATAAGCCAGGCAGGGTGGTGCACACCTGTAATCCCAGCACTCAGGAGACTGAGGCAGGAGGATTGTGGTGAGTTTGAGACCAGCCTGTGCTACATAGTGAGTTCTGGACCAGCCTGGAATGTAAAGCAAGAATTTGTCTCAAAAAGAAAAGTCTGAGAAACAATACTTGGTTGTTTAATGCTCTAGTTGAATTGTCTCAAGATCATTATTTTTCCATGTAGAAGTTATTTTATTCTGCAAAAAACATGTTTTGAAATCTTTTTTGGATAAATAACTAAGTTCATTTATAATGAAGTTGTATAAATCAGTGCTCCAAGGCCATGGCTCTATTTCAGATTATTTTTGTAAGAAGCAATTATCTTTTCTATGTTAAATCAGGGAATTTACTAGTTTCTTTTTCTGAAAATACAAACTTCAGGGTTTTTTTTTTTTTCTTTCAATTAAGCATTTTTTGGCTCCTCTCTCATCCTTTTCCTCCACCAAATCTCGCATCCTCTTTAATTATCTTTTGGGTCCAGTTGACTTCAGTTACTGGAACAGTTAATAAACTCTGTTATGTCATGGTTTGGCCCTCTTAGGAAAATTCCACAATGATCAGAAGCCTCATGCCTGGAGAGATTGAGTTTCTACACAGTACATCTCCTATGACCATTCTTTCTTTCATTTTTACCAGCATTTCTCTCCAAATCTAATGGTAGTGATGAGGCTCTTCAGACTAGTCCCTCTTTTCATACAAACTACAGAATTTTAGTTGGTATTGATAGAGGCAGATCACACACCAAAGCACTAATGCATGCCACACAAAAACATATACACATAGTAAAATTAGATGGTGTATTCATCTATTTTCTGTTGCTATACTGAGATAACCAAATCTGGGTACCTTATACAGAAGAGATTTTAGAGGTCCCAAGGCAAGCTGCCAACAGCTGCTTAGCTCCGGTGTGGATCTTCCGGTTACATCACAGCACGATAGATGGCATCATGGTGGAAGTGCATATGAAAGGGAGAGATCACAAAGCAGGATAGGAAGCAAGGGGTTGAGTAAGAATCAAGTTTACTTTAAAAAATAACAGGAATTTTCTTGGGAATTAACTCTCTTCTGCAAGACCCAATGCATTACATAAGCTCTTCCAATCCCTCGTGTAAGTAGAGCCCGCAGGGGCCTAATTACCTTCCGCTGAGCACTGAGCAACACATGTGAAAGATTCCACAGCTCAAGAGCACTGCGTGAGGAACCCAGCTTCCAGTGCATCATTGCATGACACACTCATATCCAAACCACAGCAGATATTGTCCTGATGCATGTATCCAAGAATACGGAATTACGTTTGGATACGAGGTGGACATTCTCATTAGGGACACATCCAGCCAATATCAATTCAGCCTCTTTGGCCTCTACTGTACATAAGCTGGTTTTTTTTATGTTTACACCTTTTCCATATTGACTTATTCTGTTCTTTCACAGTCACAGTATTTTCTTGAATATGTCTGAAGATTTTTCTCCTAAAGTTTCCTTCTGTTTTCTGCATTAACAATTTCAGATTAGCTCCTTTTAGTTTTGCACAGATTTTCATGTGTTCATTATCTTCAAGTAGTGGGAAGTTCTTTTATTTTCCAGGTCACTTTTGAGTTGTTCAAGTTAATGACCCATGACCAAATGTGAACACCACTCTGGTTGTTATTCGCTTTGGATCACATAATACCCAGATGCCTATTTGAGAAACTTTACACTAGGAAATCAGTACTTGTAATTTTGAGTGATATAATTCATGGTATCTGAGCTTGTGATTTTCCAAAGGGTACTTCTGGTTAAGCTTTATTTGATTTTTGTCTCCTTGACCTTTTAAGCCATGTGATGGGGCTTTCCTGATTAGCAGTCATACAGATCTATTGCTGAACCTCAATATCGGTACTTTAAGGCATATTTTTTGTGACTTTTTCCTGTCTGACTATTAAGTTGAATCGCATGTTTTTATATAATGTATGCCTTGACTTAGACTATTCTTAATACTCGACAAATTTAGTGAAAATGCATCCATCATTTTCATGAGATACTGGTGTGTATCGATAAAAATATCCAACACTGAATTGTTCATTATTTGGAATAACTGAAAATTGAATTGAATATATTTGGTGCGTTAAATAGCACCACCACATATATTCTGATGTATATCCATTGAACAAATATATGATTAAACTGTCTGAGTGTTCTTGCATAGCTTCTTAAAAATATTATATGGAGTTAACTAATAGTAAAGTTGTAAATTATTTTATTATACATTTGAAATTGTAAGAGAGCATGACATTTTATTTGTAAAGCAAATTTACAATATTATTTCAGTGGTGTTAAGATGTATAGGCAAAATAAGAGAAAATATGCCACAGTATTACTGCTAACTGCCTATGCATTATGAATGGCTTGGAAAAATCTCTTTGACATCATTGAGTTACTCCCTTGTTTGCCACTGGGCACACTACCTGACACTCACGACTGAAAAGAAGAGGGATTTACTTTAGGTCACAGTACAGGGGTCTCAGTCCATGAATGATTGGCTAGCAATGGTGAGAGAGCCTTTTATGGAGGAAAACTGCCTACAGCAAGATGGCCTGGAAGCAGAGACAGAAGAAGTCAGTGACAAGAGTACACCCTTGCAGGTCGTGACGCATTGATCCATCCCTCTAACCAGGTCCCGTTTCTTAACATCCCATGAAATTATCAATGGATAAATCCATCAATGAGTTTAGTGTCCCTATGATCCAATAAGTGAAAATCACTGGTTTTCTTTTCCTTTAAACGAAGGGTGGTTCCTGTGTTTCCGAAGTGGTTAGGGATAGCAACTACGCTTTATTGAATACATTGAGAGCTAAATTAACAAAATATGTAAGTTAGATACATGCTTTGGTCCCAGCTTAGAGATCTCTCTCTCTTCTCTGTCTTAAGTATGTTACTCATTGAGCATGTGTTGTTTATATCAGTATTTTCAACTATAGAGTTTCACGAGGAATGGTATTATGTCATAGAAGTGATCGTATTATTGCCAATGCCTAGTGTAAAATCATCACTAAACTAATATGTGAAGGTTATTAAAGAAAAGTAAGGAAGCTCATTTTATAACATCAACTGACTGCTTAGTTGACATAATAAACTTGTTCTTTTACTATTCATGGGAGCTGAGATGATAATCGATAATATGAGGAAAAGAATCTCAGAGAGTTTATATGTACCTTGCCTAAGATTATATAGTTTATAAGTGAGAGGGTCCATGTGTGGAGTTTGTGCTACAAGCTATTTTGTACTGCAACAAGTATCTGATATTATAAAGGATAATTACAATAAAAAATCTTAGCTCACAGTTCTGGAAGCTGAGAAGTACAAGATCAAGTTTCTGGTATCTGGCAGGGGCATTCTTGACGCATCACATCCTAAGGTAAAAGGTGGCAGGGCAGGAATGCAGGAATGCAGGAGAAAGGTCTGAAATTTCTCTCTTTTATACCACCCCTGACGGTAGAGTCCTTATAGATTAAACACTTCTGAAAGTTCCTGCCTCTCAATATTGTTACAGTGGTAATTAGTTTCCAACATGCGTTTTTCAGGAGACAGATATTCAAACTATAATACGTGGAAACCAAAATTAGGTTGGCTCTGGAGTTCGCCTTCTTTTCTGCTACATTGTCAAGTAACCTGATAAATCTGGGTGAGAAACAACAAATCACAAGCAGCCCGGGTAGACTCAGACCAGGTAGTTTTTACACAGACAGCAAAGGCAAAATCAATATAGGGTCAGCTCCCCAGTTTCCTTGTCTCTCAGAACGATATCGTCAAAAGAAGTGGGGCCACGTGACAGGCCTTATGAGTGGCGAGGTACCCTGCTGCTGAGGACCCGAGTGCAAACCATAGCCAAGCAATTCCAGAGTTTGCAGCTGTTCCCTAGGAGAACAGTTACGGAGCAGTCCCCTCCACTCTACTCTCTATATGGAATGTATCATGGGGGCAAATGAGTCAGCTCATTTGAGCCATTGAGAGAGGGAGGCAGAGAAGATTGGTGTCCGTTTACTGAACACCATGGAACGTTTTAAGGAAGGATAGATAACACAAGGCTGAAATATCCTTCAAGGAAAGCCTTGCGTAAAATGAGTTGCTGAACCCAAATCAGGCAAAAAGTTTGAATGACCATTACATAATTATATTACTTGTTCTTAAAAGTTCAAAAAACATATTGTGGCAATCTGCTTCTAAAGAGTCACTGAAAAAGATTCATACCCTTTTCGTTGCTGCGTAATTAAATGTTTTTAAGAAAAAAATTTTCTCAATTTGCCTAAATAGTTTCTTGATTTTTAAAAAATAAATTAGCTGGTATAATTGCCTTTAGAATGTCATGAGAATGACTCAATAGCTAATTTTTGGCTATGTTACAGTTTAAGTTTAAGAAAAAAAACTGTAAAAGATCATGTTATAAATATTAGGAAATGTCTCTAATGTGAAAGTTCTCCAAAAGTACAATTTAAAAATTTCAAATATAGATATGTTATGGACGAATAGCTAATGGGAATTAGTTGTCATACATGTTAATGTTCATAAATGGGAATTTTTAAAATGAATCCTGGTCTAGGCTATGATTTGCTCCAGAGAAAACTTTGCAAATAGCCACATTGATATATATATATATATATATATATATGGTATTTGTTGAAGCTCAAATGCAGATAGACATTTCTCCCTCTTCCCAATTTTGGAAAGTAGTGGATGGGGAGCCAGAAGGCGCCTAATTTCAGTAGTAACTCACTGGTTTGAAGTGCCAGTTCTTTCTCATTGAGCTGAAGTGGGCTTGTAGAACCTCTGAAGCATCTTTCAGACACACAAAATCTAAGATTTTCATTACGTGCTAGGATGCATTAACCTGTTTCATTTTTTTTTCTGGCAGTTCTCCAGGATAGTAACATATTTACTGTTACTTACTGCTATTTTGTTGAACATTGGTTGCTTATTATTCTACTGCCAATTACTGACTGTAGCTAAACCCATAGGAGGCAGGCTTGTTTTGTGCAACTCACACTTGAACAATTCTCGGGCACTGCTTTCTGGGATGTAGTGATGATTGTGATAAAATATTGGGCTTCAATCCATACAGAAAATTAAGATCTGTAGTGGAATTGTAAACAGACTTGATGAGTTGGCCATTGATTATTCATACGTACTGGGTTTTTATCTGTGATGAATATGAAAACTAAATGCATACCTGCAAAGCTGTAGTTTTTTGTTAACAGTTACCCCAAATTTCTGTCTCTCTTTGGAGTGGCTGGATTTTGTGAGGGCACTGTGAGGACTTGGGCTACAGCACAAAACTTTCATAAATGTCTTTAAAGGAGTTCTAAGGCCACAATCTTCACTTATTTTTATTTCTCTTTAACAGACAAAGGAATTAAAAAGCAATGTATAGCTACATACTTCATTACCTCTGAGCTGGCTTTCATGTTTAATTCTTTGGCTGTATACATTCTTAGCAATTCAATATTTGAAGTATAATAAAGCTAAAAAGATGCAGATATTCTGATATGGGAAATCAAAATTGCAATTAACTATCATCAGAGTCAGACATTAGAGAGAAATCTTTTGAAATGTTAATGTAAGGAATAAAATTGCCTTAGGGTTTTTCTTACAACAGGTTGGTTTAGTTGACTTTCAAGGTATTGTTTTAACTGTGTAATAGGAAGAAGGATTAATCCTGTGACTTGGTTTAATCCCAACATAGAAGAGAGAAATGGCAATATTGGCAAAACTGAGTTAACGATAACATCAACACTGAGAAGCACAACCTCAAATACAGTATGTAATTCAAGGACACTAAGTATGATTTACTTTGATTATTGGTGTTGACATCATCTTCACATGTATAAAGTTTTCCAAGATCCTATACAATCAGTTCCTCAAAGATATATCTGAAGCAGCCTTACAAAGCAGAGAGAGAGAGAGAGAGAGAGAGAGAGAGAGAGAGAGAGCGCGCTGGTTCTATTCCTAACCTCAGTTTCCTCACTTGTGATAGATAAGATAGATTGATAAATAAGACCAGGGGCTCTTAAGAATTTTCCAAAATATGGTCCCAAGTCTTCCTCTGGGCAACAAGTATTCACATGATAGGTTATAAATGAATCTAAAAGAGTGGTTATTTCCGTCATTTGTTATAAGCTTATGGCACATAATTCCAGAGACTATTTTATGCATAGCCTTGAGGAACCTTCGCATTGAGGGCTATATTCATGACAGTGCTCTGCACAATTTGCGAATCCAGATTAAAATTCCTTCGCCCTCCATAGGTAAACTGCAGACATTGCAGTGCTGAGGCTGAAACACGGAACTACTCCCCATCCCAGATAAAATTTGTATTATGTATAAAATTTGTATTTTATAGATGGAAAACTGAGGTACAGAGAAGTTACATAATTTACCCAATAACTCGCAGCTAATAAGTGGCAGAGTTCTGATTCGATTCTAGGCAGTTTGACTCCGGTGTCCTTGCTCTTAGCCACTATCCTATACAACAGGCTTACTCAGAGAGCAATTAAAGGTTTCCAAAACTTGATATTCACGAGCTAATATCAAGACACTGCTTAGAGTTGCTGAAGTGTTCATTTCAGGTTTGCAAGGCTCCCACAGTGCATATTCACACACAGCCAGCTATTGGAGTCCTCATTTTCAAAGTTGTCCTAAGAGGATTGTGGTCTGCCAGGTTTTTTTTCCCCTTGTATTCTGATTTGGAAATTATTGTTGGTGTGTTTTGCTGGATATTTCCATCAAAGCGTGTGCGTCCTAGTTCTCACCTTCCATGTCATTTCTGTGTAGACTTCCTGACCACAAGAAGCCCTTCGCTAAACCATGTAGCTGTTGGTGACTTCTTGGTTAGCCACCAGCAGCAGTGACAGCTTTGTGATTACTCACTTCTTGTAAGGACTCAGTTTACCGCTCTCTTTCTCCTCACGTCCTACACCGGCAAGTGAAGAGGCTGGAACAGGTGTTTGTTCATCCGGTCTCAGCTTATTTCTCCAGGTCTCCATAGGCAATTTGAAGAAGACCGAGCACAGCGGAAGGTATGCTGCGGGTACCAATTGTCAAATGGCGCCATATTTTCACTTCTTAGCAACAGCACAACCTCTTGAAAATTCAGGTTCCAATTTTCATAGAAGAGAAATACAACCAAGTTTGGGCCTTTCCCTTTTCTATCTGTTGTGAAGGCCCAGATTAAGTATTACTTTTCACACAAAATTTGTAGCCCCTTAAAGCTGCTAGTCTTAGATTTTTCGGCAAAATGGTAAGTTCCCAGTAAAGTATTGATGTTCTCAGTATCGAATTAGAACAATTTCCACGAAAAATAAAATATTTGCAACATTCATATGCAGAATCCACATTCTGTTGTTTGGCTCCCAATATATTAGTTTGTATATGGGGTGGCATATATTATAATTCTGGTATCTCACGCTGAAATTTTTAGATATGGCAAAGCGTTGCTATTACTTGACAATAAAGTTAAGTCAACAGGCTTATCAGTAACAAATGCTAAAGTATAGATTAGTTTGCTCATAGTGCGCTCATCAACAATACATTTAAATTATATATAGGCAGACATACAATGGGATATGGCTTATGGGGCATTGAGTAGCGAGAAAGTACCACCCTGCATGGAAAGAAGATATGTATAAGAAGCGAGACACAGTCATGCTAAAGGACTTCAGTGAAGTTAGTAGGTATCGAGGATGGATATTGAGAACGATTTCAAACAGGAGTTATCCCTTGAACTAGATGTTGAATTTTTCTTGCTATCCCACCAAAACCTATGGAAAGTGCCGGATTAGAGCATACATCAGACATGCCAGAGACACAGAACCTCTAGGATGTATGTGAGTCTTTGGGTGTATGTGCATGTACGTATGTGTGTGAAAGAGAGAGAGGAGAGAGCATGGAAAGATAGATAAAAGACAGAGATAAAGAGAGGGAGGAGGGGAGAGAGAGAGAGAGAGAGAGAGAGAGAGAGAGAGAGAGAGAGATGAGATTTATTATGGGAATTGACTCCTGCATTGGATAGTTATGGAAGCCAAAAAGTCTCACAATTTTTTACTTAGACTGATATTTCAAATGCTACTCTCTCTGGAAACATGTTTACAGACACATCCGGAACAATGTTTTACACATAAAAATTAATTATCTCAATAATTTAAAACATGGTAAGTCATACTTAATATTCTGCTGCTTAAAATCTTTGATGCCTTTCTAATTGCCAACGAGAGAAGGAGCCATTCTTTTTTTTATGGTCACAAGACTTGCCATGTTCTGGTCTCTGCCTACTTTCCTGAGCTTATCTCCTACTCTCTCTCAAATTTGCTCTGTTCTGAGCACTCTGCTTCTCTCTTCATCTGTTGCTCAGGCGAATATCATTCTCCTCTTGAGGACTTCTAACTCTTATCTTCCTGTGTGGCATGCTCTTTGTCTTTACAGATGTATGATTCCTTCTCTTTATACAGGTTATAAGCTAGGTGGTGCTTTCTCCTCAGTGAAGCCTTCTCTGATCACCTGAATTATAGCAGCCCTTCCGGCTGTCTTTCCCTACTACCACTTTTGTTTTCTCTCGAGCATGTGTCAATGCCTAAAACTACCTAACCTGTTCATGCCTGGAGGTTCATTGTGATCTATCTTCACCACAGTAAGCATATTGTGTTAGTCAGCTTTCTGTCACTGTGACAAGATACCAGAGAATGTTGCCTTACAGGAAGAAAAGGCTTTTTTTGGCTTGTGGTTTCAGAGGGTTTAGTTGATAGTCACTGGCTCCATTGCTTCTAGGCCTGTAGTGGGATTAAAACCTCATGCCAGAGGGAATGATGGAGGAAAGCTGTACACCTGGTGGCGGCCAGGAAGCGAAGACAGAAGAAAGCAGCCGGAGATCATGTTCTGGAGAACTTCCTTTTACTTCTCCTATTGGATAGTGCTGCCCACATTCATACCTCATCTTTCCCCTCAGTTTCCATATGTCAGTCATCTCAGGAAATGCACCCAGGCTTATCCAGAACTGTCCTTTACTGTTCTAGATGTATCTCAGTTCAATCAAGTTGATGACTAACCATCATAAGCAGTAATTGCTTTCTGCTCTTTCACTAGCGCTTATATAATTGAGGTTTTTTTCTATTAGAAACCAAGAAGTTGGTGAATCACAGTTGCTTTTGATCAGCCTAATTTTGCTTGGGACAGTAATGGTTTAAAATTGCTTTCTAGAAAAACTTCTTTGTTAAATAGAGCCATGCTTTAACACGATGTAGATCAGTGTATGACAGAATTATATTTTATGTGCGTGTGCCCATGCATCTTATATGCAAATTGCATGATTTTTATTGTCTTCCAGCTTTCTATTGCCACAAGTGGGGTCTTCACCTGTGAAGTTTAGGGCTGAGATGGACCATGTTCTTACTCAGAACTTCTGAAGTGGCAGAATCAGAGGTATAGCTAAATAATAGTTAAGAAAATCAAGACTTAAGACCTGGCAAAACAACCCACATTTTAGGTCTAATAGTGAGGTGAGAAAAAAATAGCATAACCTGTCACAAGGCTCAAGACTGGGATGATTTACAAAACTAGGACACTGAACAAAAGATGGTTTGCCAAAGTATATCCAAACAGAGAATGTGAATTAGTGTTACATTGTTCCTACATCCTTGTAAATCAAGGGACGTGGCAGGAATCTGTGCTGTAAGCATGATTTCATAAAGGAGCATTGCACAGTTAAATATCCGTTGTATTTAATACAGGCTGTGTCAAATCCTGGAAAAGTATTTATTTCCTATAGATTGCTTAAACATTGCTAATAAGAGCTGGAGCTCAGTGGTAAAGCTATGTGCCCAGCAGTGCAAAATAAATACACAAATAATAAATGAATAAATAATAAATAAATAAGATGATGCAGAAGTAGCTTTTGTGACTATGTTGGAAGCTGTTGGACAGCTGTGCTGCCTGAGAGGTTCTAGGCTGGCACTGCTAGCATCTTCCCCAGGCTGGGTTGTAGAATTGTGTCGGAAGGAGTGAGAATATTCCTTCTGGGAATGTCTATCCATGGTGAAGTTCAGAAATTATTTTTACATATATTTTACAGTCATTACATATCACATAAAAATCCACTTGGTTGGGTTTCAAAAATTTCTGTCTCTTCTACCCTGGAGAGTTCTGTAAAATTGTTCACTCCTGCTTAAGTGCAACTACCTACAGGATTATTCAGGATAAACCATTCCCTCCAGGTTTTCCTGTGGAAACGTCCAGTAAGTATTAGCTAGCAGAAGTGTCACGAAATGAGTATTTGATTAAGACTGTGATTTCTTTTCAGAATGGTACAATAAGACATATTTGTTACAGAGAGCCCTCCCTCCAAAGAGATATCTTGTTCAAAAGTTTAATATCAGAGTTGAGAGAGGGAAGTAGTTGACTTTTAAGTGTCTTATCTTTTGACTAAATTATAAAAGTGTAGCATTGTCATTTCTCTTTAAAAATAAATAATACATGAACTGTCCTGTCCCACAGGGAAGAATATAATTGAAATATTGAGTTCATTTATTTGAAACAGTAATAGTAAGAGGTAATGGCATATTCTGACACCTTAGCTGCTTTTCTGAATCCCTGGGAGACTAGACAGGTTGACATAACAGTGTCACATTTTTATTAGAAATAAACATTACCCTCCTGTTATTTCTTAATCATGAGCTACTTATTTCCACTGTAGTTTGGGTTTCAGATGCTTTTATATCTAGTTAATGTGAGATAATCTAGGTTTTTAAGAAGCTTTGTGGACATCATAGAGGTTTGAAAAATAATATACTTTGCTTTGCAAAACAATGTGCAGTGTTCTGATCAAATGGACGGTCTTAACAGCCCAGGAGTGATTTATCTAGGGGTATTACGACAGGAATAGGTAAGCACAAGAAAAAAAAAAGTCTTGATTATGAGTTGGTGATGTAAGTGGTTTACAGCACTGACCTGCCAATTCTTCATTAAATATAGTTGTGATAATCTGTTATGGGGCCATTAGATCATGTGCCACACTGTTCTGTAGTTGTTTATGTGTCCACCTTTCTCTCTGACATGTTCATGTTCAAGGGCACGGTCGGTCTCTGTTTTTTTTTTTATTTCTCAAGTCCCCGCATTGTCAACACTCAGTGCTGGGCCCAACTTACTGTGGAAAATCTTGCTGTTTTCTAGGTAGAAGAAAAATTGAACGTATTCACTATTTTTCTAACATTAAATTTGTCAAACTCCAACCTCTGTACGGAGAGCGAAGTGACTGTTAATCCTGATTTGTGCGTTTCACTGATGAAGAAACACCTGGCTGGTCAGTAAAGCGTGTTCGTGGGTTTGTGTAGGTGAGTCATGGAAGTGTGTCCTTGGCTACTGTGTCTGCTCCCTGAACCCTTCTTCTTTGGCTTCTGGTGCTTCCTGAGCACATGACTAAGCAGCTCTGTTTCACCATAACCTTCTGCCGTGATAGTGCCCGCCTTGGAATCAGCTGACTATGAAAACTTGAGCTAAACTAACCTTTCTCTTCTTTAAGCTGTGTCAGGTGTTGTGTTTCCTGGACGAGAAAGGCTAGTAATACAATGGAGGTGTTAAATATTTGTTCCATGCTTATTTGTTTCTTAGCAAATACATGTCGTTAACTCAAGCCATCCGTGCTCAGGGAGAGGTGTATAACTGTGCAGCCTTCCATGTGTGAGGGCAACAGTAAGATGGATGATGCTTAGTTCTTCTAGACCCCCAAGGGAAACCAAATTAAACACAATCGATTGTCAGATACGGAGTTCTCCAAACTGCTTCGGATCCAAAGGATATTGGTTTGTTGAGGCTTGAGTTCTACTCTTGTTAATATGTGGAAAATTATTTCCAGACCAAATTCTATTTGTGTCTTTCTGAAGTAAACATTTGCTGTGGTTTATAAGAAGTTTTTGTGTATTTTTTAATACAAGTATATATACAAAAGGTGGGATTGAGGTGGTGTTTTATGTGTTCTAATAGCATAAGTACCAGTTGAAAATGTGTATTTTGGCAATTTGGTAACAGAAGGTGCCTGATATGTAGCCTAGGATGAGATTCTTTTACTGTTATACTTTCTTTACTCTTCTGGCATGATTGTCAGCGATCAGCACTGGAAGCCTGCCTCTCACCTTTATAGCCTTCCCGAGTTATTTCTGGGATATTAGTGCAATTTACAATTCAAGATAGATGACACTTGGGAAACATGCGTACCCAACTTACATATCCGAATAAGAATACTCATCTCATCTTAACCCCACGATAGCTCAGAATATGTTCAAAATTTTTCTTGCTTTGAAAGGTAGTTATCTAGCCAAATGAGGAAAATTTCCCTAAAACTTTACTTAAATATGCACACTGAACTAAGACCATTGTTATTTAGTTTCAAGTGCATATTAGACTGAGAGCTGTTGCCTGATTCAGCAGATTTGGTGGAGTCACTTTAAAATAGTTCAAAAATAAAAAATAGGCACAGAGATGAAGCATTGCCTCCATTGAAAGGAAGCAGACCAAGTGACAAAGTCTTCTCAAGACTCATCAAAATGAGCGGCAGACAAGTTTGGAGTTCTGGTAGCATCGCCTTCTATGGAGACTGAAGGCAACAGCAGTCATCTCCAAAATGGAATGCCAGAGAAGAATGAACCCCAGACACCATGAAAATTGGGTGTGACCTCTGTGACTTGTTTATTGACCGAGCTGGGCTCAGTGGGGTGAAATCATGAAAGCACTTTCATTTCGCACAATACTGACTTCCAATCTCATTCTGTAAGATCTCTTTTTCTGTGTATGAGCAGAATTTCAAGCACGCGCCTAAGCTTCACCTGTTGCTTACAGTTTTAGGTCCTCTTCTCTCCTCTCCTCTCCTCTCCTCTCATTTTTCTCCTTCTTATCTATCTATTTATTTATTTTTCTTTTTGGAGACAGGGTCTTACAATGTCGTCTACGCTGGCTTTAAACTTGATACATAGCCCAGACTCGCTTCAAGCTCACAATCTTCCTGGTTCAGCCTCCCATGTGCTGGGATTCCATGTACGTGCTACCATACCCAGGAGTCACTTCACAGATGTCTCCTCTCACCTGCTGCTGACAGTACAACTGACAACTGACATCCTCGTTCTGATAGGCAAATCCCTTAGGCTGGGCCTTTTCAGAATGACTCACACCTATCAATAGTCTCCAGTGTTTATTAATGCCCACGGAAAACACTTTCGTCCACCAAACTTTGGTCATGCCAGCTGCTCCCCCCTGTACTCTACTTTGGCCTATCTTTCCCTTGACTTTCATGTGACTTCAGGGACCAGTTTCTATGTTATCTAATTTCTGGGATATATATGACAAGCTCTCTGGTTAGTTCAAAGTCACCCTGGTTGGCTTGATATCACATCTCGGGTCCTGGTCAGTGTGCTTATAATAATAAAGGTTAGAATGGTATCTCTTCTGGAATATCCAATGCATTAAATCCTAATGAGCTGTCAATTAGATGAAATCTCTAGGAGGTGAGAACTCATGTAATCTTCAATAAACTCCATAAAAAATTGAGCTCCGTCCTTGTTAGACACTCCCTTCTATGACTGAATGCTATCTCTGTGGGATTAGGATTAGCGTCTGGCCAACAGAGAGCTTCTATTTTGCCATCCTTTCCAAAGAATATCTAGCCTGGCCTGCTTTGTATGTGTGTGAAATAGAAGCTGTCTCTGTTATGGGATCTCAGTGTCTCTGAAAGGTACTTGTGGGGAACTGGAATGGGCATAGTTTGATGGTATATATTAGTGGTGCCCTGAGTTGATGGAGTCAGGTGAGTAGGCAGATTTTAGGAATATATGTCATAATTGGAGAAGTCCAAAAATGAGCAGAATCCTTATTGAGCTTTGGGCAAAATCACAAGACTTACTTGCAACCCATTTTCTTCATGTATAAAACTGAATAATAGTAACTCTCCTGTCTCACAGGGTTGTATATTATATATCAAAATACAATGATCTTCTCTGACATTCCATTTTGGAGATGACTGCTGTTGCCTTCACTTCCTCTCCCAGAAGGCATGCAGTGATTCCAGTGATGTGGTCAGAAGTCCAAACATGTCTATCGCTCATTAAAAAAAAATAAAATATAAAAAGAATATTATTATATATGCCTAGAGTGTTTAAATCTGCTCTGCACTAAGAAAGAGAAAGAAGCCAGTAATCACTATGTCACACTTTCTTGATGTATTCTGGCTAGATTGAAAAATTCTTATGGTTACATAGGTATACAGATTGGAAAAAAATTGAGGAAAAATTTAAATAAGGTAAAATTTCAGGGAAGTGTAGAAGCTGCACAAGGCACCACTAGAATGGTTTGCATCCAGTAAGACCCCACATTACCTTAAAAAGTTATTTATTTGAAACAGTGATCCAGAAAATCTAATTTGAGATAATTTAAATGTCAGTAAATTAAGGAGTCTAGATGATTAAATATAGTGTACAGATATGAAAGGCTGCAAGGATGAAAGGCAAGAGTGTAAATCTCATTCTGATTAAGAATTACTACACAGAGGCTATTTCTAGTCTAGTAGACTGATAATAAAAGCTATACGTTTTATTATATATTTCTGAGTGCTCAGTAGTATAACGCAAGTGTGGAAACAAAGGACAAAAGGACATTTTGATATTTTTGAGACCAGTGAGTACTATCTCTTGCTTTTGAAGTAAAAGTCACTGAAAACTAACTCGTAGACTTAAAATTCTTGAGAATTGTAGCTACGTCTTCTATTTCAAAATTATCACGTGGCACTAGGGGAAGAGCTCAATGGTCACAGTGCTTATCTATGAAGCCCAATGCCCTGGGTTAAATTCCACAGTACCATGTATGCTGGGCAAGTTGGTGCATGCCTGTAATCCCAACATTTGGGAGGCAGATGCAGGAGGATTGCCCTGTCTCCAAGGCCCAGCATAATGAGTTCAGGACCAGCCTGGACTGCAGAGCAAGACCCTGTCTAAATAAATGAATAAATAGCATAAATGCCACAAAGTTCTTTCATGCTCACATCAAATTAAAGTTTAACATTTTTATTGATATTTTTTACTTCATCTTAAGCAACAAAAATGGAGAAACAACTCAGAGAAGAATGGGGTATGACTCTTGGAGGATTTCTCCCTCTAGGGAAAATGTTCTGGACCTGTAGTAAGCTTAAGAATGAACTAGAAAGCTTGGGAAAAGGCACATTTTTCAGCACTCATCCATAGAACTTCTGATTTCATGGGGCTAACCTGGAGTTCTGATGTCTGAATTGTTCCCAAGAATACCAAATAATTCTGATATACACTCTAAAAAGCACTGGTCTGGGGGAAGCAAGTGACATATACAAAGAATTGTGGTCAAAATAGAGTTATAGAGCTAGTTGAAATATGGGGAATGGGAAGATAATGTGTAACAAAACCTAGTCAAGTTTGTAAAAGCAAGGAATGATTGAGCTGGTCAAATGGTAATGGATAGGACTTGTACAGGAAGACATAGTGCGATGAAGGAGGGGAGAATTGGAGAGATGGGAAGAGGCCTTCTAGTGGGGAGTTCGCAATCAAAAGTGCATATGGTGGTGTAGAGGTTCAGCTTAATTATGTCGACTGGGTTGGTTTGGGAAGCTCAGAGAAAACTGATGGGTTATGGACACGTGACCTCGGATATTATATCTGGTCCCTAATTTCTTTCTCTCTGGCTATGCTCCTCTGCTCTTCTTCTCAGCCACCATGAGCAAAGCGTCTGTTCTGCTACACATTTCTGCCTGATGTTCCTTTCTTGGAGCCAGCTAACCATGGACTGAATCCTCAGAAACCATGAGATAAGTTAAAACTTTTCTCCTTTAGGTTGTGGCTCTTGGTTATTGTGTTTCATTGACAGAAAAGCTGTTTAATATGGACAATTGGAATGGGGAATAGTCATTCCTGTGATTGTTCCTGATTATGTCATTTAGATGCCTTTGGAACTAGTTTGAAGAGGAAATTTGGAATGATTTGGAGATACGTACTAGAGAAGTTTTACAGTGCTGTAGAGACTGATGTATGATTCTGCTCAGAGACCAGAAGACCAGAATGCTGGTAGGAAAATGAACAATAAAGGCCAGGCTTAGAAGGTTTTGGTTCAGAACAGAGACTATATTATATTGGCAATTGGACTAGAAACCATGTGTATTATGCTGCCAAAACAATTGGCTACTTTGCCATGTCCTGAAACTTTGCAGGAAATCAGGATTAAGGGTGGTAGACTAATTGATCTAGTTCAGGGAGTTTTAAGACAAGCCAGTGTAGAGGCTATGGCATAGGTATTGTGGCTGCTATTAGCCAGGTTTGTAGTGAGAATTAAGGGTGAATTAAAGGAGATTGTTAAACTCCTTGGATTTGACAGGATAAGACTGTGAGACTACAGAGATATTTGGATAAGAATTTGTAATATTCTTTTTTTTGAGATGTGGTCTGGCTACATGCCTAGGAGGGGATTGAACTCCTAGGCTCAAGTGATCTTTCTAGGTGGACCCGGTGGTGCAGGCTTATAATCCTTCACTCTGGGATGATGAGACAGGAAGATTGCAAATTTGGGCCCACCCTGGGCGGTTTAGTGTCTTAGCAAGACCTAACACATTGCAGACTGTCATCCATTTACAGTGGAATGATGAGCAAAGGCCAATATAATCTTTGTCCTTGTGGAGTTCATGGAGAAAAAGTATAAAATTAGGACCAAGAAAAATGCTAAGAAGGAAAAGCATAAGATATGATGAAAACAGTAACATCAGCGAAAATAGTAGCAGCTAGAGCCTCTTACTGAGAGTATGTCTGTCAGTAGACAGACTTGACCTAGTCAGGGAGTTTGAAGCTTCAGCGGAGACCTTCAAGCAGAGGAGCTAAGTAGGTGATAAGGTAGGGGAGGGGCAGCACAGGCGACTTCAAGCAAGGGGAAACACCTTATTCCAAATACCTGGAGTGGTGGGAAGCAGTCTAGAGGGGCCTGAAAGAAGGCCAGGGGGAATGGATTGGAGGGGGAGCCAGAGTAATCAATTGATTCACTAATTAAAACTAAATTTACAGTCGGGTTTTCCTTGAAGCCTTTAAGTTCAACTTAAAATCTTGTCTTTCCATTTATAAATTTAATATTTTTGTAAGGAATAACCTTCACTTGTTCTTTGGTTAACTCTTATTAACATTTCCCCTTATTTTTATGCTAACTATCTTTATAAATTTAATAAATTTGATTGCCATAAACACTTCAAATGCTTGATAGGGTAATCTTGCAAGCCTAGCCAGCAAAATGCTTCCAAGCCCTATAGTAATGCGTGCAGATCTAATTAACCAACATTATAATGGTGATAAATCACATTCTGACAAGAATTCAAAACTTTATATAAACATAGATCATCATGCCCTTTTCAGTGGTCTACTGATAATTGAACATTTCAAATCATTATTTTAGAAGCTCTAATATCTATTACAGTTTTCAAATGCTCAACACATACATATAAATGAATTTTAAAGTGATGGATAAGAGTGAGCCAGCACCCGTCTCCTTCTCCATGGGGAGGAATGAAACCCCTACAGAACAGCTACTCAATGAGATGGGTCACTGAGTTGAAATGCTGAAGTTTAGTAGAGGACGAACACTTGGGGACAGGAAAATTCTCTGCAGAGCGGATCAGAGTGAGAGGAAGCACTTGGGTGCTGAGCATGCGGCCGCCTGGCAGAAGGTGGGGGTATCAGAAAACGAGGAGAGACCCAGTCAGCGTAAGGATCTCGGAAATGGGTGCAGAGCGGAAGAGCTGTCTGAATGCAGCCGGCCTGGGATTTGCAAAGCACGCACTAAAGGTGTTCTCTGCAGTTCCTCACATATCTTGAGAAAAGAGTTTGAGCTTGCTACTTTGGGAAAGAAACCTCTGCACTTTCCCGTCCCTGGGAATCTAAAGCAAATGTCACCACACGTCTCAGGAGACATCTTTCTTAAGACCCATTTTGGCTACTGAGAAACAAACCCACTGAGAGCACTACGAGGTGGGAATTCAGCTGGTGACATGAAAGGGGGCAGAACTCAGTTCTTGTTTAAGTCTGGCATCCTGCACCCCTCCCCCCTTGCCCCCCGACCTTGTGCAGACAGTTGCCTCCCTTTCTGAGTGGGCTTCACAAAAGTATATCAGAGTTCCCGACAAGCTGCAGTGCCAGCTGCTTCAGCCTGGCCCTGCAAGTGCCTTGAGCAAACCTCTCCAGGATACATTTTCACTGGAGGCCACTTTGCACTGTGTACTAGCTCAAGGTGGCTAGTAAGGCAGCTGAGAGCTCCTGGTTGCCTGGTAAACAATGCCCGAGCTCTCTCTCTCTCTCTCTCTCTCTCTCTCTCTCTCTCTCTCTCTGTCTCACACACAAACACACACACACACACACACACACACACACACACACACACACGCACACACACACAAGGGCAAAGGTGAATGACTCTAGGGAGTAGGGTAGTCTAAGACAGAAGGAAAACCTTCTGGTCTGGTCTACAGGTCATGCTCAAGTACCTCAGCAGAGACAGTCTTTTCCTTTTTAAAAAAAAAAATCAACATTTTTGTATTGTATTTGCTGTTTTGTTCTTAAATATGTATTCTTTGTTCTTTTCCTCATTATCTTTTCTTCTTTTCATATTCAAATTCTTTTCTTGTTTTTGTTATATTGTGGACTTCAGTTTTGCACTTTTAAGTGATTTGGTTTTCTCTCTATGAATATTCTACATTTTCTTTTGTGTACCTTTCTCTTGAAAAATTAATTTTAGTTTTAACACTTTTAAGCTTTTTTGTTTGTTCTACACAACTTTTGCTGGTGCCATTCCTGTCGTCGGTAGTGGTGTGAGTATTGTTGTTTTTACTTTATTTCTCTATGTGGTTTGTTTTTACCCATGAAGCTTCTTGTTACTTTCTTGCCCTCATTCCTCATGTTGCCGTTTCTACATAGTCTTGATGCTTCACACATTTTGGGTAGCTGCTCTGACATTGACCTACAGTCTCAGTCCCACTTAGAGAAATTGGGCTTTGTTCAACTTCAAAGACAGGAGAGCTAAGGATTCCCAGCTGGTGACCTGGCCCCAAAGAAGCAGAGCAATGGAATGCTTGAGGAATATCTCTTGGGAATTCACGCCAGAGAAACAGCCAAGAGATGCACTGATAATTGCGGATGCTGCACTGACAAGCATGGGTCACTCGTACACCTTCTCAGACCCCACATTGCTGACAAGACTGGCAGGGTAACCGCAGAAGCTGAACCCTCTACACTCTACTGTCTACAAACCAACTGCCTGAACAGATAAATAAGAAGCAATCATACACTATTAACTCAGGAAGCTATCAAAACTCTAGGATGAAACAGAAAAAGAAATGAGCATAGGACATTCAAAACAATTAGAAGAGCTATAACAAAATGATAGGAGTTACTATATATATTTCAATAACAACTCAGAGTATAAATGATCTTGATATTGTAATTCTCCTTACACTGTCATGGCAGACTTAATGGCATGAACTAACTCAAAGCACTTATCCTTCAAGGCCATGTTGACTTTGTAGAATAAGCAGAAGTCTCATGGTGTCACATTCAGTGAATAATGTGGATAGCAACATACTGTCACGTTTTTGGACGTTGCCTTTCTATTGGATGGCACTCAGCAGCAGGATTCATTCCATTTTTCTTAATCACATCTCATAAAGTCACTCACAAAAAACTGCTACCAATACTGCTTTAGAAATTGGGAAGAAAGATGAGATAAGTGTATTCAAAGTGAGGAGGAGTATATTTGTGGAATTAGTGACAATATATCTTTAATAGTTTTTAAAAAACTGGCTTAAATTTTCACGTATATTTTGAGTATACCTCATGCCATGTTAAGTTTAAATTTCAGATGAACAATAAATAACACTTTAATAACTGAAATTTAAGCAAATGCCTTATATTTTGTCTAGAAACTCTCATACATTTTAAAATTATTTACTCAACTAGGACAAAAAAACAACTCTGCCCTGAGAGTTGTAGTTACTGATCTTAGAACTGAAAGACCTAGTTGCTACCTCTCAGATGATTTTACTCAAATCACAGTTTAACATGCTGAGCGACTTCTAATTACCTGACTGATCAGCTATGTCAACGACGATCGTGAAGCCCTTCCATTTTAAGTATGATATAGTTTTGCAGCTTTAGATATTACAGATCTGATGTAGGTCTTATAGGTTCCATGATTATCCAATATTCACTGTTGTCATATCATTTAAGATGATAGAATTATATAATTTGAAATCATGGAATTCTGTCCCTCCAATCCCAAATTTGAATATGCAAAGCCTTAAAAACCACTGGAATGATCTGTCTTTTGCTCACCTAAGGGCAATGGTAAACCATTAAAGGGTTTTACACAGCACTGTGATAAGAAGAAGCTTTTGTTTTTGAAAAAAATAACCCCTATTGCTGCATGAAGGATAAATAGGAAAGGTTTGCAGTGAACAGGAGGCCGCTTATGAGGCTTTCGTGGTGGAGGATCTGAGTGATCGTGATGAACCAGGTAGATGATGAGGGGGATGGAGGAAATCAGACCAACGGAAGGTAATTTGTAGACACAATGAATGGGACATGGCGGTGGATTGGATATAGGCGGTAAGAGAGATGGGAAGTATCCAGAATGAGTTCCAGGCATTTGTTGTGAGTGCACACGTGAATGTTGGCATCACTTGCCCAGAAGAGAAGCAAAGGAAGAGGAGACCAACAGTTCAGTTTATTAAAAATTGTTTGATTTACTCTGTTTTGGTTTTGGTAAGGAAATGAAAGAATAATGAGTCTAATCTGGGCATACTGAATTGAAGGTGCACATGTAGGGATAGAAGTCCTCCTTCATATTCAAGTTATGTTTACAGAGTCCAGAAATTCTTATAATAGCATTATCACAGTTTGTGTTTCCAAAGGTTTTCTGCTATGGCTGCATTTCACATAAAAAAAAACTTGTAATGTGCAATACTTCACAATAAATGTTAGCGTGAGAGCTCCTGTCCGGATCTTGGCCATTCTGACCTCTTGTTGGTTGGTGATGGTATTTAAAAAACACTACCCCCGTGGTGGATTCGAGGTTGTGCCTCTGTTGGAGGAACCCTGAGTATTTATTTGAATCAATATCCAGAAGAATCCTGCTTGCATGACTTAATTTGGTTCTGAATTTTATGCCTTATTACCCTATTTAATGATGCTAAGCTGTTTAAAAGAAATAGGTAAATAATAAATCTTTAAGTTTAAATGTCCTATTTACAGTCAATTGACTTCTACCTTCAGGAGAGAGGAAATTAATGAACTCTATCCTTTCTGTGACAACAGAGTTTACCCAGTTCTTCTCGATTTCTTTCTTTCAGTTAGCTAGGACTTCCTAACAATGTTTTTAACTTAGGGAATTCCGGCTTCTCAAGGCATGGATTTGTGGTTTGCGGGTTGTTGGTACTCTTTCTACACACAGTGGTTTGAATGACATTTTGGGCTATTTCTCACATTGTTTTTCTAAGTCCAAGCATCTTTCATCCTATTAGAAACAAATAGCTGGATCTGGTTATGACAGTTTTCTTTCTTTCTTTATGTATAAAATCTCTTAGGCTATTTGCAAGAATAGAGTCCCAAAAATAGCTTGTCTTTAAAGTGAACTTTTATAACTCTTTGCTAATTATTTTGATTTCTATTCAACTGTGGAAAACTATTCATCTATTCTATTCAGACTATTTTTCTGACTGCTGAAAATGAGAATATAATTATTATTTACAAACTATCACCAGTACCTTTTCTGGGATACAAAGTATTGCTATTCCTATACCATATAATGCAGCTTTTGACTAATTAATTAGAATGTATGCCCATAATATCAAGAATGTTTACCTCTATATTTGGAAAAAGGACAAGAACACTTTCAGATTTTTTTTTTAACATGCAAAATTTTTGTGGGCCTGGCTGCATTGCTGGTCTGGGCCTTAACAGATCATCTCGAGAGTAAATTGCTTATTAATAATAGATGATGAGTAAATGCAAGTATTTGGTGTCTGGTAACTTGAAATATACTCTTTCCAAATGACAAGTGGTGAGTGAAATCGGAACGGTAAATCATACTAGCATTAGGAGTTTGAGAGTTGTGGCATTGTTTCCAGTATCCAGGAAAAGACAGCAAGGAGGTATTCCAGGCTCGAGGTTAGTTTTTGGTGCTTTAGAGTTTTGCATATTGCAGGCTAAGGCAATTCATGATAAGATGATTCCAATAAAATTTCAATGGTGTACAATGCTCTAAACTGGAGAAAAAGCTAGGTGTGGTGGCACTTGCCCACAATGCCAGCTCTTCAGGACATTGAGGAGGGGAACTGTTGATCACAGAAGTCTGAGGCCAACCTAGGTAATACAGCAAGACATTGTCTCTTATTTAAAAAGCAAAATTTAACGAAAAGTTCAGGAAAATAGGAATCAAAATTAGAGCCAGAAGAAAGTGAGCAAAGCAGCCTTTGAGAATGGCAATCCAGAAGCCAAAATCCAGGAGAGATAAGGTATGAGATGCAAATGATACCAGAAGATTCTTGGAAGAGGGTGACAAGGTCCAAGGGAGACTATGATACTTCAGCAGACCACTGTGCCTGGCATCAACATCTACAACCCGAGCTTACAATCTTCCCTTAGTCATGTGGTTAGAAGGAGCTTTCTACATGGATTATAGGTACAGACTGAGAGACATTTAGCAGGATGTTAGGACACAGAGGATGGCAGTTGTCATTCTGCTCATGCAACTTACTGGTGCCTTCTGTGGCTGGACATTAAATTTGATACCTGCCCATTTTGAGCCCACTAAGCAGTCGGATAAAATAAGACACAAAATTGGCAAATTTTTGTGGCTGGTTATTGAAACTATACAAAGAGAACAACTAAGAGCTCAAAACCCTCAGGAATGAAAATTAGGTCATACCACCTGAGAGCATATGAACCAAAAATAGCTTCCCACTAGGGGTATTGATAAATACCAGAAAACTGTGTTTATGTGGTGCTATGAATTATAAACTTTATGCATATTTAATGTAAGCAATATTAAGCATGAAGTGTTTAAATAGCAATATCTCAAACTGTATCAATCACTTTGATTATTGGAGGGCTGTATTTCCTTGTGCTTTTTTCAGGAACTATTGAAGCACTGTACAAAAGGGAAACATCTTTTGAATTTGGATTTCAAGTAGGAGGACTTTCATTCAAAGTGGATACAAACACTTCTCTCCTGTCTGCCCTTGAATCTATGCAGTGTTCAGAACTTTGTGGTGCTTTGGGGAAAGCATGTAGTTATCTGAAAGTTCATGGCACAGAATGCTCAGGTTGAGGGAATATAGTCCTTCTCACCCTTTAATATCCATTCTCTATCCAAGGTTAGCATGTATTCTGAGTATTCTTCTATTGAATGCCAATAGAAGACACCGCTAATCGATTATGACTTGTTTCCCCATTGAGCTAGACCTGGCCATGCACCTCTCAGCACTGTGCTTTACATAGCTATTTTAAATTGCTTTGGTTGGAACTAGAGAGGAAGCTTATTTGATGTGTTGGCCATATAGTATCCGGAAAAGGAATTAGAAACAACCGTAGGAGGGGCCTGTTCACACGCACTCCCAATTCTTAGCATGCTGTCAGCAAAAACAAAAGGGCGGACGGACCTTTGTGTCTCAAAATCTAATGCTAGGAGGGTAAAAAGAAAAGAAAAGAAGCAGTAGGGCTGAAAGCAAAATAAGCCATTAACTAAATGTGCACAGTGCTTTTCTCATTCACCCAGTCCTAGGGAGAACTGTCTAATAAGCACCCACAGGGTTTAAGTCAATTGGTTATCATCCTGTTTGATGAGGGACCAATTAAGAAGTACTAGGGAAAGCAATTATGTGGCAACTTGTCACCCAGAGAAAAGGTAGAGTAACAGGCATAAAATAAACCAAAGGGTGCTTCAGCACACTTAGAGAATACTTCAGCTATACCTTCAGATAATAATACAGATAACAATAAAAATACACTGTGTAGATTACCAGATGTCAGGAAAACTAGACAAACTCAGTAATTTCTGTTATGATTAACCCCAAGTCGGCTTTGTCTTCCCATTATCGAGCTCCACCATTCCTGCCACTAGAGATCAGCATCAGTGGAATCGGAATCCCTCAGGCTGGCTTCTTTTCCCAGCCCCGCTCTCACAGCCTTACGCTCTCTGAGGGCACCCTGAGCGGAAATTTGTATACTGCTCACATCTGGTGAAAATCAAGAGCTGCATTTTCCTAGCTTATCTAAATTCAGTGGAGATTCCTATCTTAGCGTGTTGCAGAGGAAGAATATAAAATAACGGTGCTTAAAAAATCTCAGAACCTCTCGCTTCAAAGCTGTTCCGTTAGAAAAGCACACACCCATTCAGACTGTGCAGGAGGCGCATAGAATGCTTGTGCAGCTCCTCGGGAAACGCTTCTCAGCTTGCCTGATAAACTAAAAAAAAAAAAAAAAAATGTGGTCTTGTAATATAATATTTTATTTTTAACCTGAAACAGTAGCATGCACTTTACCCACTGTCTTTTTGACTATGTTTGGTTTTCACACCTTTTGTAATAACTAATACATGGAAAAGGAGAAGGATCAAAATCCAGGAGATTTACAGAGTTTACGCTTGGAAAAAAATGGTGTCGCGAAGTGAGATTCTTATTTCCAGGTTTCAGTCTGAGAGGAGTCTGAATGCAGCGCTGCATGAGTGTCTTCAACTCATTAGAATCTGCAGTCTTCCAAGACGAAAGAATTAGAGTATATGCTGGAGCTATCACCGAGTCACGTGTGTCCAGAGTGGACTCAAAGCAGTCCAGCCAAAGCTCCAAAAAAGGAAGCAAAGAGAGTAAATGAGGCCTGAAAAGTAGCCCAAGACAGAGACCTAGAGGGTCCAGGGAAATAGGTAACGTGGATAGAGTGAAGTCCTTTCTGAGGAAGTAGCATTTACGCAGGAATCCACAGGCTGAGAAGGAGTCAGCCCATGTGAACTCTGGAAGGGAAGATGGAAGGGCAAAACACAGAGTCCAGGTTTTGTGGGCACCATAGCAAATGACCCAAGGGCAGGGAAGAGCTCGGTATTTTCCAGAAAAGGAAAGGAAGCCACATGAGCAACATATTAGTGAAGGAGAAGGTCAATTTATTCTAAAACAAAAAAATGTTTTACGTATTGATTACATTCTCACTTATGTAGGGAGATAAAGAAAAAAGCACTCAGTCAATCTCTATTCTCAAGGTATTTTCAATCATACTGAGGAGAAAAGACTGTTAATATCAAGGAAATAAACTTGGACACCAGACAGCATGTCAATGGCTAGTGCTTTGAGTGTTCAAAACACATTTGCCAATTAGCAAGCAACATCTTACTGGACCTCGATATAAGCACTAGCAGGCCAGTGGAATTATTATTACTACTTTTATTCCTCTGTCTCAGTCTCTCTCACTCTCTCATCGTCTCACTCTTGCTTTCTTTCTTGCTCTCTTGTCTACCCATAATGCTATGAGGGCCTGGGCTCTACCTGTTTCTCTTGCCTCTGTACTCTCAGCCCCAGTTACAGCTGAGTTCGGAGTAACGAGCAGTAAATCTTTATTAAATTTATAGGTTTATTGGCTGGAAATTCAAGGCTTTGAGGGCAAAGGACTTACATGCTCAAGAGAACAAAGTATTGTTCTATGACAGAATCAACTGGAATTCACAACTTCAGTCTCTCAAGGCCAGTATTATTATAACTTGGCCAGCGATTTTCAAATCGGTGTGCTCCCTTGTTCTCCCCGTGTCTTCCCCCATTCCTCTGCACCCTTTTCTCTCCTTTCTTTCAAATAGCACAACTCTTTTTAAAATGAAATTTTATTCATCTGGATATGGAAAAACATAAAAATTTATTATAAATGGGTTATAAATATTTTATAATTTCTGTGCCAGAGGATTTATTGTAATGTCAGACAATGAGAATAGTGAAAGTAGTTTACTGGATTAGACAACAGGTGTATGGACACCAGTGACAGTCAGCTGACAATCTCACCACACAATTTAATAATTAATTTTGTTTTCAACGCTCAGAATCGAGAAATTCCACATAAATTCAAAAAAATTCAAGTAGGTGCAGTGATAAATGATTTTAAATAGATTTTCAGTAATTTCCAGACACTTAAATTCTACCGATATTGAAGCACCAAACAGGATTAGGAGAGGCCATATTTAGTTTAAATGGGTCACCAAAAACATCTGTTAACTCAGAGCATACT
The DNA here is from genome assembly GCA_004027205.1 of Ctenodactylus gundi. Taxonomy (NCBI): domain Eukaryota; kingdom Metazoa; phylum Chordata; class Mammalia; order Rodentia; family Ctenodactylidae; genus Ctenodactylus; species Ctenodactylus gundi. Next base: position 367,883 of record PVKB01000337.1, read on the forward strand.
GCAGTATTCTCTAGGATGACGGTACCACCATAATGCAGCAAGTTATATATGTACCTGTAGACTCGCACAACTGATTATCCTGCAGAACTGAAAGCTGTCATGGCAACACGGTTGTGCCTCACTCTGTACTTTACACTTTTTTCATTTGGGAAGTTTTTTGGGGTGAACTTACACCAACCAGACCTAAAAGGTGAAAGAAAACCTGTAACTTCCCCAATCAATGACACATGACCAAAAAGCTCAAATCCAGGCCTGATCGACGGGAGGAACTTTGTTCTGAGTCCTGCACAGCACCTGTTCTCTTGCACTCCGAATGGAAACACATCTCTTGCTTCCAGTGTGCCCAAATATTGCGCATCTGAATGAGCACATTATTTACTGTAGTCTAGTGAATAGTTTAGAATGAGCTTCTAAAACTAAACTCACAATATATGTACCCCAGAGGAAACCCTCAAGCTCAGCAGACTGTGTTTGAAATCAGGACCCTGTAGCACTGTGCTTCTACCTTCAGCTACAACAAACGTAGGTTAACTGACAATGGTAAGATGGATGGGATTAGTTTGTTGAGCCCTAGAAATAATGCATTATGAGAGTTTTCAAAATATGCATGCACTTTTTTGCCAAATATTTAACGCAAAGTCCCTAAAAACAAATAAAGCAATATTGTTTTGCCCTCCAGGTAAAATATAAGCATGACTGTGTGTAGAAATTTAAATGGGGGAACAGAAGAAGCCTCTAAATTCTTACAATGTTATTAATATTTTCCCTTTCATGTTAGGTTATCATTAATCTATAGAGAGGTTTCAGAATTTTAAGAGGCAAAGTCTCTTTGAAAAAAAATAGGACACTTGGCTTCATTAACTTTATACTGTGTAAAATTTTTCTCAGAAGTTCTGTAACTGACACCCATTAGTCTTTATATTAATATTTTGTCAGTGAAATAAAGCTGTTTTTTACTGTTATAAAAGGTACGGGCTCAGATGTACATGAGAAAGAAGGCCAAATGGATTTTGTCGGCAAGGGTGTATGTGTGAGAGAGGCAGAAAAGGGAGTTGGGCTGTGATTAAGTATCTTAACAGAGTTGAGAGGAGAACCCCTTCCTGAGAAACGGTGACTGCAATGCACTGATTCTTGGAGATGGGGAGGAAATGAACTGGGGTAAGAACGAGGCCAAATAAAATTCTGCTGGATCTCATGTGGGTGGCCCAAGGACCCCCACTCCAGGATGATCATAAAGGAAATAGTCTCTTGTAGCTCTCACACAACTGAAATTCACCCTGAAGTGACTCCTACATAAAGATTTCTTGGACTGTCCTTATTTTTATGCATTAACAATTCATCTCTTTTACTACTTAACCTAGCCATGTGAGACAGAAAACATACTTTCTTAAGACATTGAAGTGGCCAGGTATGGTGGCACCACCTGTAATCCCAGCACTCTAGAAGGGTAAGGCAGGAAGATTGCAAGTTTGAGCCCAGCCTAGGGAACTTAAGGACTTAGATTGTATCTTAAAAATAAAGCGAGATAAAATTTAACAAGTACTGGGGATGTAGCAAGGCCCTGGACCCCTGGGGATGTGCGGAGTACCTGAATTCAATCCTCAGTCACAATAACACCAACAACAGTAATATCAACAACAACAGCGAAAAGAGATAAAAGATGTGGGTTTTCCCCACCATTTTTATTAATATATATATATGTGATACATAATGTTTACAATGAACTTGAGTATTTTGTGCACATATATATCACATCAACTTTAAAATCCTTTCCCACTTTTGGCTCTCCCACACTCTCCCCACACCCCTAACTCCCACTATTACACCCATTTGATTCTATAGAATGCCTGTATTCTTGGTTTCCCAAATCAGAGACACCTTTCAATATTTAACATATTTAGTCTTCTGTGTCTGAATCATTTCACTCAAATCATACTCTTTAACTCAGCTTCATACCCCTAGAACGGGCTGCAGTGCCCATATCTCGATGGCTCTTCTCTGAGTCCAGCGGAGCCCTTTATTGGGATATTTGCCCAAAGTTCTTTTCTTCTGTATTTTACTATATCTTTGCTGAGATTCTTTAACATGGCCTCACCCACCAGGCCTCATAAGAAAAGAACTATAACAATGTAATTTATAAGGCTAGAAAATGTGAGAAAGAAAAAGAGAGAAGTTAAATTTCAAATGCCTTAGCTTGTACATTCAGAAGACATTCAAGATGTGGGTTTTGATCCATGTCAATGTGCTCCTCACTAGTCAAGTAATTCACTTATTTTGATTTCCATCTATTGAGTAAGTAGAGTAGCAGTAGTAATTCTACCTGCCTCCCAGGGTCACCATGAGAGTCAAATAAAATGATGCTTACAAATGTGTTTTGAACACCCAAAACACTGGTCATTTACATGCTGCCTAGTGTTGAAGTTTAGCTGTACTACCAACATTAGCAGTCCTGCCTGCCTGCCTGCCTTGATGATAGCGTTTCTCTTTATCTCCTTCCAGTGGTGAGTGTGTAATAAATATTTACAGCATTTATTGCTTTACATTATCATTTACATTTTGGGAGGGTACTGTGGATTGACTCAAGGGTCCTTGCACTGAGCTACATTTTCACCCCCCCCTCCCCCCCCCCCGCCTCCTTTTTCCTGAGAAAGAGTCTTGCTCTATTGTTAACTTGCCCAATTAGGGCTCAACTTGTGGTCTTCCTGCCTCGGCTTTTCAGACCTGCCCCACCAGACACTGCTTATTTGTTTTTGTATAGCAGTTCACATTTCCCAAAGCACTTACACATACTTTGCAGTGTGCCTCTATTTTAAGTGGCTAAGTCTGAGATTTTGAAAGGCGTACTGACTTTCCCGAGGCTTCACGGTTGACGGAGTTGTTGGAATTATCACATAGGTCTGCAAATTTCCTGTGAGGCTCTATTCACCTGGAGTAGAGTAGACTTTTTTTTTTTTTTTTTGTAATTTACGTACTACCAAAGAGGTACTTTATTTTGGGCAGCTTATGCAATTCCAAATATAGAAGGAATTTGACTTTGTAAACTGTGTAAGTCCTCTGGAAGTGACATTATCGATTCTCTCCACTTGGCTGCACCTGTGTCTTTGACAGCTTTATTTTCTCTTTCATTACAAAAGCGGGGGTACTTAGTGTGCGGGACATGGCTACAGTGATGCATAGCTTGGCCTTCTCGATTTCACTTTGAGATTGTCCAAGGTCTCTGTCGGGCTGTTCCTTTCCTTGTTGCTTCTAGTCACTTTTTGTGCAAGTCACTGTGGACTGGAAACATTAGTTTCACGTGGGATACTGAACACAATGCCTTTTCTTTGTTAAGCACGTGCTCTACCACTGTGCCACCTCCCCAGCCACTGAACTAAAAATCAGATCAGACTGCAGCTAAGCAAGTGCGAGTGAGGATGGCTGATTTTAATCTTAAAATGTGACTTTGAATACCAATACCTCCCTACTAAAAATGTTTTAGAGGAAAGATTGAAGTTACTGGACAAAAAAAAAAATACATTTTTTTTTAGTTAACAGGATAATTTTTTCTCTTCCGTATTTTCTCAGTTCAAATTAGTACTGACAGAATCATTCAAATTAATTTCAAATAGAAACAGTCAATGAAAACCATTGCATCCTAACTCTTACAATTAAAATTTGAATTTAGGTCACAACATGCTCCTTAAATCACTGAGGTTTTGAGTAGGAATGGGGGCAATATTGATGGAGTGGACTGGTGACAAGACCCTAGCACAATTCTCATCAATTTCTATAATGATTTTGACATTTCATCAAAGCCTAGAAGGAAATTGAGCAATTATTTATTTGACTCTAAAAATCACATGGTGTCAGAATGTTCTCAAGTGGTCACATATGACATGCCTTGAAAGAGAAGAACTGCAGTGGATGAATCACTACTGCAACTAGAGCAAGTGTCAGCATGTCAGCTGCAAAGTGACAGGCCTTACACAGGGCACTTAAGGTTAATGAGTGATGTTTTATTTGGCTAGAATGACCAAAAACCTTAAAAATACATTAGCTTATTTCAGAGAAGAGCTGCTTAAAAACAAGAGTCTAAAGGAAGTTGATGTAGTTAAAGAAGCAATGAAATTATACTGCGAGTATGTTAATAATACTAAAGTAACTTCTATTTATTTACCGCTTATTGTGTCCAGCACTGTACATAAGGTAAACCGTTTGCTTGTTATCCTAGTCACCATCTTGCTACCGAGACACAACACTCAACGCCTACAACTTAAAGGAGAGCTTCGTTCCGGGTTCTAGTTTCAGTCTATGTTTGGGCAGGTCCCAGGAAGAAATGGCAGGGTAGACGGGCACGGGGGAAGAAATCTGTCCAACATATGGCAGGCAGAAACTAGAGAGAGAGGCAGGAGCTGGAGACACAAGTGTACCCATACAAATCATGTCCCGATAACTCACCTATACCCAGGGCCTATCGCCTAAAAGCACTTTAGCTATGGAGCTCATCAATGGATGAAGCGACTAATGAGTATAGTGTCCCCATAATCCAATCACTTTACAAACACATGACAGTTTTAATAAGCATTTTAGGTCTCAATTATAATGCCCTGGTTGTCTTATTTGCTTTCAGTCCAATCTTGTAAGATTTTGTTGTTGTTGTTCACTGCTGAATGAAACAAACATAACAACAAAAAGCTTGGGGAGTAACAGGTGGGTTTTAATCTTAACTATCGGTCACATTCCAGAGTCAAAATTTATAACCCTTCATGTGTTATATGGGTATATTATCAAATCTATTTTTTATGTATTTATTTATTTATTTTGCTGTGGGATCTTGGATAATATAGTTTCCCTGATTGGAAAGTTCTTTGGCTATAAATCAAGAGGACATGAATGCTGGCTTTGGGGACTGTAAAATCTTTTCAAAGAGAGTGGGATGCAGACTCCTTGAATGAAGTAGGTGCTGCAAAGGAGTGCCTGTGACAACCACCCCCCAAATCGAATCAAAGTGGATCAAAAACCTAGATACTAAAGCTGAAACACTGAACTTTCTGGAAGACAAATTAGACAAAAATCTCAAAGATATAGGCACGGACTTTCTTAACAAGACACCAAAAGCAAAAGAAATAGCCCCCAGAATTAACGAATGGGGCTATGTCAAATTAAAATTTTCTGCATGGCAAGGGAAATTATCAACAGAATAAAGAGAGAACTGAAAGAATGGGAAAAGGTATTTACCACCAATACCTCAGACAGGAGGGTCATAGCTAGAATATATTATTAATTTTCAGTACGAGAAAAATAAGCCCCTCAAAATTAAAGGTTCAATTGAAAAATAAGCAAAGCAAATGCGTCAGCAGTTCTCAAAGACATTCAAATGGTCAATAAATACGTGAAAAGATGTTAAACATCCTTAACCATTATAGAAATACAAACCAAAACATTATTAGCATCTAACTCCAGAAAGAATTCATATATATTAGGAACTCAAACAGCAATCAGTGCTGGTGACATTGTGGAGAGAAAGGAACCCTCTTACGCTGCTGGTGGGAATGTAAACTGGTACAACCGGTATAGAAAACAGTATGGAAATAAATGAAATAAATTAATAAATCTCCATATGGAAACTGGAAATAAAAAGACTGGAAATAAATATCCCATTCAACATAGCAATACCTCTTTTGGGAATTTTCCCAAAAGAATTAAAAACATCATATAACACAGACATATATATATATATATACCCATGTTCATAGCAGCACAACTAAACAATAGCTAAAATGTGGAAGACACCAAAATACCCATCAACAGACCAATAGATGTACAAATTGTGGTATTTCTACACGATGGAATATTACTCATCTATAGAGACAGATAGGCTGGAGGCTTTTGTAGGTAAATGGAGGCAACTTGAGACCATCATGCTCGGTGAAGTGAGTCAGAGGCAGAAGGTGAAATATCAAATGGTTTTCCTAATATGAGAGACCAAGATAAGAATTATTTCCTAGAACTAATTGATGGGAATAATGGGAATTGGGAGGGAGGCTGAGGGGTGGGAGTGTTGAAAAGGGAGAGGGGAAGGATTTGTAATTTTACCAAGTTATGTATATGCACAAGTTACTCTAGATCAATGTAAACATTATGTACTGTATATACACATATTAGTAAAATGGGGAAAAAAAGACATTATGAGGAATCTGCACATGCTCAGATTAGACAAAAAGTAAATAAATGAGCATTTTTTTTAACCCGCTAAAAACAAAAAAGAAGTGCCTGTCACAAGGTGTTTGTGTGACTAGGGTGTGCTGATCTCGGATGGGCCCTCTTGCTTTGGGATGTAAGATCCCCCCACTACTTGTGGTCAGTATCTTTCTCATAAGCTCTCTTTGTTATTCTTGGCTTCAGAAATCCCTAGCAGAGAGTAAGTATCTGGATGGGACGAGAGAAGGAGAGATGGGTCTGTCTTTCCCCATTTGCTCTCTGTCACGATGGCCTCCAAAGATGGCAACAGCCAGTGATCTGGATCTGAAACAGTGAACATAAGAAGAGAGAATAGTACTGAGGAGAAGATACTGGCCCTTGAGAAATGGTGATAAAGAAGCATTTTTTCCTTTTTCTTTCATTATTAATTTTCAGTATGATTTCAACATTAAATAATGTATATTGATTATTTAATTTTGTGGGGCTGGAGGAATGGCACAGTGGTTAAAGTGCTTACTTTGCAAGTGCCAGGCCCTGGGTTTGATTTCCCAGCACCACATAAAACTGGGCATGGCGACACATGCCTGCAATCCCAGCATTCAGGAGGCTGAGGAAGGTTGCCATGAGTCCAAAACCAGCCTGGGCTACACAGTGAGTTCAGGACTGAGACTTTGTCTCAAATTTTTTTGTAGAAAAATTATATTACATATGTCAAAGAAAAGAATTAAACTCATCTCCAATCCCATGGCTTAGAGAGTAACTTTTAATATACCAGTTAGGCTCTCTAGACTCCCTCGATGTTCAGGAAAAAATATCACTAGGTTGCTATCACAGCATTTTATAAACAGGTTTTCTCATTTGAGAAAATCTTTCCCATTAATCTGATTGTTCTGATATTTTAGGGTCTTGAGTACTAAAGGAATACATACTGTACTTACAAGGTGTGGATAAAATGTATAGTGAATATTGACATTAAAAAGCGTATTAGAGAAAAGACACATTGCTGTTAATCCTCTTTTGAAATACGTGAAATACTCCCTCTCGCTTTGACAAGCTTTTTTGGTCACTTGTCACTCTCTGAAGCAGATGTGGAAGAAGTCCTGTTCCATGGACGTCTCTAGTTGTGTTGTCATGACTGCCGGTTGTCCTGCATTGATTCAAAACCTTTACTTTCATGGCCATTTCAGTTTGGGAAGAGCCAGGAGCTGCATAGTGGCAGATCTGGTGAATAAGGTAGTTGAGGACACTGTAATACATTTGAGTATTCCTTTCATTGGTACTTGGTAGCAGCATTCACTGAAGTTTTGACCATACCTCATAAAGACACTTGGGCAGCAAGACTTGCAGAACTGCTTCAGAAAGTGGCAAGAGTGATGGGATAAGGGTGTTCTGAGTGAGGAGAAGAGGGGAGTCAGTAGAGTGAATCTTTTGCTGTAATACTTTAAAAAACATTCACTGTGTGTTTTGATAGCACTGCACATGCCCTTAGCATTTTAATCTGGAATTCTTATTACCTACTTAAATAACAGAATTCACCCCAAATGTTTTTATGGTATGTTTCAAGGAAATTCATGTAATATTCTTTTTTTTTTTTTTTGATGCAGGGTCCCACTCTATAATCAGGCTTGTCCTGAGCTCACTCTGTAGTCCAGACTGACCTTGAACTCACAGAAATCCTCCTGCCTCAGCCTCCCTAGTGCTGGGATTACAAGCATGCACCACAACAGCTGGCTTATGTGTTACTGAGGAATTAAATCTAGGCCCTTGAGCTTGTTAGGCAAGCACTTTAACTACTGAGCGATTTCTCCAGCCCCATATGTAACATTATGGAAGAATTGTCTTTTCTTGTTCAAATATCTCTGCAATGATTTTCTATTTCTTGGCATCTTTAGGGATAGGAAATCAATCCTTCTTTCAAATTGTTTATGTATATGGTGATTGTTTGGTATCGGTAATATAAATTGATCACATAAAGAAACCAGTTTCATGTCATAGATCTCTTGACCAATGTCTGACAGCTCAGTGTTTATTCAGCAATTGCTTTTCCTTTCTGGTAATATTTCCAATCAGTTACTGACTGATTATGTAGATTTATTTATCATCACAGCTATGAAAAGAAAATTCTTCACGAAAGTACTCAAAATTATACTTTGAAAATTTATCATTTTGTCTTCTGGAAGATTTTTTTAAAGTAATTGGTGTTATTGTCTGCAACCGTTGTTCTGTAGGGTGGGTTTCTTTAATTTTTAAGGTGTCTTTTGTCTTCTCAAGGTCAGATCCATTTTAAAATACAATTTTTCAAAATATCATGTTTTAGTGTTCTGAGAGAAGCAGGATTAACACTCCTGAGGGGCAAAGATTTCTGAAAATCTTTTTGATAGAAACTACAGTTCACAATGATCAAAGTCTCCTCCTGCTCTGTTACTTTCTTTGAAAAGCTTAAAAGCACATTGTTCCTCCCCCGAGTATATTCCCTGGAGAAATTCTACACATCTCAACAGAAGATATGTTCCCAAATGTTCATTTTATCGTTAGTATTAGTATCAAAAAATTGTAAGTATCCTAAATATTCCATCAGTGAAAGAACAGGTATGTGAATTAGGTATATTCATATATGAAATGATTATAGCTACATCCATCAGCATGGGTGAATCTCAAAATTATATAAAAAAAAACTGCTGGGTGAATAATATGTTAGGATAACATTCACATGAAATGTTAAACTATGCAAAGTGTGTCTGTTAGTTAAGGTTCATTATGTTCTTTTAATGAACTTCTGGCCTCTCAGTGGCTTAATGCCACAACCTGTCCGGCACAGATTGTCTAGAAAACTCTGGTCATGGGTCACTGAGAGGCCCAGGTTGATACAGGTTTCACCTTATCCCATGTCTCGCTGATCACTTCACAGGTGGAAAACAGGTAAAATGATTTGCATGCTAACTTTTAAAGCTTCTGCACGGAAGTGGCACGTTTCATTTTCACTCATATTTCATTCTTCAAAAAAAGTCACGTAGTCATACTGATATTTAGAGGACTGGAAAGTTGAATTTTACTGTGTGATTTGGGGGAAAACCATTTCAAATGTTTTACAAAGAACTCTTCGCCAAATATTGGGGTAATGGTACTCTATGGCGCATATATGAAGTAAAAAATACAAATATGAGTAGAAACACTGAACACCAAAATTAGATTAGTGATAGCTCTACAGGGAGAAGGAGGGAAGTAGTAGAATGGAATGGGGATGTGGGACAAACACTGTCTGTCACTTTCTCACTCTTTATCCTCTCTTTTCCCTCACTGGGGTGGCTGCCCTATAGGGACTCTGTTGATGGGTTCTCCATGTCCTCCTGTGTTGATGGGTTCTCCACATCCTCCACATCATTGGGATCTCCATGTCCTTCAGTGTTAATGAGTTCTCCATGTTCCCAAGCTTCTGGCTTAGTTCAGACAACAGGGAAACAAGAAGGAGATAAAAGAGAGAGAGAGAGAGAGAGAGAGAGAGAGAGAGAGAGAGAGAGAGAGAGGAGAATATTCTTCTGCCTTCCTCTCAATAACTTCGTCTCACATGGAATATTACCATTAGCTAAAAGTCTCTGCTGCTCTCAAGGTTGTTGATGCTATATAGTTTTTCTTTCTCTTTTCTATTGTGACCGATCTATGAAAATGTATGGAGGTCACGTAAATTCATATTATTAATGAAAAAGGCCATTCTGAAAGGAGTGGATATTGCATAAATCAAAGAAATGACATCTGGAAAGACAAAACTGTGAGGAGAATAAGAAGATTGATGGTTGTTAGGAGCTTCAAGGGATGGAGAGATGAAGAGGAAAAACTCAGGATTTTAGGGAAGCAAAACAACTTTGTATGATGTCACAATGGTGGATACCTATAATGACCCATTTTTTTTTCAAACCCAAAGAATGAACCCTGAGTATGAACTATGAGTTAAATGATAATAGTATGTCAATATACGTTCATCATTGTAGCAATCATAGAATTTTGTTAGAGGATATTGATATCTGAGGAGACTAAGCATATGTATGTGTAAGTACTATATGGAAAGTCTCAATCAGTTTTGCTATTAGCCTAATTCTGCTCTAAAACCAATCTACTGAAAATAATAGCATAATTTTGATTCCTACTCTAATTGACACTATTGAAAAGAAGTTTTCTTCTGTGTTTGCATAGAATAAAGGTTAGGAGTAAACATAATATTTAAAAAATCTTAGCTCTGGATTATTATGATATTGTGAAACACATATCTGGTCTTACTTTGTTTCCGGGTAGAAATTTCCCTAAACCTTTGGAATCTCTGGATGGATGACTGTCTTTTTTTTACACTAATGTGATAAGTGGTGGCTTGAGGCACTAGATATCTTCAGGATCTGGGTGCCTACCAGAAAGATCAAGGCGTGATTAGGTGGTTCAGACTTCCAGGCTTACTATCTCAACCTCTGGGGACAGGACAGGGGTTTAGGGTTGAAATGACCATCCATGACCAGTGACGCAATCAATTATTCTTACATAATGAAATGTCTAGTACACTCCAAAGGTACAAGGTTTGGCTGAGCTTTGGGAAGCTGAACACCTGGAGGTCCATGGACGTGGCACCCCTAGAAAAGGCAGGGACGTTTTGTGCCCTGTGCATCCCTTCATCACTGTTCTCTGTAATGTCCTTTCTAATAAAGAGGTACAGAAAAATAGAATGTTTCCCCTGAGGTCTGTAACCAAATCAGTGAAATCTAAGGAGACTCTGGGAAGCGCAGACCACACTCTGGAGCTTGTGATTGGCCTCTGAAGTGAGGGGCGGTGTTGTGGGACTGAGCCCTCATCGTGTGCTGTCTGAGTCTATCCCGAGGTACATAGTGTCAGAATTGGAGGATAAGCAGCCAGTGTTCACCCTGGGACTGGCTGCTAAAGGAGGGGAATCCCCACACTTTTATCACAGGTACAGTGTTGTGCTGAGAGACTGTGTGAAAGTAGAGACAGAAAAAGACCTTGTCTAGTGTTTTTCCATTTCTCTTACCTAGTATATTACAATTAAAATGTTATCTTCTTCACATATTTTTCATTTTTCTGTAATAAATGTTTATTTTTTAAAGATGATCTAAAACATCAGATATAACATGGAATTGGAAAAAAATAGTTTAGACTACTGGGTAATTCTTTAGTATTTGCTTCGAGAATTTTTCTATTATTCTGGCAGTTACAACATTAAAACTATATTTGAAATTAATATCTTGTCCTGTTGTAACTATTTTGATATTGTAGCAAGTTTTTGTTTTGTGGTTTTGTTCCTTTGTATGAGGAAATAACTGCCTGGAGTTCCATCCTGCTGTCAGTGATATGTTAAGGATTTGAGAGAATTTTATGTCTTGTTTTGAGTACGGCAAAAATTGCCTGTTTGTAGCAAACATCAATTTTGGGGACGTACCCACAATGTTGAGTTTGTACACTTTCTATAAATTCACCTCTTCCTCTTTTGCCTGGAGATATACTTGGGAATAGAGTGTTTCATCACTTAAGTAATTTTCCATAAGGTGTCAGAGATAAGTAAAAGGAGAAAGACGTACACCGAGTAAAATGTATTGAATATAATTACCCAACTGTACTATAGGAGCAGAACTCGGGGGAGAAAAGAGTAGTCTTTTTTTTTTTTTAACAAGATTCTCCAAGGAAAATGCCAAATGGCACATTTTGATACCGATAGAAAATTAGGAGGAAAGTGATCAAAAGCTGTAACAATCAATGAGTTCACATTGCAAGGATTTACTTGTTTCTAATGAGGTATGTATCAGCTCCAGAAGCAAGCTAGGATGTAGCCTTTTCCCAGTGGCCTTGTCGTCAGTTGATTTGCTCCAGTCTGTCTTCTTCAGTTACCACCAAGCAGTCCTGTAGCACAGTGACTCATGAGCTGAGGAGAGGACAGTGGTTAATGCTGAAAATAATCTCTGACACCCTCATCTCAGTTGAAATCTACCCTTGAATGTTTACTTTGTCCACCTGCACCCATCATTCTAGAATGAAAAGTCCTGAAGAGAAGACTCACCTGTGCAAAAATGATGGCAAGACCTGCCACTGGGATAGGCAATAGGAGGGCCAAGCAGTGCCAGAACACGGAGACCAGAGTGTGCAGTCAGTGGAACCTGAACTGAGCCTTGAAGGATCATTATCCCTCAAGGTGTGGTGAAAAGCCCATTCCATTTGGCACTGTGGCCTTCTAAAGTGGGAAACAGGTGAGTTATATGAGATGAAGCCTAGATTATATCACCATAAAAATTTTAAAAGCATGGTTAGAGCTAGTCAGAGCCATGCTTTAAGAATAGCGAGGAGCTGGAGGAATAGCACAGGGGTTAAAGCACCTGCCTAGCAAGCACAAGGCCCTGATATGACTTCCCAGAACCACATAAGTCGGGCATGGGGGCACACACCTGTAATATGAGCACCCGAGAGGCAGAGACAGGAGAATTGCTGTGACTTTGAGGCCACTCTGGGCTGCATAGTGACTTCAGAACCAATGTGGACTACAGAGTGAGACTGTCTCAAAAAAAAGAAAGAAAGAAAGAAAGAAAGACAGCCAAAGGTGAGATGTTGGAAATCAGGAGGGGTGAGGGAAGATGAGGGAGAGGGTAAAAGGGGGGAGGGGAGAGGAAGGGAATGTGAACTTGATGCGCTGTATTTGTGCACAAAATTCTCAAGGTCAATGTAACTGTTGTATGATGCATATATACACTAATAAATGGGAAGACAAAAGGAATGGTTTGTCCTTGAGTGTGGAGTACACTATGGAAAGAATGCTCAGTTCTGTTATACGTAGCATCTGATATCGATTAGGTTCCCCCGAGACTACATTCTTTGGTTCCTCTCTTCCCTGAATTCTGTGGCTTTAGGAAGAAACATGTAATCATGTCAGCTTTTAAAAAAACTGTCAGCAAGATAAAAGCTTCTCATTCCAGGTTTCATCTCTGTTATCTAAAAATACATAAGATACATTGAAAGGGTAACATATATGCGTTCTCTGAGTGTGGGGTTTTTATTGCTTATTGTGAGTTTTCTGGAATTTTTAGTTAACATTGTTGCTAATTTTAATGGGGATGAACGAGGAGTGGGAAGAGCGAAGAGGCAGGTAATGACACAGCGCTGTTACTGCATGTTGTCCGTCACTCCTGCCATACCCTTTCCTCATATTGAAAGAATGGCCTGATGACAGGAAAGCCAAGGTGGATATTTGCTTTCTTCCACTTGGAATAAGGTACTGCTTTTTGTAGTGTTTACCTATATTTTAAAAATATTGGAGAGAGCATGACATTTGTTTAGAAATTGTGCCCATATATTACTCAGTTTATGGTCTCTGCATCACATCCCTGCTTGGGAACATCTCTATCTTGTTGAAGGGAAATTGCTTCTTCTCAGTCAAAGTCATTCCAGTAGATCAGCCAAGCGTCCTTTCTCACAGAGGCAGATACTTAAGAGAGAGAATGAGATTATGACATTGGGCTACAAGGCGGTATTCAAGGTCTCGGTCCTAACTGTTCTGAGGCCAGTTGCATCCTTTGGTTTGGGAATTAATGTGGAAGCTCCAGTTGCCCATCTGCCTCCAGAGAATGTCCCTGCAGCCCTTGCACACATAGTAAACTCTCTGGCCTGAATGTTGAGATAGAAGCTGCTCATGCTCAAGCAACAATTATTTTTTCAGTAAATCATTACCAAATAAAAGCATGTACATATATAGACAATATATTAATATACATTTATTAATACATAACAGAGAATTATTAGAATGCACCAGAGAGTTTAGAATCTCTGGTTTTGAAAAGGGCTACAACATTACAAAGTAAATATCTACGGGCTAGAAACAGGCCTAGAGACAGGGTTCAAACTCATGGACCATTGTGTTTCACAGAAAGCAACATTATTTTCATATGAGGACTTGGATCCTAATGGTTTTATTTCCCTGGTTAAACTATGAACGATGTAATGGTCTATGGGGAACATTGTGAAAGCATAGAGCTTCTAGAGGGGAGAAAGACATCAAGGTAAGGAAAACTCTGTCCAGCACTGGCCAACAGTACATTTTGTGATGATGGTGGAAATATTTACTATCTGGTAAGTAGCTATTAGCCTTATGTGGCAATTGAGAATTTCAAAGGTGGTGTATGGCTAGATGTGAACATTTAATTTTAATTAATGGCTAAATAGCTATGAAGTATAAATATAACTATGAAAGAAATGAGTGTATTTATTTTGGATGAGAAAGACCTGAGGGATGGCATATTGGCTATCTTCAAGTATGATGGGTTGTCAAGTATTCGTGCAGATAAGCTCATTGTGCCTCTACAGAGTGGAGCTAGAACTAGTGGATAAATGGTTGCATGGTGACAAATTTGGACTTTATATGAAGGGCTTACTGAGAACTAGTGTCTTTCAGATGTGACGAGTGATGAGACTAGCTGGTTTTCAAAGTCCCTTTCTTATGCTGTATGTCTGCCTCTGATTGTTTGATGTAGCAGATGGGATTATACTACAGAGAGGATGTCATTCCAACTAGATAGCCGCACAACACTAAAGTCATTTAGGGCATCCAGTCGAGGTGGCCTTATCTACTTTTCTGTTAAATCTTCGGTGAATTATACCCATCCGTCTTTGAGATTAATAGCTCCATTTTCTACACACTATTTTTGAAAAGTTCCATTACTGAGGTAATTGGTGGAGAAAACAAAAATTAACTTTCAAGATCTTTTTATCAAGGCTATCAGCATACCCTAGTCCTTGACTTCCCAGCCTAGATTAGTAAGGTCATGTCTCTAAAACGCTGGCAGGTAAATATTGCGAATAATGTGATTCCTAGGTTAGATCACAATAGATATTAATTATTTCCAGGAAGAGTAAAGTATGACTAGCTGGAGGCAATTGTCATGATCAATTTGTGTTTACATTTCTGCAATCATCTTTTGTGTGATGTTAAATTTCAGAGAATTTATGAGGTTAAAATGATTACTTCTTTTATGTAACAATTCAAAGGCAATGAAAAGACAAATGATTCAGCAACCAATATTTACAGTGCCCACGATCCTCCAAGCAGTATGCAAACATGGGTGATACCGTGGTAGGTGTGGCATGGTCTTTGCACTCATAGAGCTTAGAATGAAATGCAGGCAATACCACAAGTGAACTATCATTTACAGCCTGGAAATTAATGGTGTCGAGAGAGGAGCACAGAAGGGATGTAAAAGCACCGAGAAGTGCACCTGGCTTAAACACATTTATTTATCAATTTAGACATGATCGTTCTCATTTAATATGTAAATATTATACTATTTTCCTTGAATTGTTTGTCCTCAGATCAATCCTAACATGCTCCCTGCTCTGCCCTATAACACATACAGGTTGGCACCTGAAGGCAGTAATTCTAAACTAATCAACATGGTGAAGCCATCTTGGTTCAGCCAACAGACAAATCACCAGAAGATTAGAACTCAGACAGATGAAGCGGTGAACGTTTTTCCCTTTGTTCTGCACCATATAGATGGCTTCTTTCTCAAGGTTACATATTTTCCACGTCTCTAGGTTCATTGGACTAGCCCACTTGGGCACTCCGTGCTGTAAAACTCAACACTATCTCCTCTTTTTGTTCTCCAGCGCAGAGGTGGGAATACGCTGAAAATGGTTTGGTTTCCCAACTTTCTTGTTTAGTTTCTCCATCACTTATATTATCAGTCTCTGCCATTAATTTCTATCTCTGTCAAATAGTTACCATGGTTTCTATTTTCCTAGAAAATTCCTAGCTTTGACATGTAAGCAATTACATTACTGACTTTCTAGTGTAAGATTCTGTCACATTTATGAGATAAACACAACTACATCATCAGCAGTTAAATATGTTTAACTGTCTTCTATAATTAGTTTTAAGAAAAAATAGAAACCAAAATGCCCCTGAAAACTGAAATCTCATTACATGCCATTCTGTATCTTATTCTCTTCATAGTTCCCACGAAAAGTTTACTCTTCTGAGCATACACACACACACACACACACACACATATATATAATATATACACATATATACACACATATACATATATATCCAAATGGTATAAGTTATAGAATGATATACATAATTTATGAAATGTCAGACCACTTACTTAAAACCACATAATACTGCCACTGTGGTGCAAACCAACTGTCATTCAGAGGGAAATGAAGAGTCTTAAATAGATACATTAGAAAACAAATATTCAAAATATCTGGGCCACCCAAGAATTAATAGTATATGAAATCTAAACAAGTAGAAGTTAGGAGATAATTACATTAAACGCAGAAATAATGAAATAGAAAGCAGTAGACCAATACCAAGGCCAAAATATTTGAAAGCAATTTTAGATATTTGGCAAATACTATAAATTACTAAAGGAAATAGTCCCAGTAAAAAGTAGAAGCTAAACAAAATTGTAGAAAATATACATGTAGACAATATTTATAAAAGAATTGTCAGGTAAAAATTCATTTTATCTTTTTTTCAGGATAACCACATTAATAGTGTGGTTTAACTCTATATTGAGACCTACATGACCTTTCAAGTGCAGTAAATTCCGTTTTACAATATGGGGTGTCCCGATGTTGGGTGTGTATATAGGGAGAAGTATGACTGAAGTGGAGCGAGTATGTCTTCAGATCTATAGAGTTTTCAAAAAGTGTATAAAGAATTAATCAAGAGAGGGAGAAATTCAGAAACTGTCTTAGTCACTTTTTTGTCACTGTGACTCAATACTTGACATGCATAAAATAGGGGAGGAAAAGTTCGTTCTAGCTCACAGTTTTGGAAAGTCACAGTTCACTCAGGGGCTGCTGGCAAAAGTGGAAGCAAATGGCAGAGGCAGCTCCTCACACTGCAAACAGGAAGCTGGGTCAAATCCCAGAAGGAAGGAAGGAAGGAAGGAAGAGCATTATATCCTTCCAGGTCCTGTTCCTGTGATTTGCCCCTTCTGGGACCAGCCTCTTCCAGGTTGAAGCCCCCACCACATGACTATAATATATAATCCAATCCACACACCTAGAATCTATAATTTATCAAGCACCGGTATTCTACCACACACCTGTAATCCACCACATGCCCATAATCCACCCCTCCAGACTAGGCCCCAAACTCCCAACGGCACTTGGTTCCATAAACAATCCATAGAATTCAAATGCATGAGGCTTTTGGGGGGCATTCCTGATATAAACTACAATAAAAACTAACAAGTAACAGAAACCGAGAGAGATGGAAAGGAAGGAAGGAAAAAGGATCCCCCAAAACCCAAAGCAATTGTAGAAAAAATACACATTCATTGTACCCATAAGAAAATCATGGAAGAGAGACCAAAATCCAAAAGGAAAGGGAAGAATGACTAAGAACAAAGAAGACAAAAGAAGAAAAGAACGAACAATTATGCCCTTGTGTTATTTGTTTGGGAGGTCTTCACTTCCAAAGCCCCAGATCCTGCCATCCATATATCCAGCAGAAGCTCCTTTCACTGTCTCTGTGCTGCCACCAGTATGACTCAGAGTTCAGTCAAGCCTGAGGCCCAGGGATGCTTCGATTGTATGTGCAGGTGTCTTACCACCAGCTGGTCCCAGGGGCCACTGGGGATTCTTTCTAATGGTGAGTGTGTGTATGTGTGTGTGTGTGTGTGGACTTGCCAGGAGTGACTGGCTGTAATTCCTACTCCATAACTCCACCGCTACAATTCCCTGGGAATGCTCCTCAGTCCAGTCTCCAACCACCAAGGCTGTACAGATGATCTCTCTCTCTACTTCCAATCCACAGTCAGGGTGACTCAGCATTCTTGTCCATGTCAGGCAAGAGTTACTATTGGGGCACAGAGCCGCCAAAACTCAATGGCTGTTTTTCTGCCATCAACCATGTTGCAGTTCTTCGGGGCACTCACTGCCTCTGCAGTCAGCTGGCAGGTTCAGCACTCTTGTGTTGTGAAGCTCCAGGCCTGGCTCCCAGACTTTCCAGGAGCCTATGTTCACCTAGTTAATAAAATTCTTAAGAAGACCTGAAAGAAATACGGAATTGCCATTCTGCTATTCTTAATGAATTAATGGGTTATGGCGATGATCAATAATATCTGCCAACATCAGCACTAAGGGAGACAAGCAAACATTTTGCACTTTCAAGTGAAATTCACAGCATCACCTGTGGAGTGTTCTTGTAGAACAACAAAAACAAGCAAAAAATTTGATCAAACTTCAAGCTCTAATCCAATTTAAATAAACATAGGGTGTTGAAGGACATATTAAAGGACACCAAAGTGTTGCTATCAGCAAAGTACACTATGAGAAGTAGGACACTATACACCCTGTGTTTTAAAAAATTAATAAAAAATAAAAATTAATTGCTAGAAAAAATAAGTGATTAGTGGAGAATCTATAGTTTTAAAATGATGTAGGGGACATAATAAGCAATTGTATTATATAGGCCATATTTGGGCATCAAGTTGAGGAAACTAAATTTTTAAAAAAGTATAAGGACACCAAGTAAATATGAAAGGTAACTGAGTGTCTGATATCAACGAGTAATACAATTTCTAAGATTGAAAATTATTGTAGGCTTATGTTTCTTAAAGAGTTTTTTGAGAATTCATATTAAAAACATTGAGAAGAAATGGTGTGATGTCTTAGATTTGGTTCACATTGTTCCAGCAGCAGATATTAGTGTGCTCAGATTCTGTTTAGAACCAGAATTAGTATTTATTGATAGTTGTGTGTGCTGAAGGTCAGGTATGTTTGATTCATTATACTATTTTTTTAATGGTGAGCATGCACGTGCGCACATGTGTGTGTGTGTGTGTGTGTGTGTGTGTATGTGCATGTGTGTGAACTTCTGTAAGAAAAACACTTCATTATAATAAGCCATTAAGTCTAAAATTCTAAGTGAAATGGATCACATCACTTTTTAGGAAAACATAACCTAGTTGAATCATAAGATAGTAGAATAAGCTGGTGCTCCTCGATTAAGCAAGCCAGTTGAAGAGCCTCTCCTGCTTCTCTCACAAATACAGCACCTGAACTGAGCTCACTCCCCAGGTGTGAAATATCCCAAATAGGTTAATAATAACATATTCAATATCATAGTGAATTAAATCAATAAATGACTTTGGTCTGAGGAATTAAAACAGGATTTAACATGAGAAAACAGTCTCAATTGTAATTGCATGCATTAGCGAATCAGCGGTATGTACTGGTTTTTAAACCTATCATAGTAAAACCATAGAGTGGATGGCTTAAACAATAAAGAATACTTTCTCATATTTTGGGAAGCTCAAATTCCAATATATTAGGAGAATTGGCTTTATTTCAAGACTTCAGTCTTTATGTTCAGATAGCTTTTTTCCGTTGTCTAAAAAAAAGGTATTTCTTCTACATGTCCTGTGACATCATGTTCTATCCCACAGGTCATACGGTGTTATCCCTGTGATTTTTTTCTACCTTGCTTCACTTTTTTTTTTTTGCAGTTTCCAATGAACTATGTTATTTTTTCCCACGACATGCAATTTTGTTAACTTTTTCAAGTGTTTATTTATACAGTAAATAGATAATTTTTATCATTCTCAATCAGTCCTCTTTCTCTCTTCTTCCCTTCTGACTTTCTGTCCCTTCTCCAAAAAGCTTGCCTCCCTGGATTTTACGTACCAGAACTCCTTTATTATACTCTTTAATTTTCATTTAGGGAAATCCCTCATATAAGTGAAACCACATAGTATTTAGCTTTATGTGTCTAATTCATTTAATTTAATATGATTTCAAAATCCATCTGTTTTTCTGAAATAACATGATTTCATCCTTCTTTATGGCAGAATAATGTGCACTTGGGCATATATACATTTTCTTTATCTATTTGTTGTAACTGCCTTCTCCTTGCTTGGACAAAATACCTGATATCCACAAATTAGGGGAGGAAAGGTTTATTTTATCTCACAGCTTCAGAAGTTCACAGTCCCATCACTGGCGGGTGGCTGGAAAATGGTAGAAACCAGAGACAGAGATCCTCACGGTATGGCAGAACACAGGGAGGAAAGGCAGAACCAGCACACGCCCCTCCAGGCCAAGACCCACGCATCTGCCCCTCGCAGCCAGTCTCTACCTCCCAGTAGTACACAGTATCCATAGGTACATGAGGCTTTTGGGGGACACTGCAGATCCAAGCCACAGCATCTTCATAATAACTTCCATAGAAGTTGTATTAGTTTTCATTCCTACAAACAACATAGACGGGTTCCTTTTCCCCAAATCTTCATCAACATTTGTTATTTGTGTTCTAAATTTTCACAATAATACCAGTGAATAAAATTTTTGCATCGTTATATACTATTATGGTTTGGATCTGGAATAACACCCAAAAGCTTCGTGTATTTGGATATTGTAGATTGCCTATGGATGCCCCTTGCTGTTGGGGAGGTGGGGCTTGGCCGGAAGGGGCAGGTATTTGAGGCTTGACCTGGATGGATTGTGTCAACTTGTTGAGTTTGAGGAGGCAGAGCAGAGCTTTCAGGTGTGCGTTACTGATTTGCGGGCTAGGAAGTGAGGGTGAGGAAGCGGCCCCCTCCCTAGGTGGATGAACCCAACTGGCAGCTTGAACTAAATAAAAAGAAAGAAGAAACATTATTAGAGCTTCTTCCTGGGAAGGCTCTGACCTTGCCTTAGTCTCCAACATTGACTTGCTCCATTTTTACTTAGCCTCTGCCGTGCTCTTGCACCATTGCCTGCTACCCTTGAAAGGCTATGTGAGACCTTCTGAAATTGTGAGCTAAAATAAATCTTTCCTTCCTTGAGTTGTGGTTGTCAGGTATTCTGTCCTAGCAACAAGTAAGTAGCTAATTGTAACTTGAACCTTTCTTCAACTTCAAGAATTCTTAAGTTTGCTCTTTTAGGATCATCCGAGAACTCTTGGATTGTCTTCTGATTGTCTTTTATTGAGTTTTCAGTATTGCTGAGCAGATGTTTTACTACATCATCATGTCCACCTTGTACTCAAGTCTTGATATTCTATTTTCTGGCTGAACATTCCTATTACCAAAGCTTTCAATTATGTGTTTTTCCATTTCCAGGAGTTATGCTTGTTTTCTTTTTCTAACCACCAATTCCTTACTAAAGAATTCATATTCTGCATTTTCTTCCCCAATTCATTGATACATTCAACTGCTTGTTTACATCTTCTTTAAGTTCATTGAAAATCTTCACTCATTCATTTGCTCATTTGTCTCATCTTTGATTCCTTGAAGTATTTTAATTATTTCTTTTTCTTTTTGAGTTGTTTGGAAACTCATCTAATTCAGTGCCTGTCAGATCAGGTTTTAGGGACTTATCAAGTTTTGGAAGTATCTTATCTTGTTTTCTCTGATTCTTGTGTTTCTGTGTTGAGAGTTGTAGATCAGATAGTGTAGAAAGCTCTGCCACTATTGTGGAGCTATTTTGGTAACTAGATTTCTACCATTGATGTTTCACTGGTTTTGGGTGATATGGTGGACTGGAACCTACTCAATCTATTGAACATACTGGAATCAGTATCAATCACTCACTGCACTGAGAGAGCAGCTAACTACAGGTCATATCAGCAATCACAGAACCAACTACATATCAACATATAATTTAAAACTTATTTCAAACTTCAGCAATTTTTAACTATCCCAGGGGGACAAAAACGATAATACTGATGAAGGATAGCCTGAGAAATAGAGGAAGAGGAATGAAAGAAGGGAGAAGAGAAGAAAAATTAAGAAAAAGGAAAGACAGAAGAGATAACAGAAAGAAAAGAAAGAGAAAGAATGAACATAGCATTTTTAGTGATATTCTTTTTATACTAGGAATAGCAGGAAGGGGAACTAGAAATTCAAGAGGTTGTTTGCAGTAGTCAAGAGAAAGAAGAAAAGGAAAAGAAATATAATTGAAATGTGAAGAGGATTGGAGGGGTGATGGGCTCGCTGGAACTGTGCGAACACCCACCCTTCCCGTATTTACTTGAGAGCTGTCTTGATTTCACACGTCTTCCCATTGCAAAATCTCCTGTGTCTACATTCATGTGCTGCTTCAGTGGAACTGTCCCTGCTTTGCCCTGTCTATCAGCACGGTAGGGTTTCTCCCAGGCCAGAGCTCTGTCTCCCAGGAGTTGGGGATGATGCAGAGCTCTCTCTCCCTGTCTTGTAACTTCAGTTTACTGTCACTGTCACATTTTCTAGAGTTGGTAGCCAGCTACTCTCCCTGGCATGCAGTGATAAATGCCTCTTGAAGTTATAAAAATGTGGACATTTTCCATGCCTAAGCAGAGGGAGTTACTCCAGATGACTTCCGACCCCAATGCAGCTCAAGCTCACCTTCTGCTCATTTTAGTGAGGCAAAGAAAAGGGTGTGTGTGTGTGTGTGTGTGTGTGTGTGTGGTGTGGTGTGGTGGGGTCTTCGACAATGGCTTTTCAATCTGATTCTGCTCAGATCTGGGGGACCGAAATGGAATCGCCACTGTTGCCCCTGACAAAATGGTTGATGAGTACAGCTTCCTCTAATCTAATCTACCTTCTTACCTTGTCTTGCCTGACTCATTCAGAGCTCTGCCTCTGATTGCAATCGTATTCTGAGGTCATGGAGGCTCGGAATATAATATGTGAGCTTGAGGAACACAGTTCATCCCATAACAAGAATAAAAATGGTTTCATCACATGAAAGAATACAGCAAAAGTAACTGAAAAAATACTAATTCATGCTGAATATTTTAGCACATGAGGCTAAGAAACTTTTATTTCTTAAAATATGTAACAAATATACTCAAGTATAACATGTTAAAATCACTCTTGTTAGTAGTGTGTGTGTGTTTGTGTATGTGCATGGGTCTTCTTCAATTTCTTTCACCAATATTTTGTGGTTTTCAGTTTTTGGAGGTATTTTCCCTTCCTTTGTTAAATTTATCCCTAGATATTTTATTTTTTGTAGCTATTGTGAATAGAATTACTCTCATGATTTCTTTTCCAGTAAGTTTGGAACTGGCGTATAAAAATACCACTCATTTTTTATCTGGATTGTGTAACTTGCAACTTGGCTGAATTATTTTTATCATTTCTAATGGTGTTTTGGTGGAATGTTTAGGTTTCTCTATTTGAAGAATCAGGTCACCTGCAAACAGATAATTTGGCTTCTCCCTTCTGTTTGATGTGCTTTTTTATTTCTTTTGCCTAATTGCTCTAGCTTAAGCTTCTAGTGCTATATGACATAAAAGTTGTTTAATTGGACACCTTTGTCTTGTTCTAGATCTTAGAGATGATGCTTTCAGCTTTTTCCCTTTAAGTAAAGTCTTAGATGTGGGTTTTCATACACAGCTTTTATTACATTGGGGTATAATCTTCTGTATTTAATGTGTTCAGTTTTTTAAAATCATAAGTGATGTGGAATTTTATTGAATGCCTTTTCTGTACCTACTGAGATGATAGTGTGATTTTTCATTTTCTATTCTCTTGATGTCATGCATTAATATTATGCTTACCAACTTTATATGGAATCATCCTTACATCTCTGATATGAACCTCATTTAATCATGGGAAATAATCTTTTTTATGTGTTGTTAGATTAAGTTTGCTGTTATCCTCTGGGACGTTTTTTGCATCTATGACTAGCAGGGACACTAATCTATAGTGTTCTCCTGCTGTGTCTCTGGCTTTCGTTTCTCCTTTTCAAGTTTTTTGGGTAGTTCTAGGAGAAATTATATTATTTCTTTTTAAAATGGTTTATCAAAAAACTAAAAATAAATAGACCCTATGATTCAACTATCCCACTTCTGCTTATACGCCCAAGGAAATGAAATCAGTATGCCAAAGAGATACCAGTGTTCTCATGTTTATGGTGGCATTATTCACAATAGATAAGGTATGACACCAATTTAGGTGCCAGCTCATGTATAAAGGGATTAAGAAAATGTTTTATGTATGTGTGTACATGAATATTATTTGATCATAAATTAGAATGCATTTTTCTTTCTCAGCAAAATGGATGGAACTAGCAGATATTACAGTAAGTGAAAAGAGCCACAATCAGAGAAAGATGAGCCTTGCATATTCTGTTTCATATGTGGAAACAATAATCCGTAGAGGCTAGGAAGGGTGAGGGGAGGAGACAAAGGCTCGATAATGGATCCCCAAACACAGCTAGAGAGAAGGAATGCATTCTTATGCTGATCAGAACAATAAAATGATGATAGTTTGTGAAACGTATAATATGGTTTTTGAAGATGAGGACAACAGGATTGAGAAGGCCTCAAACATAAAAAAATAATCAGAGGAAAGTCGATTTTATCACTGTGAGCTGCATACGTGTTAACATATCACACTGCACTTCATTAATGTGTACAATTATTGCATGGTACTAACATTTTAAACGAACATTTGTCTCAGAGTCAATGAAAAGAAATAGGTATGTGCTTGTGGGGAAAAGGCTGGCCCCTTTCCCAAAATACAGTAGGCTGGGAGCAGAGCCTGTGCACTCTGCACAAAGAGAAGCCACTAAGCAGGCCAGGACAGTAAGCTCAGCATACGAAAAAATATGCTCAGTATTCTTAACAGCAAGGCCATCTTGATAGCAAGGCCTGCCTCCGGGTCAACACAGGATGAGGGGCCCAGAAGTAAGCACTTGATGGTCAGCTCACTACCCTCTTCTGCTCATACTCAGCAAGCCCCGATTGCAATATATAAACAGGTGTGTGCATTAATAAAGTTTCAGCTTATAAAGCTCCACCAATGTTGGCTCCATGTGCCTTCTTTTGACTGGCCATCTCACCTTCCACGACTCCCCTGCAGCAAGCAACCAGCTGCTGACAATGCTTCTGCCTTGACTGTCCAAAACTGCACTGGAGAGCACAGCCAAACTCTGTCAAAATAAGGAAGAGGTATTAATATGAAAAGTAAATATCTGATAAATATCTTAGTTAATTTAAGTTGTAATAATAAAACAGCATAGATTGCCTAGATTATGAAATATAGAAATTTATTTCTCACTGCTCAGCAGGCTGTTAAGTCTAAGATCAAGATTCTAGTAAAAGCCCATTTTCTGGCTCATAGCCATTAGCTGCTCCCATTGCAAGGGTCTAATTCACTGTCTGAGCTTCTTTTATAAAGGGCCTGAATCCTAATCAATAAGTGGTATGCATTTTTATTAGCCTCACTTACACTGAAAAAAAAATATTGTGCATCTCTACCAAGTATGTGTGTAAATCATAGGTATGAGTGCCATGTAAGAATCTCTGTCCTTGCTACACGATTCATTATGATGTGTACTATTTCATTTCATTTTAGTCTATTCTTTATGTTGTGTTAGTATCGTTTTCGGGGAAAGGCTGGCCCCTTCCCCAAAATAGAGTAGTCAAACCAAACAAGAAAACAGTACATGCTTCTATTTGTGCAGAGTGTGCAGGCCCTGCTCCCAGACTGCTTCATTTTGGGAAAGGGGCCAGCCTTTTCCCCACATTCCATCCCCTAGTCTTGGGGAAGGGCCTGCTGCTTTGCATAATGCAGTAGGGCATAACCCTGTGCACACAGGCCAAGACAACAATGTAGAGTGCAGCATGCAACAACCAGAACTCCTGCTATGCACACAAGAAATACCACTACTACAGCAGAAACCTCCCTATCTATTTCTTTAAGCGCTTGGCATACTTCTTCCTGATGGTCAGGGATGGATACAAACAAACAGAAACAAGAAATAGGCAATAAGTTCAGTATTCTTAACAACAAGGTCATCTTGATAGCAAGACCTGCCTCTTGGCCAACACAAGATGAAGGTCCCGGAACTAAGTAAGTATATGGTGATGAGCTCAGATGGTGAGCTCATTACCCTCTTCTGCTCATGCTCAGAAATCACTGATTACAGTATAAAAGCAATTGTGTGTACCAGTAAAGTTTCAGCTTGTAAAGCTCCACTGATGTCGGCCTCATGGGCCTTCTTTTAACTGGGCATCTCACCCTTGCCCCCCAACCCGTGGCTGACAATAGTACTGTAAAAATAAAAGACCAGCTAGTCCTAGGGACAAAGGTCTTTGGTCCTAGCACTGGTGATCTGGTGGTCACTTCTGAAAGATTTCATGTATTAATGCTCTTGCATTAGAGGTTAAGATTTCAACATTTGAAGACAAAAATTCGATCATACTGGAGAATCCTAAGGATTCAGCACACAGAAAACTATTAATAAAATAAATAAGGAGCTTAGAAAGTTAGTATAAAGATAAGGCAACGTCACTGTAGCAAAATCAAGTGACTCACCACATCATTACTACATGCCATAGAAAATGTTTATAAAGGCAACAAAATCCAAAAACACCTTCAAAGAATATCAAAAAAATGGATGAGACTGTTGTGAAGGCCACTATAAAAGTTTACTCATAGATTCAGATAAACTAGTCCCAAGGAAAGTAATATTCACATTTGTTGGTGGGGCACACGTTATATTAAAGATGTTGTGAGGCAGTCAGACGACCATTGGCAGGCAGTTAAGGAATCTTTCGCAGCCCGATCATAAAGACGCGCCAGTATAGCCTGGAGATACTGGCCCAACTTCAAGGCTGCTTTGGCTCTTATAGAATGTTAACCAAGCAGGGGGGTTCAACTGAAGACAGGAAGTGAAAGAAACAATGTATCTATTTCCACCTACTGCCCAAAAGCATTTCCTGCCTGGGGGGTGGGGGTGGGGGAGGTTGGGGGGGTTGTATCTGAGCTTATTAAAAGTTCATGCAAATAAATTCATACATATGAAAACCTGAAGAATATGGGAACAGACATGTAAATAAATTTTAAAAAGTGCAGAAAAAATTTGTGTAAGTCACCCAGACAGTCTCACACATATGAATTGCATCCCATGCAGCCAATTTGAAAGGGAGTTTCAAAAGCCACCATCACCAGGATTTAAATCACTGGATCGTTGCTAGGCAACAAAGCCAACATTTCAGGCAACTGTGCTGTAATGCTCTTTCTTAAGGGAGGTGCTGTGTTTCTGTGTGTCCTGTGCTCTTGAGGTGGCATCAGGAGAGCACCAGGACAGGGGTCTGTTAGAAAGTAGCTTGATTGCAGGGTCTCTTGTAACGAACACTGACAACATTGTAGTAGATGAGAATAGGTCTTTTGCTTTAAAATGATTGCTAAGGTTACTTGTTTCTTGTTTCCTATTTTTATTTATTCATTTTGTGGTACTGGAGGTTTGGGGCATTCACTATGCTACATACCTTTTGGGTTTTTTTTTTTTTTTTTTTTTTTTTTTTTTTTTTTTTTTTTTTTTTTTTTTTTTTTTTTTTTTTTTTTTTTTTTTTTTTTTTTTTTTTTTTTTTTTTTTTTTTTTTTTTTTTTTTTTAGTTTTTTGGTTTTGAGTTTTGGTTTTGAGACAAGGTCTTACTAGTTTTAAGCTGTCCAGGCAGGGTTTGAACTTGGGATCCTATTTCTTCAGCCTCCCACAGTGTTGGGATTAAAGACTTTTGCCACTGGGTCCAGCTGGTATTTTATCTTTAAAGTATAATTGTACTACAACATAAAAATATACTAAAATGGAATAGCATACATCATAAAAATCATGCATTGTAAGAGTAGGTATTCTCCCATGACACGTGTATAATTTACATATATACTTGGTAGAGATATGCAATATTTTTCTCACAAAAATTATAAAAATATCACTGCACAGAAAGATGTAATGTTCGAAAAGTTCAAGATAAACTAAAAAAGGGGGGAGAACTTCCCCCAAATCACCACATCACCACATTCAGCGGCTTTTGTGTAGAGGTGATTACTTTTTTTTCTCATTGTAGGAGAGCAACCTGTGTTTAATTCTGTGTTCATGTGGACTTTAGCAGATACTTCAGCCGAAGCAGAGTATTCTCATAGAATTTACTGAAATGGAAAATCCATCAGTAGTCACAGGCCAGGAGTCTGCACTTGTCACTGGGTGCTCTCATCCTGACAAAGGAAGGTAGGAAGTTTCTTATAGAAGTATTGTCGTCGTCAATCACGTGGACCCAGCACATGGATATTTTCGACATCTTTTCCCGCAGAAACGCCTAGATAACCTTGGCATGTCACACTGATAGGATAAAATAACAAGTTGCCAAGTCTGCAAAATTACTTTAGAGACTTCATATATAAAGGACCCAATGTTAGTTATTGAAATTGTTAAAATCCTTTGAAAATGATGTTTATTCATTTATTTAGTCATTCAATATTGATTCTCCAGGGATGACTGTGGCTGAAAAAGAAAGAAAGAAAGAAAGATAAAAAGTCTATCCCTGTCAGATTTCATTGGGAACCCAGAGAAGCTACTAAACTTCGTTTTTCCCCCTTATCATGATTCCTTTTGTTAGTACGTATTTGTGATAGGTACTAATTATACTTGATAGGAGAATTGGTGCATGTACCTATTGCATCTTAATCATTTTTACTTCCCCTGGCCCTGCTTGCCCTTGGAGTCGCCGAAGGTTAAGTCTGGCTAGTGAATTGACCTCATCGGAACTTTTGCTTTTTTAATTCTCTACTTGCCCATCTGGCTTCTAACCTGAAACCCAAACCATTTCCAGTTGAGCATATGCTCAGAGATGGGAGAGAAGGATAATTTCCCAGAGACGATTTAATCACGAAAGTAAGATAGAAGGCAAAGGCCCTCAAAAGTGAATGCATTAGCGGTCGATCCATCCCAAGACAGAGGGCTTCCCACAAAATCTCACTGTACTATTCACATCTGTTCCTAGGAGACTCCAGGCAGAAGTCGGAAGCTAAGCAGATCTCTCATCTCAAACTTGCAGATTTCAGGGAAGTGGAGGTGGAGGTGGAGGCCTTAGTCTGCAGGTGACAGATAAAGTTCAGCAGAGAAAGAAATTTTGGATGTGACAGTCATCAAAGTTAGGGCCTGAGGGAGGAATTACAGGGCTTTTCATTCCAGAAGAACTGGGACCAACCTTGCCCTGATCCTGTGGTTAGTTCAGGCAGGCCTTAACTAGAGTCAGGAGGGGCCGACCTTGCCAGATAATAAGGACTAATTCCAAGGAAGATCTGAAGAGACCCTGTTTCAGATAGAAGAGGCCCCATAGATTTCAGCTGTTAACCTACTTTGATTCTTCGGAGGCTCTGAAAAATGGTGGCTAGATGGGAGACTCCCTGTGCCCCTTGAGGGATCAGAGGGGCTCTCACTGCAGGTCAAGCCAGGGAAGGGGACTGAAATCTCACCAGGAATATGAGGGAGAACCCTGATGGGAGACTGATAGAAGCTTTCCTCCTCAGGCAGAAAACTACTCTTGCCCTAAGACTGGGGAGGTCCTAGGCAGGACAATCATGCAGAAGTACACCCTTGCACAAGTTCCTTTTCTGGAACTCCCAGGGGCATGAGAACTTTGGCCTGAGGGGCAGGTCATCAAGTGAGCAATAGGGAACGGAGTTTAGGCCTGTCAGGATTAAATATTAAAACCCTGGTGAGGGCATGCCTATCATCTCAAGCAGAGGACTGAACTCAGTTCACACTGCCTTAGTTGTTAACCCTAGGATGTCCTGGGACATATAGATCTCATCGGATGCTACCACATTTCTGTAGTATCAGTCTCAGGAATTGGAGAAGTTTAAACTTTTTAAAAAAATAATGAATAGAATTTATTAGAGATGCCAATGAACTTATACAGGCAAGCAGCTTAGAAAGTGCTGGGAACCAAGCGAGGATCTGAAGCAAAGACTGACATTTCCACTCCACACCAAAAGAGGGCGACCTACTAATGCTGCTCGCTGTGGAGATGCACAGAGTTCCTCTGCTTGGGTTCTCGATGTGCTGTTTTTTGACTTCCGTATTGGGACGCTAAGGGGTGTGGCTTCAGTCCGCTAGAGAGAGGAAGCCGGGGATTGGCTTTCATCCAGCGAGAGACCCTCTGGACGAATCAAGAGCGGCCAAGTGGCTGTATGAGCAGCCGCTCTTTGCTGCTTGCCTCTAGAAGGTTCCAGGCCGAGACTCCGGGTGGTTTTATTTATTTATTTATTTTTATCAGACGACTTTTGTCTGAAGTCTGAGAGAGGTGAAGGTTTCAATGAGAGGTGAGCACTAAGGAAGATTGGCAGAGAGAGAAGCCTCAGGCCTTGCCAGTCTTCAAGGTTGGGATCCTGAGCGTGGAAGGTGGGTAAAGCTGCCGCCAGAGTGAAAGTGAGATTGAGCATGGGCTGTTGGAGTAGGGGGGTTGAGGTGGGGTGGAGTAGGGCAGGGGGTTGGAGTGGAGAACTGGGGGAGAGGGAAGGGGTTTGTAAGAGAGGCACAGGGACCTTTCACAGGAGCAAGGGTACTAGGTGTGGGGGAAGGTGGTTGGAGGGGAGGGGGGAAGTGGGGTTGGAGTGGAGAAGCAGAGGTGAGGTACGGAGTTTGTAAGGAAGGAGTAGGAACCTTTCACTGGAACACGGGTAGGCAGTGCAGTGGGGTAGGTGGTTGGAGAGGAGTGAGAAGAATCACTCAAACCCTACTTTCAGTTTCGGATGTGTTTCCCGACTTCTATTTTTGGAGTCTTACTTTGGAAGGGTAGATATTCAGAGGTGTGAATCGCATCAGTAGAGGGCAGTGTCCCCAGCAGTTCCTTCTTGGAATGGGGCAGGTGCTTTTTTTAGGGAGCTGGACTCTGGTTAGCAAGAGGTGATGAGGAGGCAGTGCCAGACCAGTGTTAAATATTAAGGTGAAAAACCTCAGCCTTGCCTGGATTAAGACATGTAGTCTTTGGAAGGAAGTCACTGGATGCAACACACACTTAAGAAGTAGAAAGTTGTACTCTTCTACCTTGAGGTAAGAATATCTATGTAATTAATTTAGAATTCTTCTATGTTTTCCATGTTCCAATATTTGTTTATTCATTGATTTATTTACTTAAACCTTTTTTTTTTATATTCGGGAATCATGGACATCTACTTTGTGGTTAAAGTTGCTGTCTGATACTACTTTATTTAGTTCCCCGAATTATTTCAGCTGTGGCCAATTGAAACTTTTATACTTGGCTCTTATTTCCCTTTGACATATCCCCACAGGTGGGTTGTTGTTTGTTTTAAAAAAACTTCCTCATTCTCTGGCACAATCAGTTTTACAGGCTCCTTTTGTATGTGTGTTTTCTAACCCAGTCCTAGAATAAGCTATTTCTCTGAGACTCTTGGGTCCTTGGGGAATAGTATGTGATACACACTCATTGCTCCTAGAGTGTCATAGATCCACTCAGCTGCCAGAGTAAGAAAATATATGCATGTATGCAGCATTTATTTTTTAGAGTCCTCAGAGAGTTGCTCCATGCTTCCTTCCTAGGGCTTCTACTAGATTTCAGTTCTGGGAGAGATAAGGAAGATTGTGCTTATTCTTTCTTAATCTAAGACAATTTTTGTTTTATGTTGTTATTGACATGAATTTACTTAAGAGTTCCATTTTGCTAATTATTTTCTTTTTGTCCTGTATGATTACAGATTTTCTTCTCCGGTTTTTGTTCTTTTTTTTCCCTCTAAAATTGAGAATTTTTATGATTTGTTTTATCCCTACTCTTGGCTACGTATCTTCTGTATTTCATCATCAGAGATTTAATATCTAAGGTATCAACTTTTACATATCTCATTCTATTTTTAATATTATTATGCCACTTCAGGTATAACTTAAGAACCTCAAAAGATTAAGTTGCTATTTTTTCTCTCTGTAATTCTTTGGATTATTATTGCCACACGT
Source organism: Ctenodactylus gundi (assembly GCA_004027205.1). NCBI lineage: Eukaryota > Metazoa > Chordata > Mammalia > Rodentia > Ctenodactylidae > Ctenodactylus > Ctenodactylus gundi. The sequence continues at coordinate 399,773 of PVKB01000337.1, forward strand.
TTTGACTTCTATATATGGTATAATTCCCTTAGTACATTGTTGCTATTTTTGCTTCAGACCTGAAGACTTCCCATAAGAGACCAGATAGTAAATATTTCAGGCTTTGCAGAGCATATGGTGTCTGTTGCGTTTTTTCCCTTTTTTTCCCCCCAACCCTTTAAAAATATCTTAGCTCATAGACATACATAAACATGTCCTGGTCTAAATTTTGCCCACAGGCATTAGTTTGCCAATCCATGCTTAAGACACTCAGTCGTCTTTGAAGTTGTCTTTTATAAATATAAGTTGTCTCTTATATTTACTCAAGTTTTGCCTTTTCTGTTTTTCATTTCTTTATGCAGATCCACATTTACATCTGTTATCATCCTCCATCTGCATGAAAGTCTTTAATGTTTCTTATATTGCATGCCTGTTGGCATGAATTTTTCAGCTTTTTTTTTTTCCTGCTCTTTTCCCCAACATTTCAAAGATAAATCTCTTTTGTATTCAGGCGTGTGTAATTTTTGATGAGTTTGCACTAATTCTTAGTTTGGATTTATGTATGTAATATTTCTTTTTCTCTGTTGCACTCAAGAATTCCTCTTTTTTTGTTTTAACTGTTTGAATATTGTGTCCTTTTTATTTAATCATTTTTGTGTTTTTTGAACCAATTGTATCTGTGATTTCTTTCTTCCATTAATTTAAAAAAATTTGGCCACCATTTCCTCAGATGTATTCTCTCGTCCCCCCCCCCTTGCCCCATGTATGTGTAGACACACCCACACAACTGCACCCCCACACGTCCCATAATACCTACGTGAGACCATTTGACATTTTCTTGTTACTTTGTGTATTCTATTTTGGCTGTTTGTTTTTACATTTTATTATATTTATGTTTTATTTAAAATAAGTTCTGTTGATTTTTTTAGGTCCATTCAACTTTTCCTATATTGTCTCCAGGGTTGATACATCTATAGAAAAAAAATGTCTTCTATAATATTTTTTAAAATTCTAGTATTCTATTTGATTCTATCTTATTGAGGGCATCTTTCTCTTAAAATTACTGATTTCTTCATACAAATAGTCAACCTTTACCTCTAGATTATTCTGTTTATTAATCATAATTGTTTTGAAGTTGCTTTGTAACATAGCCAATATTTGGTCACCTGTGTGTCCAGTTTGTTTATTTGCTTTCTCTCTTAGCAATGAGTTAAATCTTTTTGACGTTTCATGTTTTCTAAGTTTTTAAACTGCATGCCCGAAATCTTTCATAGAGTAGTAGGGATTGAGGGAGAAGTTCTTTTTAAAAAAATTTTAAAATTTATTTACATATTTCATTCTTTCCCCTTCTCACCCTCTCCACAAAGTCTGTCTTCTTACTTTCTTCCATATCTCTTGCATTTTTTATGGTTTCGTTTTCTCATATTAGAGAAACCATATGATATTTAACGTTCTGGGTCTGATTCATTTCTCTGAGCATAATGGTCTCAGGATGCATCCATTTTCCTACAAATGACTCACATTTGTCCTTCGTTATGGCAGATAAATACTATATTGTGTATATATACCGTATCTTTATCCTGTCATCTGTACCCAGGCATATTGGCTTCTTCCAAGACTTGGCTATTATAAATTGTACTGCTATAAACATAGGTAAGCATGTTTCACTTTTGTATGATGATGAGTTTAACTGTTTTGGGAAGATACCCAGAAGAGGTATAGCTGGGTCAAGTGGAGTATCAATTCCAGTATTTTGAATAATCTCCATTCTGCTTTTCATAGTGGTTGTACAAGTTTACAATCCTACCAGCAATGTAGGAGAGTTCCTTTTCCCTCCCCTCTCAGTCTCTTGTTGACTGTTTTTGTGTTCTTTATAGCAGCCATTCTTACTGGTGTTAGAGAACCTCAGTGTTGCTTAGATTTGTATCTCTCTGAGGGGTAAAAATGCTGAGCATTTTTTATGTATTTATTGGCCAGTTGGACTTCTTAGAACTGCTTATTTCATATTACCATTTTTGATTGGGTCCTTTATTTTAGCAGGTCCCTTTTTTTTTTCACTTCTTTGTATATTCTTGGTGATAATCCTCTGTCTGAACTGGAAAGACTTTCCATTTCGTGGGTGCCCTCTTCACATTTTTGATTGTTTCCTTTTCTGTGTAGAACCTTTTTAATTTGTTATAATCCCCTTTGTTGATTTGTGGTATTTATCTCACGTGCTTTGGGCTTTCTTTCTTTCTTTTTTTTTTTTTTTTTTGAGAAAGTCCTTGCCTACACCTATGTCTCCAAGGGTTTAGCCTTTCATTTCTTCCAACAGGTGCAGTGTTTCCATTTTAATGTCCAAGAATTTGACCTATTTTATCTTGATTTTGATGGACGGTGAAAGTTGTGGGTCTAGATTCATTCTCCTGCCAGTTAACCCAGCACCACTTGATACAGAGGCCACCTTTACTAGGGTTTATTGTTGGTCCCTTTGTCATGTCTGGGTCCCTGGGGTCCCTGCCACCATTGGCCACTAGAGATCACGAACTAATGATGTCTTGGGGACAAGGGTCTCGAGTGTAGTGAGTACAATGGAATCACATCCAAGAGGCTGAATCAGTGTTAACAGCTCCTTTATTGGAGGTGAGTGCCAGGCATAGAAGCAGTTTAAGGGAGGTGGGTCAGCCAGGATAACAGGGCAAGGGTCATTTACTGATTGGAGGAAGTTTGCGGTTTGAAAACGGCCTAGTTTGCATGGTGGGTCTGACCACGTGATTTCTGGTAAGGGATCTGGAAGCAGGGGAAAATTAGGAATTTGGGTATGGTGAATCCTGAGCTGCGGGCCATCCTGGGCCTGGGATAAGAGGGAGGGGCTCCAGTCCTGCAGGTCTTGAAAAACAGCATTATGGGGGTATGAGCCGCCTTCTACCTACAATCATCCCAGGCCCCGTCAGGGACCCACATTGTCAAAGATCAGACAGCTGAAGGTACTCAGGGATGTCTTTGCATCCTCAATTCTGTTCCACTGATCCACCTATCTGTTTTTGTGCCAATACTGTCATTTTTTATCACTGTTGCTGGTAATATAATTTGATATCTGGTATTGTGTTGTCTCCCGCTTTCATTTTGTTGCTTAAGATTGTTTTGGCTATTCTGGGCCTCTGGTGTTTCCCTATAAATTTTCAGATTGTTTTTTCTAGTTCTGTTAAAAATGCTGTTGGCATATTGATTGGGATTACATTGAATCTATATATCAGTTTGGGGAGTATGGCTATTTTGACAATGTTGATTTTGGTTATCCAGGAACAGGGGACGTCTTTCCATTTTCTAAAATTCTTTGAGATTTATTTTTCCAGGGTACTGTAGTTTTAGTGTAGAGTTTCTTTACTTGTTTTCATAGATACTAAATTTTCTTTGAGGCGACTGCTACTGATTGTTGTGTATTGATTTTATATCCTGCAACTTGGCTGAATTTATTAGGTCTAAGGGTCTTCTGATAGAGTTTTTGGGGTCCTCTTTATAAAGGATCATGTCACCTGCAAATAAGAATAATTTGACTTCTTCCTTTCCTATGCATATTACCTTTATTCCACTCTCTTGTCTGTTTGTTCTTGCTAAAGTTTTCAGGCACGATGTCAAATAGAAGTGGCGAGTGGACATCCTTGTCCTGCTCCTGATTGGATGGGAAATGCTTTTAGTGAGGGAAAAGCTCTTTTTGGACACTGTACTTAAGTGTAGAGCAGACACTATGATGCTGGACAGTTTTTCTCAGGGTTCTTGTTCGTGTTGCAGATTCCAAGAGTCTCAGCAAAGCGCGCCTTTTCCTCTTGTGGTAGAACTCTGTAGTTCTCTGCTCAGTGCTGGTCTCGTGGGGCAACTGTAAGGTCTTTGGTTCTTTCGGTTTAGACTTAGTCTTATTCAGAAACCTGGGTATCTAGTTCTTGGATATGGATTCTTCTTATTACCTTTTCTTTTTGGGGAACACAGGGACTTGCTCTTTAGTCCAGGCTGGTTTTGAACTCAGAGCAACCCTCCTGCCTCAGCCTTCTGGGTGCTGGGATTACAGGGATGGCCCACCACTCCCAGCTTTTGTGGTGCTGGGGAATCCACCTCAGGGTCTTTTGTTTGCTGGGCAAGTGCTGTAAGGGCCGTGCTATTCCTGCAGAGTCTCTTCTCACTATCTTTATCCCTATCTCTCTAGCAGCAAAAATTTCTTTTGTGCCTGCAGAAGATCTTGGACAGCAGAACATTTCTTGCCTCTGAGCCATTAAGGGCAGAATTTCACTTTGAATTGGTGCATGATACCAGGTCCAAAAATTTTCTCTGTCTTTCTTCTAGAGGCAAGTAGCTTTTGCTTTTACTTTTCTCCTGAAGCTGTGGTCATTGTTCAGTTCTTGAGGGTGGTAAAAGGATTTCTTTCCCTTATCTCAGAGGCAGGCAGATGTTGCTTTTGGCCCTGTCCCAGAGGATCTGGTATTAAGGGAACTCGCAGGTCCTCTCTGGGGGCAGCTCTCTCAAGTTCATGGCATCGAGTCTTTCTTATTTGTACCCAATAGATGGCAAGGGAAAAACTTGTGTGAGGGAATGCAAACTTCCTTTTGTCTGGGGCTCTCGGTTTTAGACTTAGTCATTAGAAAAGTTTAAAATGTTAGCTGATCTCTTCTAACCCACTTCTTTGTATGTTGGCTCTAGCTCCTGTGCTGTGTCAAAGGTGAGACTTGACAAATCTTGCCTTTGATGGAATGTTGTGCTTTGGAATTTATTTTCCTTTTTTTTTTTTTTTTTTCTTTGCAGCATCCACTTTCAGAATGGTTCATGCAATACTATGATTTTATAGAATATTTGGCTTCTCTTCACGTTGTTAATATGGGTGTGATATTTTCCTGTGGCTAATTATTAAGCATAAGCAGAATTTGGGTCACCTACATTTTGAACTTTATGTAAAACAAGATTATGCATTGGGAGATTTCTGGCTGCTTTGATTCAACTTTACATCGTGAGATTCATCTATATTGTTTGTCTACCTGTAACTTGTTTATTTTCATTAACCAACACGACTTCATTGTGTGAATACATCTCAAATAATGCACCCATTCAACTGCTGGAGGATATGTAAGCTTGTATCCACTTTGGAGCTCTTCTAAACAATGCCAATTGAAGCATCCTTCTGCATGTGTTATCATAAATATATGGACACAACTGGTAGGTGTATTCTTGGGACAGAAATCGTTGCTTGCATATGTTTCACAGTGGCTAAAAAAAAATCTCATACTATTTGTTATTGCTTGAATCTAAAATGTCCCCAATCTCATGTGTTCAAAGGTGGGGCCCTTGAGAACCGATCAGATCCTGAGCTCTAACCTTATCAGTTGATCTGTTGTTAAAGAGTTCATAGTTAAATGTGCTGTTGGGGGTTGGGCTGGGTGCAAGGAGGTGGGTCACCAGGGGTGCAATCCACAAGGGTGTATTTTTGTCCACTGCTGTCTTATTTTTTCTTCTGGTTGACTTGGACGAGGTGAGTAGCTTTCCTGTGCTATGTTTCTTTCTTGTAGCTACGTGACCAAAGGTTGAAATTTCTGAAATATGAACCAAAACATGTCTTTCCTCCCTTAAGTTGATTTTATCAAGCATTTTGTCACAGTTACCAAAAACTGAATAATACACTGTTTTTCAAAGGGGTTATAGAAATGTATATTGTTAGTAGCAGTATATAAAGATTTCTTAATGTTCCTAGTCTTTGCTAAAATTTTTTATTAGAAATTTTGATGCAAATTTCTTCTTGAAGTTTAAAATGCATTTAAAAACATATATTAGAAGTGTTTAATTAAATGCATTTTTACCTACTAAACACAGGTCTTTACCATAAATATCAAGATAAAAATATTATATTATCAATAACCTTATTATTCTGACTTCTATCATGATGAATTAGTTGTACCTTATTAAGAAATACATATTTAATAATTTACTCATTTTCTGTGTATAGTTGAAATTAGTGAGTTTTTAAAAATTCGAACAAGCACACCCACACAGCACATATCTCTTGAGTAATAAATCTACTGAGTGCTTAATGATAAATTAGTACTAGTTTCCACAAATATTTTCTATTTTCATCTCCTTATTTATTATACAAGTCCAATTTCATCTTAACACCAAAGCCAAGAAAGACTTTTTAGGAGATTATACACCAGTATCTTCCGTAACTACACATATAATAATTAGGCAAATGAAAAAAGAAAATGGAAGTCATCTACACTAGAAAAAAGTAAAATATTTTGTTCACAGAGGACATTGTTTTGTACACACAAATCCTTCAGGAATCTCCTAATATATTTTAAAACTGAACAGTTCAACAGTTTTGGAAACTAGTAGTTCAATACCCAAACGTCACTTGTATTTCTCCAAATGTTAAATAACTGGTACAAAAATGGAATTGAGAAGACATTGGATTCACAAGAGCATCACCAGATGTTGACCAGTTCATGTGTTGAAGCTTTACCCTCTAATATGACTGTGTTTAGAGAAAGAGCTACTCAAGAGATAATTAAGGAAAAATGACAGTTGATCTGGTAGGATTAATATCCTTGGGATATTAATATTTTCCATGTGCATGTACTGAGAAAGGCCATGAGAGGTAGCCATTTCTAGTCTGAAAGAGAATTTCCAGAAACTAACTGCTAGCATCTTGATCTCAGAATTATCTTCCTCAAAAGAGTGAGAAAGGGCTGGAGGAATAGCATAGCAGTTAGAGCACTTGTCTAGCAAGTGCATTGTCCTGAGTTCAATTCCCCAGCACCACATAAGCTGGTTGTGGTGGCACATGCCTGTAATCCCAGTACTCAGGAGGCTGAGACAGACTTAAAAGCTTTGTGACCCTTGTAATTCCAAGGCCAACCTGGGTAATATAGTGAGTTCAGGACCAGCCTGGGTGACAGAGTAAGACCCTGTCTCAATAAATAAATAAATTAAATGGTGAAAAAGCACATTTCTATTATTTAAGCCACTTCCTATTTCTGTTTGTTTCTATTATGTTGTTTTGGAAAAACAAATGCTGAAACATGCTAAAACATTCCTCAGTAATATAAGTGGCATCTGTGAAATAGTGTAATGTCATAATTAATAGAGAACCACTGAATGCTCATCCCCTAGGATCAGAAACAGTGAGGAAAGAGTAGTTTTTTCAGTGAAAACTACTGGGACAACCAGATGTTCATATTCCAAGTGACATTATATCCCTACTTTGATGGTTTATCTTGATGTCAACTTGACTGGATTAAGAGACACCTGGAGAGGTGATTGGAGCCTAAGGACACTAACCTTGTAATGTACTTAGCCTAGTTTGAACATTATGCAATGGATCATGTATCAAAACATCACATGTGCCCCATGAACAAGTATGAAATCATAGGTTTCAACTAAAATAAAATGTAATTGGGAGATATCTAATCAGCTGACTGATTACATAAAAAGGGAGGTTTTCCTGAGTGGCCCTGAAATAATGAGAACAACCATGAACAGCAACCAGCAGCAGCAGATCTCCCGCTGTGCTTGAAGAAGTGAAGCATCGGGTTGTGAATTTTCTGTGGAGGGGACCTTGAGTGGTCACCTGAGAGTGACCCTAGCACTGGAGAGTGGGCCCTTCCTGACAGCTGGCAAGGAGATGAGGACTTTTGTTCTGCAGCCACAGGGAGTCACGCTGTGCCAACAACCACATGGATGTGACAGGGGAAGCCCAAGGTTAAAGTGGGACTCTTAGTCCCAGGCAATACATTGCATTCTGGTAAGACGGTGAGCAGATATCCTCATGTGCCATTCCCAAACTTCTTTCTATGAAATAACAATGACTTCTTAGAGTAGGAGGCAGTAAGAGAACATTAACATTGGATAATGTAGATGAAATAAGATTGATTGTGGTATAATAAAGGTTGAAGCTGACATAGTCCTAACTATGCTATTGTTATTTTTGCATTTTTAATTTTTTATTAATAAAAGTAAAAATTCTTATAGTGGTTTATATGCTGAATGCTACAGCTGGTAGTATCTGGCTGAGAAATGGCGTGGTTCATAAATCCTTCTATCATGGTTTGGATCTGGAATGTCCCTCAAAAGCCTCATGTTCCTATGGATGCTATGTACTTTTAGGAGGTGGGGCCTGGCTGGAAGGGGGAGATGCTTGGGGCTTGACCTGGAGGGGCACATGCTGGTCCTGCTCACCTTCGATCCAGCCTCTGTTCTGCTGTGCAGCTGTGAGGATCTCTGTGTCCCAGAGCACCGGCTCCATCTCTGGCTTTTGCTGTGGCCCCACCATGTGCTTCCACCATTTTCCAGCCACCCACCTGTGAATGGACAGCGACTTTCTGAAGCTGTAAGCTAAAATAAATCTTTCCTTCCTAAACTTGTAGGTGTTGGGTATTGAGTCACAGTGACGGGAAAGTAACTAAGACACCTTCTCCGAGGAGAGGAGAGCTTTAGCTCATTTCCCATTGCCCCTTACATAGAGGAGTCGGTATACTTCCTGCACCCCCGGAAGTTCAAGTCGCTTATATCTTTGCTGATTGTCCTTGAGTTTTTCTAACCTATGGATATTTTGATCTTTTAGTACAGGAGGATGGATATGAGTGTGTGTGTGTGTGTGTGTGTGTGTGTGTGTGTGTTTGTGTAGTGTAGTGTAGTGTAAATTATATGCGTATAGGCATATATAGTACACAGATGTGAATGTATAACATTGATGATTAAACCAGAAACAGGTAACTTAAAAAGCTATAAATATAAATTACCCTTAATTTGAATCATTGTTTAGAAGCCTTAAATTCCAGAATTCTACCTTTAAATTACTTGTGTGTAGAAAAAGTAGTCTGGTAGAGTTAGGAACCAGTATCTGACCTGGATCTACCAGCAAGTGAAACATGAAACATTAGGTTTTCTAAAAATTGTGTCTTGATTCTATGAAAAATTAGTTGCATAAAATATTGGTGTAACATTGGGCTGCTTGCCCTTCAATTTCTCTTTAGGTTAAATAGAATAAGAACTATCTGGCTTATCTACCTCATTTGGAGTTTTTGTACAAATTCACAATTGGCAGAAAGTCAAACTTCCACATCCTTTCTTCCCTAAAATGGCAGAATTATTAAAGAATTATATCTATGTCTAATGTCATAAAATGAAAGAAATGAGTTTACTTTTTAAAATTTCAATTCACGTCAGTGCCAATAGGTATAACCCAATCTAAGCAAGAATTACCTCTCCATTACCTTCATGGGCATAAGTGCTTTCTGTGATCAGAATTCTTTACTTTCTGAACAGCAGCCTGTAGGAGTGGCTTGGGACCTTTAGCTTTTCCCTACTATTTGTCATGTTTTCTCAATCCATTGATATGGATTGAAAAGATGATATTATTGAGATGATGTTTTCACTATATATTATATTCTCTCTCTCTCTCTCTCTCTCTCTCTCTCTCTCTCTCTCTCTATCTCTCTCTCTCTCTATCTCTCTGTGTGTGTGTGTGTGGGGAGGGGTGTGGGTGTAACTTCCTACCTATAACAATCTACTTCAGACTAGAATACCATCTTTCAGTCACTCCTAGATGAAAATTGTGGATCTGTCTTTACTCTCGAGAAAGGATATCAGATGATATTTTCATGTATTTACTGGCCATTTGAACTTTTTCATCTGAGAATTGTCTATTCATTTCCATTGCCCATTTTTTAAACTAGGGGTGTGTTTTCCTGCAATTCCTTATACATTCTAGTTAATAGCCTCCTATCTGAGGTATAGATGGTGAGAATATTTTTCCCATGTTGGTTCTCTCTTCACTCTGTTGATAATTTTCTGTGCAGAAACTTTTAATTTGATGTAATCCCATGTGTTGATTCTGGAGGTTATTTCTTTTGTGTCAGGTGTCTTATTGATGCTGTTGAGACTGTGGGGACAAAGGAACCCTCTTACACTGCTGGTGGGATTATAAACTCATATAGCTACTGTGGAGGGCAGTATGGAAATTCCTCAAAAACCTGAAAATGAATATCCCCTCTGATCCAGTGACATCTCTTCTGGGAATCTTTCCAAAAGAATTAAAATGATCATATAGCAGAGATATATGTACACCCATGTTCATAGCAGCACAACTAACAATAGCTAAAATGTGGAAGACACACGCACAAAAAAACATCAATAGATCAGTGGATACATAAATTGTAGTATATGTACATGATGGGGTACTACGCATCTACAAAGACAGATAGTTTTGAGCCTTTTATGGGTAAATGGAGGCAACTTGAGACCATCATGCTCAGTGAAGGGAGTCAGACCCAAAAGGTTAAATATTGGATGGTTTCTCTAATATGAGAAACCCAGAATACAGTCATTGCATAGAACTAAATGGGAGGGGGAGTGGGTGTCAAGTGGGTGTGGTAGGACCAGAAAAGGAGAGGGGAAGGGCTTGTAAATCTGATACAATGTATATGTGCACAAAATACTGAACTTCAATGTAAACATTATGTATTCACATATACTTATTAATAAATTGGGGGGAAAAGGATGTAAGTCTGATACCCAGAAGAGTCAGAGCTGGGTCAAATGGAATTTCTGTTTTCAATTTTTTGAGGAATCTTCATACTGATTTCCATAGTGATTGTTTCCAGTCCCCACCAACAGTATAAAAGGATTCCTTCTTCTCGACAACCTCTCCAGCATCTGCTTTTATTTGAATTCCGAGGAATAGTCGTGCAGACTGGAGTAAGATGGAATCTCAGTGCTGTTTTATTTTATAGTTTTATTATGGTACAAAATTCAAATTGCATAAAATTTAACCTTTTTTTGTAAATGCATGAATTCCAAATTCTGTAACACATGAGAACCATGGGGTTTGGAAAATTAGTGAGCGTCTATGCCCACCCCTTATTGCAGAGCTGCACCCCTTTCCTATCTGACCTTTGTCTCTCTAACCTGCCATTCATGCTGGGGCCTTTTCATGTTATTATTTTTGTGCATTTCATAAGAGGGACTCCCATCTGTAGTCAGTCTTTTGTGCTTGGCCCATTTCACTGAGCGTTATTGACTCAAGGTGGCCCCATTTTTGTTCATACACCTCATATCTGTCTTTCCTTATGGTTGCATAGGATTCCATTGTGTACAGGTAGCACATCTTCTTTAACCATTCCTGTATGGATGGGCAGGTCGGTTGTTTTGAGGATTTGATCGTTACGAATTGTGCTGCTATAAACATGGGTATGCATGTGTCATTTTGGTATGCTGACTTTATTTCTTTTGGGAACATGCTCAGTGGAGCAGTAGCTGAATCAAATGGAATTTCTATTCTGAGCTTTCTAAGGAACCTCCAGGCTGCTTTCCATAATGGTTGTTCCAGATTGCCTTTCCATCAGCAGTGGAGTAAGATTTCTTTTTCCTATACCCTCACCAACAGTTGTGTTTTTCTGAGTTCTTGATGTAGGCCATTGCATTTCTCTGATCGCCAGTGATGAAGAATACTTTATCATATGCTTGTTTTTGCCTTTTGAACTTATTCTGTGAAGTTTCTTTTCATTTCAGTTGCCCACTTCTTGATGGTATGATTTATTTTAGGGGGTTTTATGTTTTTCAGTTCATTGTATAGTCTAGATATTAATCCTTTGTCTGAAGTGTTGCTAGTGAATATCTTTTCCCGCTCTGTGGGTTGTCTTTTCACCTTGATGATTGTTTCTTTTGCTATGCAAAAGCTTTTCTATTTAGTGTAGTTCCATTTGTTGATTCTTGCTGAAATTTTCAGAAAATCCTTTCCTGTCCCTATGTCTTCTAAGGTTTACCTATTTTATATTCCAGTATGTTCAGTCTTTCTGTTTTGATGTACAGTTCTTCTATCCATTTTGATCTGATTTAGTGTGTGGAGACAGATACGGGTTTAATTTCATTCTCCTGCATGTGGAGAACTGTTGGGGTCTTCAGGGCCTGAAAGCCTCAGCATGGCTGACCTTAGCCGAGTTCCTTCTTTCCCAGGAACAAATGTTACTGCATGTAAGTTAAGCCAGGTGTTGTTTTGCTTAAGCTCCTGGAACTGCTCCTTATCGCATCCTCCCTCCTCTACTCCTTCCCTCCCCCTGGGCGACCCCACCCTTGTTAAGGCCTTGCCAATTGGCCCAAGGTAACTACCTCAGCGTATTTAAGCCCCTGTACTCCCTAAATAAACTTGAGACGGCGATCACTGAATCGACTCCCAGAGTGTGTTACTCTGTCGTCCGATCCCTCCTCAGCTGTTCCGGGGGTCCTCGCGGGACAGAGATCCCTACAGAGAACTAGTATTCCCAGCACTATTTGTTGAAGATACTGTCTTTTCTTCATAGATTGTTTTGGCCCCTTATTCAAAGATCAGGTGACTACAGGTTGTTTGCGTTTGTTTCAGTTTCCTCAGTTCTGTTCCACTGGTTCTCTTGTCTGTTCTTATACCAGTACCATGTAGATTTAATCACTGTTGCCTTGTAGTATTTTTTGAAGTTGGGGATTGTGATTCCTCCAGCTTTGCCCTTGAGACTCAGAATTGCTGCAAAGATTCTGAGTCCTTTCTGGATATATAAATATATGAGACAGGGTCTCACTCTGTAACCCAGGCTGGTCCTAAACCTGCTTTGTAGCCCAGGCGAGTCTTGGACTCATGGCAATCCTCCTGCCTCAGCCTCTGATGTGCTGGGATTATAAGTATGTGCTGCTATACCTGACTTGTGTGGTGCTGGGGGATCAAATTTAGGGCCTTGTGCTTGCTAGACAACCAATTTAACTGCTGCTATTCCTCCAGCCCCTGCAATACAGGTTTTTTTTTTTTTTTTTTTTTTTTTTTGAGACAGGATCTCATTGTATAGTCCAGGTTGGTCCTGAACTCACTATGTAGCCAAAGCTGGCCTTGGACTCTCAGCAATCCTTCTTCCTCAGCCTTCCTAGTGCTGGGATTATAGGCATGTGCCACCATGCCCAACTTTATGGGGTGCTGGGAAATGTAACTCAGGGCCTTGCGCTTGCAAGGCAAGTGCTTTAACTCATATAAATTTTAAGGTTATTTTTTTCTAGTTCTGTGAATAATATAGTTGGTATTTTGATTAGTATTGCATTGAATCTGTATGGTAGCTTTGGGAGTATGTTCATTTTGACAATGTTAGTTCTTCCTATTTAAGAACATGGGATGTCTTTCAGTTTTCTAAAATCCTCTTCAATCTCTTTCTTTAGGGGTTTGTAGTTTTCTTTGTATAGGTCTTTCACCTCTTTAGTGAGGTTTATTTCTAAGTATTTTTTTTTTTTCATTGCTATTGTGAAGAGGATGAATCTCTTGATTTCTTTCTCTTTGGATTCATTAGCAGTGTATAGGAATGCTATGGATTTGTGGGCATTAATTTTATAACATGCTGAATTTATTAGTTCTAAGTGTCTTTGGGTAGAGTTTTTGGGTCTCCTAAGTGGAGTATCATGTCATCTGCAAATAGGGACATGTTTGCTTCTTCCTTTCTGATGCATAATCCTTTTACTCCTTGCTGTTGCCTGATGGCTCTTGCCAAAATTTCAAGGACTATTTTGAATAGTAAGAGTGACAGTGGCATCCTTGTCTTGCTCAGTGTTGTTTTAATCTGCATATTTTGAGTGGCTGAAGAGGCTGAATATTTTGTCTTACGTATATTTACCATTTGTATTTGTTCTGAGAAGTGTCTGTTCTTTTCATTTGCTCATTTTGGTGAGGTCTTTTATTTTTGAGAGTTCAGTTTTCCCAGTTCTTTTTTAAATTTTTTTGTCTTGTAAGCCATTTTATTGTTGGTTCTCTTGTCACGGAACTTAGGCTTTTATTAGGATGATACTATTTTTTAGTGTTTTTATGAGTAATTTTTTTGGTCAAAGATCTTTTCTTTAATCCATATATCTGGTCACATGACATATCTGTCTAGTTGTATTATGATAAATTATCTTAATAGTTTTACAACATTTGTCTTCTTTTAAAGAAGTGATTTCCAACGTTTAAAATGGTCCAACAACTTAGAAAAAAGAATAACTTTCATTCTCTCTGCAGCAAAACAATAACATTAAAACACTTATAAAAATTGCACAGATCAAAACTAAATGACAAGTCTTAGGAATATCACTGAAACACCCACAGAAGCGTTTTAAACAGCTAGCTGCACATATCAAGTGCTGGGTATTAATCTTCTGTCTGTCTGAGATACAGCTGGGAGCATTCTATTGCTTGCTTCCCAGGCTTTGCAGAGGCTTTATAATTTGATATAATCTTACTTGTTGATTTTTGATATTATCTTTTGCACATTAGGTGTTCTTTTGAGAAAATGTGTCCCTTTGCCTATGGCTTCAAGGGTTTTGTGTTTATTATGTTATATGGATACTGGCTTGCACGTTTGTAGCAGCACAAGTCACAACTAAATCTTGGAAACAGCCAAAATGTGCATGAGTAGGAGAATGGGTAAAGAAAATGCGGTGTGTGTGCACAAAGCAGTATGACTGGCACACAAAAGTATAAATTTGAGTCATTTCTAGGAAAATGGATGCACCTTGAGACCATTGTGCTTAGCAAAATAAATCAAAGCAGAAAGTCAAATGCACAGGTTTTCTGTAACATGAGAAACCCAAGGTATACATGAGTGAAAGAGAAGAATAAAAGATTAGTGGTAGGAAAGGGGAGATAGATTTGTGGAGAGGAGAATGGGATGTAGGAAAAACAGAGAAGTGTCGTAAGCAGAGGGAAGAGAAGTAAGAATGATTCCGATGAGATATGTATACATGCCAATCCCCCAAGTCTAATGTGATGCAAATGTACACTAATAAAAAGTATAAGTGTGGGAATAAAGCATGTCAGATCTCAGTCTGGTGTGCCTGTTAGGAAGCATATTTTGAAATTGGGCCAAAGTTTATCTCAATTATAATTCTATAAATAACCATCAGTTTTCTAACCATGCCAGGACTGCTGGGAAGAAGCACAATAGCCCAAACCTCTTAATATATTAAAACTTGACCTTTCATGTCTGTTACTTTTCTTCCAATAATGATGTTATTTTATTATTATTATTATTGCAGCACTGGAGATTGAGTTCAGGATCTTTGTACTTGGCTATATCCCCATCCCATTTTTTATTTTTGATTTTGGGACAAGGTCTCACAAAGTCACTAAGTTTTCCTGATAAGACTGAAACTTGCAATCTTCTTGTTTCAGCCGTCTGGAGTACAATGATTACAGGCCTGTGTCACCAGGTCCTGCTATTTTTTTATTAGTATATATTTGTGATGCATGATAATTGCATTCATCCTGAAGGATTGGTATACATACATATCATATCATGATCATTTTATCTTCTCTTCCCCCTCCTCCCTACTTTCCCATCTTGTCCCATCCCTGTTTCAAGAAGAACTTTAAGTAGCTCTCAGTGGCTCACGCAAAATGGCAGGTTGGAGCACAGATCATGTAATTAATTGCTTACAAATCTCCCAGTAGGGTTGGGAGGAGCATCTGGAACAATTAAGTTGATAATATGAACTTCAGCAAGAACCATCCATCATAGAAAGAAACATTAAATCATGGGGTTTCTGGAGCCATATTTGTGGTAACAAAATGAACCACCCAGCTGTAAACATTGCTACCAACGTGTTAGTGAGCTAAGGTGGAGCTCCTTGGAGGACTATTAGGGTAGTTGTTTGAAGGTGATATATGACTGTGACAAAAGCCCTGAATTCTTTTGTCAAAAGCAATTATCAATTCAGGGCCACAGTGAAGCCATAAGTATTTCATAACATTATGCTTTGTGTGAAAAAATGTCTGGACTTCCCAGGACCCAGCTCATTTTTATGTTTACTTTCTTTGCCATTTGGTTTAGGCATTTTCAAACAGAAAGCCAAGGAAACTGGAAGTCTGGACTCCATGGAAACTCCCCACTGGTAAGGAGAATGGGTTAAAACCCTCTCTTATTTTTCTAACCTATAAATGATTGTTCTAGGTGAGAACCAAAAATGAAAACAGCTTGGATTAAAAGAAAGCGAAGGGAAAGAAAATATAAGAAACATAACCTTGAAATAGCATTGACCTTTCATCTCCTGTGGAAAAGACTCCAAAGTTAGAAATCTTTCCAAATCAGGGATATTAGTTATTTTCATTAAATTTGAAATTTTAGGAGGATTATCTTCCTCCGTTTCAGGATACAGGAAGTGAGCAAGTCTCCACATGACCCTTTATGGTTTCCTCCTAATTGTAGGTCATAATAAAATTAAGTTTTCATTTTAAGCTAGTGTGTCTCTCCATGTATTTGTACACTGAGGATAACTTAGGCATAAAAGAGATATAATTCTTTTTGATAAATGTAAATTATATTTAAGAACATTTCATCTTTCTCAAACATCTACTGGATATTTACCAGGTACTATGGCAGCCACTAACTATAGAAAGTCCCAACTCAAGGGCTCACAGCAGAATATAAGTGGCAGATGATTGGTTCTTATTAGCATACAAACTGAGGTGCTATAGGCTGATGAAACATAAAGTGACGTGAGGACACAGAAAAAGCGATACTTGGAGGTTTCAGTCACAGCAGAAATGATGCTCTTTCAGATTCCTGAAGTTAGCCAGTGGAAGGAGGGACACTCTAGACTAAGAGAGCAGTGGGTGTGTAAAGAGCATGGAGGCCTGAAATGACGCGGTGCATCTGGAGGACACAATGTGATTTTGTCTAATGGACTGCATAAGGGACAGACGGAAAGAAGGTCTATAATATGCTTGTTTCTGAAAGGAAGCAGAGGGAAGACCGTGCAGGTAGAGCATCTGGACCATGAAGGAGAGTAGCGCGAGAAAAGGCCAGATGAAGTCCAATCTGCCTATTTTCTTTTTTCGTGAATTTGGTCATTTGGTTTCACATGTCAGAAATGATTGTTTAACCTAAGATCACAAAGATTTTTTTCTGTGCAGTGTTCTAGAATTTCCATACCATTGCGGCTCATGTTTAGGTCTACAGTTCATTTTGAGTTTAATTTTGTATATGGTGTAAGGTAAAAAGTTATAAAGTGGAATTTTTTTCTTTCTTTTTTTTTTGGCATGTGGACAACCGGTTGCTTCAGCATTATTTGTGGAGAAGACATTCCTATAACAATAGCGTCACTTTCATCTCTTTATTGAAAATTGGTTGTTCAAAAATATCTGAGTCCATTTTTAACCATACATCTTCCCACTCATCTGTCTTTCTCCTAATTACACTGTGTTGCTTACGGGTAGCCATTTCTTAAATCTCGATATCTGGTAGTGTCTTATATCTTTCCATATGAATTTTATTTTTAGTTTGAGATAGCTATAAAATTTTTCATGGGAGTTTGATAAGGTTTTCACTCCATATATAGATGAAGTCAGGAAGAGCTAACATCTTGAAACTACTGAGTCTTTCAGTCCATGCACACAGAATATCTTTCTATTTTTATAGATTTTTCTTACTTCTTTTGATACTTTATAGATTTCTTCAAAGAGTTCCTGCACATATTTTCTTAGATTTATACCTGAATACTTCATTTAGAGGTGCTATTGCATGTGACATTATTATTTCAAAATTTTCAGGTCTAATCATTCATTGCCAGCGTGTAGAAATGCAGCTGCCTGGTGCGTCTTGCCCTTTAAGCCCCTTGTACTCTACAACTTTGCTAAACTCAGTTATGAGTTCTGAGTATTTTGTTTTCTTGATTCTTTGAGACTTTCTGTGTAGAGAATTAGGCCATCTGTGGATAAAGATATTTTTGTTTCTTTCTTTCCAAGATATATGACTTTTATTTATTTTTCCTACCTTATTTCACCAGTGAGGTCACAGTTTTGTTTTTAAATAAAAAGTTACTATTTCATTTGGGACCCTGGGATCAGTTGTCAAGGGAACATTGGCAATGTTTCAAGAATTCACTTACTGGTTGATTAGAGACAGACTATTTAAAAGGACTCAAACAACTCTTGATAGAATTTCCATGCTGGTGCTGGGACATCCATTGATATTCCCCCGCAAGACAGGAGTTGATAGGAAAGTCTGTCACCTGAATTGCAGAGAGCAAAGTGGCATTTTTTGAGATGGTTATGTGGCACATGTCAGTGATGTGCATTTCTATACATCTGGGATGTAACAGAATGCCTCTTAGCACATTTAGTACTTAGAAAACCTCAGGAAACGGGTATCATTAATTTCTGTATATGTGGGAAATAAGTATTCAGACAGCAGAAGGTTCTACCTAATCTCACACAGTCTCATGGCTTCTTGTTCAACTCTCTATTTAAAGGCCTTGATCTATGTGTTGGGGAAGCACTGGTCTGTTCCATAAATGCTGGGACCAGCCTAGTAATGTGCATTTGGCTTTGTGTATTGTCCTATTGGTGTACAAAGTAAAAAGTTCCCAGAGTACTGTCCTCTTGCTTTTATATAATCAAGTGCACAGCAGGGATTTGTACTTTCTCTGACACCGTGCCCCTTTAAAAATGACACTGTGAGTACCCAATTCTTTGATAGCCAAGCAGATAAATGATATCCACTGAGTTATTCCCCTGCTTTGCTACTCTCTGGTTCTGACTGCGTAGAAAGTTCAAGGGCACAGAAGTGTTTCTGATGCATGAGGGCTTCAAACACAGAGTCTGAGGACCCTAAGGTTGGACTTGATCTTGCTAACAGGCATAGAAAATGCCACAGTTAGTGTGCTGCATTTCCATTCAGGAAACCTCTATATGCCCTCTGGGTTAGCTTGTGTGTGATTGATGTCTTTGCTCCACTGATACTGGCTTCAAATAGTAGTCCAAGTGTGTCTCTTTTTGGCAAAAGCCATCAAAGATCCCACTTTTTTGGATTCTGCCTTTTGTATCTTTAGAACAGCACTTCTCTCTGCTTTGTAATAGAGATATTTATGTTTCAGGATTTCTTCCTAGCCCATCCCCAGTAGAATGTGTGTTTTCTGAGGACAAGGTCCTTGTCTTATTAATCAACAATGTTGTTGAGAACAGGGCTTAGAAGCAGAGATGGCACTGAATATTAATATTTACTTAATAGAATTGATGAGTTTTGTTTTGCTGTTTGTCTATTTCTAGATGGAGAGCAAAAAATATCCTTCTAGGCTCTTTTATTATTAGCCTTGTTTTCTGATTAATTAAGCAGAGCATGACATGAAACTGGGGTATTAGATACCTCAGGGTTTTTTTTTTTTTTCTCTAGATAACTTCTGGGAAAGAGGAAAGTGTAGTTGTCCTAACTCTTTGTCCAATTGAGTTATCCCTTGTGGGGACTTAACCTCAAGTCAGGGTGTTCCATGGTATGAAACATATTCCTGCCTACAGTGAGCTTAAAATCTAGATAAATAAGAAGAAAATAGTCCAATAAGAAAACAAAAACAAAAAAACAAAGAAACCCCACGTCATTACAGGTCTTGTGATATGCAGTGATTGAGAAGGATGGCATGCTAGATTTGATGGGGATGAATGTGGCTTCTCTGGAAAGAATTCTTAAGATCTCACTGAAGATATGACATTAATTCTGAAATTTAATGATCAGAAAAATGCCAGCATGTGAAGAGCTGGGAAAATGAGACAGATTAATCAACAAACATAAAGATGCCGAGGTGAGAGTGGTTTGCTTTTTTGAGTAATGGAAAAGAGGTCAGTGCGGTAGAGGTGAAAAGAAGAGAAGTAGAAGATGAGACTGATGGGGCCAGATATGGGGAAACCGTGTGGATCCAGAAGAGGGATTGATACTGTAGTCTGAGTGTGAGGAGAACGACATGTTATTTGCATTTGGGAATTAACTGCTGTTGGGTCATTAGAATCTCAGGTGGAAGGGCAAGCCCAAAAGCAGAAACACCATGGCGGAAGCTGGTGAAAATGCCAGTGGCTCAGATTACCATGGTGTCAGTAAAAAAAAGGGGAGAAGTACAGAGGTTTGGGGATATAATTTGAAGGTAAGACCAGATGATGGGTAGCCTATGAATGAATAGAGGATGGGCAGATGACTCTGGTTTTTGGTTTGAGCAATGAGGAATGGTGATGTTATTTCCTGGGATAGGAAAGGTGGATGAATGAGCAGACATGAGTTGTTGAGCAGAGAATCAGGACCTCAGGCCATATCAAGCTTGAAATGTCACAGACAGTATTGAGGATATAATAGTCTGAGATGAAGGGAAGGAATAAAAGCCAGGGCTGTAAATTTAGAGTGTAGATGACAGAAGTCATCTGCCTGGGTGAGATTTTTTAGGGCTAAAGCATTTTTACGGGAGATGGCTGCACAACGTTGGGGCCTCTCAATGTTGAAAGAATAGAATGGCAACAGCAAGAGAGACTGAGACAGAATAGCTAACTGAATAGGGAGCATATCGTAGTATAATGTCTTTAACCCAAAGACATTTAGAGCGTTGCAAAACTTATTGTTAGACATTATACTATGGTTACGCGTGCTTGCTTCTGCATATAGCAGTGCAAATCCTGATAGCTACATCTTGGAAGCAGCCTGCATGTCCACCAAAGGGCAAACAGATAAAGAAAATGTGGTAAATATATACAACAGAGTATTACCCTGCCATAAAGAAGGGAAGTGGATGTACCTTGAGACCATTGTGCTAAGCAAAATAAATGATTCACAAAAGGTTAAGTATCGTATGGTTTCTCTTCTATGAGAAACTCAAAATCAAAATAATTATAAGAGGAAGCAAAAAGAGGATGATAGAAAATGGGGAAGGGGATGGTACTAGTAGGGGATGGGAGGTTGGAAGGGGAGGGGAAGTCAAAATCATTAAGGTGTGATATGTATATACACCAGTTCCCAAAGTTGAAACAAATAGTTATGAAGATAATAATTATGGGGAAAATGAGTATTTAAGAGAACAGCACTGAAAATGGAAACATGAAGATCATTGATTATCTTTTAAAAATTTTTATAAACTGATACACAGAACATAAAAGGTGTCAAAGTTATTGAAGTATCATGTACTGTTTCATAGATGGAACTGGGGTGTTAGAGCAGATTAGACATTTCTTTCCTCAAACACTTAATCATTTCTTTATGATGAAAGCTTTACAATTGTTTCTTCTAGTTTTTGAAATGTGTGGAGTTTTGCTATATTGTGTGGCACATTTAGAATCACGGGTCTATTGGGAAGAAGATTAGCAAGTTCGAGGTAATTGCTTCTAATTTCTGGAAGGAAAGTTCGTCAAGGCCATTGGTTGAGAGTATGTGGGCGAGACTCTGACAAGTTTGAGGAAAGAAGGAAAGGTAAGGAATGGAGATGCTGAAAGCAAATTTATTAGGGCATTGTAACTAGCATGGCCATGGAAGGACAGTGAGGGAGACTTAGGAGAGGATTTCCCTTGTAATCTCACCATTCCAGAGGCTGAGGCAGATGGGTCATAAATTTAAGGCCAAACTGGGCAACCTAGTGAGATTATGACTCAAATCAACATTGTTTCCAAGCAATATTATTTGCTTGGGTTTACATGGGAAAATATGTTCTTGGACTTATCCAAATTTGGGGTTTTATTCTTTGAGGAGAGAGGTAGAAGGACTAGAGTATACCAAAAACTGAAATTATAAAGCTGCATAATGAGATGTAGTTCGGGTAAAGAAATGAGGAAGTGAAAATGGTGTTGGGACTTGAAAGTGGGACAGAATTGCTGGACTGAAGATTATAGTGTGGTCGGACGAGTGATGGAGTAGGGGTGTAGGAGAAAGGATGAGAGATTGGAGCCAGTAGTTGAGAACTTGTGAAGTTATGGTACTGCTAAGTTGGTGCTTGGGTGCATAGCAGTGAAGGACTCGGTGCAGCAGAAGGAGAAAAGGCTGCAAGAGGTCAAGAAGCTGTCAATCCAGAGTTTCAGATATTTCAGAGTGATGCTTATTGACCACTAACCACCCTGATGGAGACACACATGGAAATGGTGCTGGCCAGCCAGACACAAAGCATTTGATGAACGAAAAGGTAATGGAAGCTGAGTAGCAGGCAGCAACTAGGATAGATAGTAAGTGATTCCGTGTCATGGCGCAAGCTTTAAAGGAGAGGGCTATTTTGAAGATGAGGGAGAGACAGGATTTTAAGCTGGTGGTGAAGGGTAAGGCTGCTTCTGGCTCTGAGATCCAAGGATTAGGAGAGAAAAACATTCGGTTTTGGCAGTAGCATGCTTTTATGAGGTAATCAGATCTGATCTATGTGAGAAGGTAGAGGGATGACTTTAGAAAGGGATAGGAATTTAGAACAACATATTAAATAGAAAGTAAGTTCTCAAGCATTTAGAGAAGAGGTAAGAGACTAACTCAAATTAAGGAATAGACAGAGGAATGTAGGGGCAAAAATCAAGGTAAAAGAGAATCAAGGATGGTAAGCACTGTTGGGTGAGCCTTTGTGATCTCACAGGCAGGTGGGTCAAAGATTCAAATTCCATGTCCAACACCACTCTCAGTTCATCGATTTGGTGGCTGATGTGTGAATGTGAATGAAAAGGTTAAGCAGTAGAGATGTTCTCACCAAGGGTATGTGCGAGAGCATTTGATGGCATTGGGCGTGAGTGGGGAATCTTGGAAGCTTATCCTATTAAATACCTTTCTAGAGAAGGAGGTCATGTGATGCAACCTGCCCCACCAGGAAGTATTTGAAATTCCCCCAAAACAGAGAATGGTGAAGTTTTTTCTTAGTGTTTCAGAGTGTGGAGAAATGGTGGTGTCTAACGTGGTGTCACTGAGGCTGCATACTGTGAAGCTCTGACCACTTGAAATATGTTTTCTTCTGAGAAGTGCCACCCATCATAAGGTGGAGAGAATTCAGGTGAATGTTCTACTTGCAAGCACTGATTCCATTCCTTCAGGAGGGCCAAACCACAAGCAGGTAGAATTAGTATCCATATTTCAGAAGTACACAGTAGGGACATGGGAGAGTCACTGAAGAAGAAAGATTGCTTTGCACTACCCTACCTCGACTATGGTGGTTGTCACACTACTCTTCATAGTGGGGACATTTCTACTTTTGCTTTAGGTTGCGTACCCTCATTCATCTCCTCAATTTTCTGCCCATCTTATTCTTAGCTTCCTTTGGAAGGGCTTTTCTCTTGGGACCATGTTAAAGGCACTTTCTTTTAACTCTGTCAGGTTTCTGGGGGGCAGAACTAGGTCTGTCGCCGTGACTCCTGGAGGTGCACTTGCAGACTGTGGTCATTCCCTCACATAACCATCATCACTTTGACATTATACACTTCTTATCAAAACAGGCATAGGAGAAATGTGCCCAAACCAAAAGCAAAACCACTGTAGTTGAGGGTTTTTTTTAAACAAAGAAATGCACTTACTTGTGTGTTAACATGTTGAGCACTCCACAGACTCCACAATCATTTCCTTTCTTGCCATTATGGCCCTACCCTCAATGCAACCACTATCCTAGTTTCATACCAGTGTTTGTGCTGGTATGAGTTCTCTCTGCTTGAACATGAAAAGCAGTGTGCCTTTGGTTGGAAGGTTATTCTTAGTGTAACAGGATTGCACATTTTTCAGCACGACCTCATATTGATTATTAGTGAGTGGACTTGCTGTGTGAGTTTGGCCTCTTGACGTTGCCTATCTGAACTTCTTAGAGCTTATCTTTCAGTCCAGTTAAGTATGGGCAAGAATGGGGGGGATTAAACTTGCTGATATAAGAAGACAGTGACATGATGTATGGAAAGCATCTAAATCAATACCTTGTGCAGAGTAAACATGGAAGTCATGGATACTGTTAGTCTCTTCCCAGTTAAGTCCTACCCAGTCTTGAAATGGTATGTCAGTAGCTATGTCCATGTAACAATTTAGATCTAATATATCCTCTGAAATTCTCCCATTCAGAGGTTTTGCCTGGTTGGAAAGGACAGGTCACTGAGGGCCTGACTTGGAAGGGTGTATTCTAGTCTCCAGAATTCCCCTTCTCTCTGTAATTCTTGGTCATCAGGGGGTGAGTATGTTTGCAGTGTCTCTCCTCTATGCCGGTTGTGCCTTGGAGCCAATTAAATACAGACTGGACCCACAGGAGCTGTGAGCCAAAATAAACCTCTCTTTCTTTAAGTTGTGTGTGTTGGGTATTTTGTCTTTTCAGAGGGGGAAGTAACTAATATTCTGGTATTCCCTGTTTTTTTTTTTTTCCTGAAATCCAGTTATGTCAAGAGTCATCTTGTGGTTGCACTCATATTGGCTCAAATTGATGCTATCTATTTCAGCTTGAGCTACCAATATAAGGTATACTTGGGCTCCATCATAATAATTTGGTTAAAAGAATGGTACTTGTACTTCTGGGCTCTTTTATTATTGTGAGTATTTCCTACACAATCTCACTTAGGCTCTGTGGCACTGACTCACCTTTGCCACAAGGTCATCTGAGCTTAGAGGCACAGTTAGAGACCTGAAATATGCATGAAACCTAATTGCCCAAGGGCAAGTGAAACTGAGACATTCACCTTGAGCACAGGGTAACCTTTCAGTGACCTCACAGGACACAGCACAAGCTTTTGGACTATTTGTCATATATTTGAAACTTTCACTAGAAGGCATCACTCAGGTTTAGTAAATGGTTTTTGGTCTTTTTTTCCTTCCAGTAGATACGATAAATCTCTGACCGTGTTTGCTTGTCATTTGTCTGTGAAGCTGTTTATGGAATTCTATTGCACAAAAGTCTAGGAGGAGAACTAAGGCCCAATCATTCAGATTTAGCATTATAAACATTCAGTATACTAACTCATGAGAAAACTTTCAAGATGTTCGGCTTTCTGTGTCTCAGTGGAGGAGAAAGCTCTTTCCAGCCTGCTTGTCATTTGATCATCTCCAGGCTATTTGTGAATGCCAACATCAGCCTGTACAAAATCCTGAAATTGTGCTGGCTCTTACGTTTTCAGTAGGACTAGGAAATATATTTCTACATATCTGACACTTTCTTTGTCTATGGGGGGAATATTCGTGTATGTGTGTTCATCAGCAGATTTTCAAATTTTAGTGGCACACCAAAGGGCCTTGAAATAATAATTTATGTTTATTCCTATTTGCATATGCCAAATATTTCGTATTTAAATGAACATAGAATGTGGAGGCTGGAAAATTGCGCTATAGAAAATTTAAGTTGAAGAATTGTCTGCATTTAAATTATTTAAAGGAATGATCTGATTAGCAGTTGTTATTAAATTTGCAGTTCTACTTAACATGGCATATGCTCAATAAAGTTAAGTATCTCTTTTGGAAGCATTTTTATTTGCATTGGTTTTTACCCCAAGCAGCAACGAATCCTCAAAGGAAGAAACATTAGGAACTACACCTTGCCTCATAAGTCAGCTGGTTTCTGTTTGCTGTATTGGCTGAAATCATGCTCGGTTTTCAAGCCAGAAGTTTAATCAATGTTATTGGGTAATCATTTGGTGAGAAAAAGATACAAGAGAATTTAGCCCATTTGGAATAAGGACAGAAAAGTAACTAAATGAGGAAGAATGAGTAATTATGGAATATGAAAAGTGGTGTCTCAAGCAAGAGTCTCCATTCCAGGCAGAATGGGAACAAAGGGTGACCTCTACCTTGTGAGAAGAGAGACGAGTTGGCCAAGAACCGCATAGAGCTCCACTAGCTAAGGTTCTGGGCTAGGAATCACGGTACCTTCATTTGACTCCTCGTTCTATTCACTCGCAACCTCGCTTGATCAAATGCAAGTCATCTGTGTTTGTGGAATCTCTATTTCCTCAGGCAATGAATGACATTTTGAATATTAAAAGAGATGGGAGACATGTGAAAACACCTGGCTCAAATGTGAGCAGGAATCTGAGAATACTGAAAGTCACAAGATGGTGTCGCAATCATCACTGTATTTATATAACTTTTTACTGCCTACAAAGCACTTTGAAATTAACTCATCTTTAAAATTAGCTTATTACCTTATTTTCATGTATTTTCCCCCATGGCTTTCCAAAGGAATGTGAAAGCAAAGAATAATTTGGTTGAAACCCAAATCTCCAGGATTTCCTGTTTGCTTGTTTGTTTTTCTTTGGCAGAAAAATGGCACTTGTCTGTGGCCATACTGGAGAGTCAATTTGGCCACAAACTTACCTGGTCATTAATTTCCATTGCCCATCAACTGCATCTTACATTACAGCAAAGCTCAGGGCCTTTTGCTTTATTTATCTTTAGGGACCGTCTGATATTGCTTTCTTTATCCTGAGAGAGAAGCACTCGGCCTTTTTATACATCCAATACCACACTTGCTGCCCTCTGGGCAGTTAATGAACGTGTGTTTCATCATCTCCGTTTTTGTTAGTAAGAGTCTTCTGTGTGTCACTAAGTTGTCCCTTAGGTAATAAATAATCTACATTATATATCCTCGTCATAGAATGGCTGCTACCTTGCCAAAGCCAGAGTATATTTTATGCCTTATCTGGCCTTTCTAAATCCTCATAGGTTTGCTCACATTTATATTACTGAAATTATTCTTACACTGAAATGCTAACACCATGTCCATATCTAATCCATGACTAAATTGTACAATTATTGTGCGTGTGCTTGGCATCTGCAATTTCGGATACAGCTTAAAAATATAAATATCACGTTGCTCCAAATAACAATTTTAAATCTTCTTTAAGACATACTGCTTTCCTCCATCTGCATGCTAATTATTTAATAAATGCATTTACTGCCTCCTAAAATGGTTTGCTTAATGGTAGCAACGCATCATATTTCTATATAAAGTGCTTATAAAATAAGATGGAAAGGAGTATTTCTAGAGGAGAATGATTACGGGGTTGAGCTTTTCCTAGCTATGGCATTAATTTATAAAATTATTTCAATACGTTTCAAATTGTTAACATCACATTGAAAGTGTTGTCAGCGCCTGGCTGGAACTTGACATAAAATGTCTCATTCGCACAGCAATTTCGTAAGTTTTTGTTAAAATAGCTATTTATCAAACTTGGAGGGGAAAATATGTTCTTTTGGTATTCTTTCTTTCCAGGTATTTTGAGTATGTACCTGTAAATCCGAAAATGCTTCTTTTAGTATATAATATACTATATTTGTTTACAATAAAGTAAGCAATAACCATTTTGAACAAGATAATTTGTATTATTTGGATATTAAAATACAGAGATCATCAGAAAATGATTCTTTTTTCTTGAATGACCAGCAGCCAGTCAGTCACTTACCAGACCTTTATTGTTCAGTGGTGAATAACTCATGCTAGATGCAGGGTTCTTTGAGCACTGCAGCAAAACATGAGGCATTGAATCCCACAAACCCAAACCTGTCTATATCTATAGGTGAGAGCAGTGACTCATAACGGATTTATTTCATAAGACTTGGGCATTCCCCGAGTACCATGATTAGAATCATTTTATTTATGACATCCTCATTCCATTCTTTATATGTGCTGATCAAGCATCACCGCTTTATGTGCATTATGTTGAAAGCACTGCTAGGGGGTTTTTCCAAAAGCTTGTCGGGATTAGCAAAATTAGCTCCTTCTGTACAGTAGAACTCAAACTTGCACCAACACCCTATCCAGGGATGATTAGGAAAATAGTAGTACTTTGTGTTTGAGGTAATAATCTAGCTTATCCGTATCTCTTCAAAGGACAGGGGAAGATCTAAGAATTTGGAAAATGTGATTATAGCAGTTGGTGAGGGTTTAGGCTGAGGGACAGTATGTTGCCTAGAAGTTGAGAGGTCACATGGTGCTGGGTGGGAGAGAGGTCCATCGAACAGGTTGACAGGAAGGCTCATCTTCTTATCAGGTGATTTGGGATCTAGTCAAACTGATTCATGTATAGACATTCTTAGAAGTGGAAATCTGTACCTCAGAAGGCTTATTGTTTTCTGTTTCTATTTGAACGTGTATTTTGTGTCAATTGAATTTTTATATTGTTATGGCATGAGTGAAACTCTTGAGTAAACGTCATCGTTCTCAGATCTACGAAATGGATTCTTGTGGAAACACAGGCTGGTTTTCATGAGGGAGTCTGGAGTGGTCGTGGTGGTAAGAAGTGAAAAGACAGGAAAGAAGGGAAGGGTGAGGTGATCACAGTGGAGGCGGCTTTGTCATCCTTGAGGCTCCCTGGGGTCTCTTGCACTAACCTTCTGCCATCCTTGTGCTTTCTTTAAAAACAAAGGCGACTTCTTGCTTTCAAGGGCTTGTTTTTGGGCTAGGAATCTGTCATTTTATTCCCCAGGCTCAGAACTGTACTGGTTGTCCCAAACTTGATTTCAAACACATTTTGGAACCATAGTGAAACAGAGATGTACATGGGTTTCATTTACTCATTTATCAGGCAGCAAATATTGGACTGAGAGTCTGGTGCTGCACTGGGGGCTATTTTTCTAGGTAGGAAGCAAACTAGGCGTAGTCCCTGCGTAGGGACAGTGGACAGCAGTAAGTAATTTATACCAGACAGTAAGAAGTGATAGGCAGCAGTATGTAATTTCAGGTTGACCTGTACACCGTTATTTGAGAGCCACTGGCAAAGGACCACCAATAAGGTAACATGGGGTAAGAGTAGCTTCGCTAACAGCTGACAAGCAAGTCTCCAAATCTTCTACGACATTCTCACAGCAGCAGACACTTTCGAGGTGTTGACTCTGTGCCATACTCTATGCTAGGAGCTAGAAGTAAGGATGAAGTAATTTCTTGAAAGTTTTCAGTGTAGATCTCTATTACATCACACACATTGTGTGGAATAGAGAGTATATTTACTACCAACATGCAGAATCTTGACATGTATTAGATATTCAGTCCCCAGCTAAAACTGAGTCCTGATCAATTAATGTATGAATCAGGAAATGACTTATTTATTTATTTAGCTGTGTATGTTTCTGCACATGCACAGCAGGGACTTTGGGTAAGAGGAAGGACAGATGACACAACAAAATGAAAATGAAGCATTTGTTGTTTAAAAAGCAGAACATAAGATCAAAGATATAAAATACAGTTCCTCTTTTAAAAAATATGTTATTACCTGTGGCTGTAGGTATTGCACAGTGGTTAGAGCATTTGTCTAGCAAGCACATAGTCTTGACTTCATTCCCTGGTACCACATAAGCTGGGCATGGTACTGCACACGTATAATCCTAGCATTCGAAGGGCTGAGGTGAGAGGACTACTGTGAGTTTAAGGCCAGCCTGAGCTCCATAGTGAGTTCAGGACCAGCTTGGACTTCAGAGATAGAAACCTGTCTCCAAAATTTTATTTTTACTTGTAAAACATAATAGGAGTATAGTGATACATGAATTACAGCATGATCTTACACAATTCAAAGAAATATTTTGGTGTTATAATTTTATATATATATGAGATGATGTTAATTTATGATTGCTGTAGCTTAATCACAGGATTCCTCAGGTTCATTTTTATGCAGATAAACTTCCTATATCCATAGGATGTATACTTTGAGCAATTTTATTTTCCCTATGTATACTTGAAAGCACGATCAATAACTTTTAGAAAATACAAGATTGAGAATAAAGTTTGATTTTCTAAAAGTCTGACTAGGATTTTTTTGCTGAGACAACTATTACTGTACTTGTCAAGAATATTTTATATGGTATGATAATACTGAGTTAAATTTTAATAAATTATTTCAAAAAAGTTTGAGTAACACATCTAGAGTTCTTTTTTATTCAGCTTACTTTATCTTGATTAAAATTAGTACACACTTGAGTATATTTAGTGACTAAAGTATTCTTTTTTTTTCTTTTTGAGACAGGGTCTTGCTCTGTTGTCCAGACTGGTCCTGAATTCACTCTGTATCCTAGGCTGGCCTCAAACACACAGCAATCCTCCTGCCTCAGCCTCCAGAGTGCTGGGGTTACAGGCATGTGCCACCAAACCTAACTTATGTAGTGGTGGGGAATTGAGCTCAGGGCCTTGTACTTGTTAGGAGAGTACTCTAATCATTGAGCTATGCATCCAGCCCCTGTATTTCATGAGATAATTTCTCTAGAAAGATTTACCTCTTTATAGAAACAAGTTTTATGAAACATTTTAATGTTTCTTTGACATTTCTTTTCACTTGTGGAACTTTTACAATAAATTAAAAGTGTCTTCTTTATTTGCATGCAATTCAAAATATGTTTATAAATTATATTCTTTCTTTAATCACAAAAGAGCATTACCAATTAAATTGTCTCTGTTTTAAGAAAAGTTGATAGTAGGAAAAGTTTATTTTAACTCTCAGTTTCAGAAGGTCGCAGTCCATTCATGGACAGCAGGCAAGAGGGAAGCACATGGCAGAGGCTAATGTGGAGGTAGCTCCTCGTGGCATTGCAAACAGGAAGCCAAGGCAGATCCAGTCAAGTCCCAAAAGGAAGGCAATGAGGAGCATGTATCCTTCCAGGTCCTGTCCCAGTGGTCTGCCTCTTCTGGGTCCAGCCTCAGCATGTGTCCCTTCTAGGTTTAAACACCCAGTAATCCAATCCATATGCCTGTCTTCCACCACACACCCATAATCCACCTCTCCAGAACAGGCCTCAATCTCTTAACAGCACGCAGTTCCATAGATTATCCATAACATCCAAATACATGAGAACTTGGGCGATATTCCAGATCCAAACCATAATACTTCATTGTTCATAGTGATTCATCTGATATTCCATGTGAAAATATTTCTATTTTCTGTTGAATTGGATAAAATTTTAAATTAGTTTTTTTGAAGTTTGTGAATAATTGCCTTGCAATTTTGCACCAGCTTTCAAATCCAGAAAATGTAAACCTTGGAAGAATCCTAATGATTCAATGATAGATTTATTGCAATATGCAGCCTACTTTACACTTATTTTCATAGTAATTGACTGACAAAGTGCACTGCCTCCCCATGAACAGTTAAGAGCAACCAGCACTTAAGCCACAGGGTCACTAAATGTAATGGAATGGTTTCAGGGAAAAGCAGTCATGTGAAGACCCACTCGAGTCCCAGTGCTGCTCCTAGGTAAAGCACCACCTGCCTTTTGGGACTACAGGATTGTCACCACTTTACTACTGTTTTTGTTATTTAAATGGTTCTCTGGGTTATGTTGGGTGGAAGCAGTGAACAACTCCTATGTGAATTGTGCCACCTGCTGTATTTCCTGTGCTCACACACAAGTAGTCCATCATCCCACTGGACAGATTCAAGGGCAAAATTATTAATAATTTCAAGACAACGACAGTAGAGACTTAGATGGAGCAGAAGGCCATTCTAAGAGCAGGGTCTTGAGAGAGAATGAACATCCCTTCCATTCATTCTTTCGGATTACCTTGTGACATAGCAGCAAAGCTCACAGTAATGTCTTCAGCAAAATACTTGCCCACAGGAGACGAATAGAATTGCTTCTGCCCTCAGAAACCTCCTAGATTCTTTTGCATTGCTTTCAAGTTTCTCGCCCTTTTTGCTTGGACTTTTTCTTTTCGTTCTGTCTAAAGAAATCTAGATACAGCAACAAAGAGGAAATGTGTGGACTATAGCAGATGCTTCCATGAGAGTCTGTGTGTATAAGGAAAGGAGGTGACGGGACTAGAGAGAGACCAGGAGAGGGAAAGAGAAAAGGAGAAAGGAAGGGGAGAGAGAGAATGTTCTTTGTAGATGTAGGGAGGAGGGAGGCCTGAGTTGAAAACTGCTTGCAACTCCTGACTCCCTTCTTCCTGGGTGAGAAACCCTAAGAAAATAACCTAAACTTTATGAGTCTATATAGACTGTCTGAAAAATAGAAGTAAAAATAGTATTCATTTCACAAAATTCTTTTCTTATCCATCAGTAAACTCTTCTTGAGATGCTACTGTGGATCAGGCATTGTTCTAGTACTGGAAGCTCAACTATACTTCTCCTTAGGCGCTCCACTCTCACAAAGAAACAACAGGAACACAATGTGCGAGAAAAGAATTAGCGTACCAGTCGGGGATCAGCGTTAGAGCAAACCAGCAGGAAAAGGTTAGGGAGTCCTGGGGGAAGGAGGAAAATATCATTTTTAATTATTCTTTATTAGTATACGCTTGTGATACATAATAATTACACTCATCTTGGGGAATTGGTGAATATACATACTACATCTTAATCATTTTTATTTCTCTTTTTCCATTTTAAATGAGGTAGTGTCTGATTGGAGATATTTAGGTAGAGATCTGAGAAGATGAGGGGGGCACCCAAATAAAAGCACTCAGCATGGAGCGTATGTGAGCACAACGCCCAGGAAGAGAGAGAAACCTGCAGAGAAGGCTGAGGGGCGAGTTGGGTGGGCCTTGTAGGGTGCTGATAAGACCTTGGCCTTTAGTATTAGTGCAGTGGGGAGCCAGGGAAAGTGTTGAGTAGGGTAGTGACCTTGTGTGTTTTGGATTTGCAGGGCATAAACTGAGGTTATAAAATGAGGGGTTTGAGGAATGGATCAGTGGTTAATGTGCTAGCAAGCCCTAAGCCAAGTGCTAAGTACCTCAGTTCGATTCGCCAGCACCACCTAAACTGGGCGTGGTGGTGCACACCTGTAATCCCAGCACTCGGGAGGCTGAGGCAGGAGGATTGCCAGTCCAAGGCCAGCCTGGGCTCTATAGTGAGTTCAGGAGGAGCCTGAG
Organism: Ctenodactylus gundi; assembly: GCA_004027205.1. NCBI lineage: Eukaryota > Metazoa > Chordata > Mammalia > Rodentia > Ctenodactylidae > Ctenodactylus > Ctenodactylus gundi. The sequence continues at coordinate 432,260 of PVKB01000337.1, forward strand.
CTACAGAGTGAGACCGTGTCTCAAAATAAATAGACAAGTAAAATAAACATATGGAACAAAGGAGGATGGTGAGTAGAGTGATTGCCATAATCCAGATGAGAGAAGATGAGGGATAGTCTGGAAGGAAGTGAGAAGTAGGCACATCCTGCAGAGCTGACAGGGTTTTCTTTTGTATTCTTCCCCACCATTTCTCTTAACATATATGCAATACATAATGTTTACAATGAGATTGAGTATTTTGGGCACATATATATCACATCAACTTTACAATCCCTTTCCATTTTTGGTGCTCCCACCCCTCCCCCTCTAACTCCAACTATCACACCAATTTGGTTCTATAGAATCCTTGTATTCTGGGTTTCCCAATTCAGAGAAACCATGTGATGTTTAACATATTTAATATTCTGCATCTGACTCATTTCACTCAAATAACCACTCTTTAGCTCAGTTTCCCACCCCTAGAATGGGCTACAGTGGCCAAATCTTGATGCCTGTTCTCTGAGTCCAGCAGAGCCCTTTATTGGGATATTTGACAAAAGTTCTTTTTCTCTATATCTTACTATATCTTTGTTGAGATTCTTTTTTCCCCTCATTTTATTGGTATGTATAAGTGCAATACATAAAGTTTACATTGATCTTGAGTATTTTGTCCATATACATATCATGGCAAAATTTCAAATCCTTCCCCTCCTCCCTTTTGACCCTCTCCTCCAGTTCCCATCATTCCCCACAATAAGTTCTATGAAATAATTGTGACCTGGGTTTCTCATATCAGGTAAATTATTTGATATTTCACCTTCTGCTTCTCACTCACTTCACTAAGCATGATGGTCTCAAATTGCATCCATTTACCTATAAAATCCTCCAGCCTATCTGTCTAAATATCCCCTTCAACCCAGTGATATCTCCTCTGGGAATTTTCCCAAAAGAGTTGAAAACAACATATAGCAGAGGTACATGTACACCCATGTTCATAACAGCACAACTAACAATATCTAAAATATGGAAGAGACCAAAGTATCCATCAACAGACCAATGGATACATAAATTGTGGTATTTACACACAATGGAATACTATTTATCTATAAGGACAGATAGGTTGTTCAGATTCTTTAACATGACTTCACCCACCAGTCTACATGAGAAAAGAAAAACAACAATGTACCTCAGAAGGCTAGAAAATGGAAGAAAGAGAATTTTCAAATGCCTTAGCTGAGTACTGAAAGGTAAATGTTTGTACATTCAAATGACGTTCAAGTTATCATTACATCAATCAGTTTTCTTAGGACTTTCCAGTAGACTAAATGAATATGAGAGAGACAAAGAGCAGTATTGAGGAGATTACGCTGTGTTTTGCCTGATCAACAGGAAACATCACTGAGACAATCATTGCCTGTGTGATACTTGGTGCCCAGTCCAACATTCACATGGGCAAGTGATCTCCTGAGCCCTTCAGCGTATGCACACAGAATGAGCCTCATTCACCATAATGTGCTGCATGTCTAGCTCTTCACGCTACCAGCTTGTTTTACGAGTCTGTCGACCTTCCACTTGCATGAACGTTCAGCGAGACCAAGGCTGATAATTGGGAACCCTGTATCCTAGTCCAATTCCATTACTGGCCTGTTTTGACTTTAAGCAAGCTCCCTAAACTCTCAGCAACAGGGGTATTTAATAACACCACAGAATCTAATAACATCTCCCCAGTCAAGCTCACAAGCAGTAAAGGCAAAGCAAAACCAAACACCAATTGTGATTGGTGTGAAAATGTATGCATTATGAAAGTGTAAAAGAAATGCCAGGTTTGTTAACTGAGCACGTTCATTTCATTAAGGGAGCAAGGTCATTATAATGGGTCATCCGCACAGATTTTAATTTTAGATAGGAAAGACTGTGGTTGTAACTCTTTGCATATCTTTAGAATAACAGACCTGAAGATACTCTTACTCTAATTCTTCAGCACCGAGCATCTACTATCTTCCATTTAAGAGTCTCTCATTTTTTTGAAGCCATTATGAATTCACCTCCCAGCGATTGTCTCTTCGGTTTCAATAATTGTAGTTCAAATTCTGCTTGCATTATAGAATCTTCTCAGCCTACTTTGTGACTTTAATGTTAGGTACCAACTCACCTCCATCCCACTGGCAAAGTCCAGTTTATCGTTGATGGCTGCCTGCAGCAACCATTGACTTGAGAGAGCTTCTGAGGTCTTGTCCAGGCTTGCTCATGAACGCCATCCTCATTTATAGGCTCTGGGTGAAGAAGTGTCGGCATGCTCTGAATTTGACATCCCTGAACTGAGATTTCACTTACTTTTGCTTCTAGCTATAGAATTTCGGCAGCATGCTGACCCAAGCTGACTGCTATGGGTTTTCCTGTTCTTTTTCATGCAACAGAGCTCGCTTCTTTAAATTTTAACCGTTTTCTGGGGCATTCCGCATACATAATCACTTTTAACAGTGTCTTTCATATTCCTCTAGAAATTCCTCATGTTTTACAATCTGTATTAACGTTACAGCTTGAGGTTTTATTTTGTTTTTTCAGTAATGGGATCATAGGGTACTTTTTTTAGCTACTTACTTTTTAAAGTTAATAATATGGCTGGGAGTTTATTCCATGTTGACACCCAATCGACTGACCTTTTTGATGTAGGTGTTTTGTAATGTCTCTCTTTTAAAAAGTAGGAAAACAGAAGCACAGAGCAATAGGTTATTTTGCCCAAGTCACCCATTTAGTAAGCCGTGAAGCCAGGATTCAAAACTAAGGATTTTTTTCTGACCCTGTGGCCCACTTTTTAGTCACCAGGCTCTACTTAACATTGCTTCCAGAAATGACAACAGACTCCTGTGTGTGCCCATTAGAAGAGTAGCCCATAGCTTTAAAATACTTCCATACACGGTCTTGTTTCATTTTCATGTTTATTGAGATTCTAAATTATTGCCATAGCCTGTTTTAGGCTTGAACACAAAACAAAAGTAGTATAAGGGCCCTTTACTCAAGGTGCTTTTAATGGTACAAAGGAAAGAGACTTATAAACAACTGCTAGTGTTTGGATATATATGGGCCCCAGAGCCCATGTGTTAAAAGGCTTTGTGTTATTGGAAGATGGTGGGACCTGAAGGGGGTTCCTTAAAGGTGTGCCTTCAGTGGTGGCTGTGGGGATACAGCCCCTTTAGCCATTTCCTGTCTTTTCTTGCTTGCCGGTTGTCGTGGTTGCTGTAAGGTAGGCTACCTCCTCCACCATGTGCTCCTGTTATGATGTCCTATGCTGCTACAGGCCCAAAAGTAATGGGGATAATGGAGCACGGATTCCAAAACTGTGAGCTAAAAGAAAATGCTTATCTCTTAAAGTTGATTATGCCGGGTATTTTGCAGCAATGATGAAGAGCTCAGTAATGTTAGTGTATAAAAGACAGGTATCACATTACATGATGAAAGATATTCTAGTTCTGTAGGCCTTTTGTGTAATTCTAGCGATTGGCCAGTTAATAAAAAAAATACTCATTTGGGAAATGATAAAAATTATATACACATCTTTAAACCTTTTAGTTTAATTTATATATATATATATATATATATATATATATATATATATATATAATTGTTCAACTTTTAGTACGGAACTAAGGTCTTATTTAAGTTTATGAGGTTGCTGAGTGACGTTTCTCTCCTTTTCCTTGCATGACCATATATATAATGTTTTACTTATGATTTACCATGTCAATTTTATTAAACTGGAACAAAAAATTAATTTACTGTATTTGCAAAACAATTAAGGCATAGAATTCTTAGTTTTAAGGTTTTTTCACAAATGATAGTTATCTCATTCACATTTAATTTGACAACAATTTTTTAGTGTGTTCACTTTCAAGGAAATCATCTTAGTTATCATAAGAATGGCATTTTTCATACTCACTTTTAAAGAGGTTATTTACATAATTTCTAAATAAATTACACAATTATAATTCAATTAGTATAAACAGCTTTGGAAACAAACTGAACTGATTTTCCATAAACATGCAACCCACTTTGCCAAATCAAAATTGAGCAGTCTACTACGTAGTCATGTGACTGTTCTGGGTTTAAATTTGTCATTTGTAGGCTGTGTGTAGGACAAGCTATATAACTTCCCTTTGTCCCTTTGTTTTCAATGTATAAAGTGAGGATTATGGTGTATTGCTGTGTGTTATTCAGTTTTCTTGCTGTTTAGACTGAACAGTGACAGAGCTTAGGGGAAAAAATAGTTTATTTGGCCCATGGTTTTGAGGATTTCAGTCCATTATTGGCTAGCTGCGAAAACAGTGTGACAGGATGGTGTTGGCGGAATCGAGGTGCTTGCTCAGCTTATGGCATCCAGGAAGCAGAACAAGGAAACGGTGACACACAGAAGAAAGACAGATCATACATAGACCTTTTTTTAGATGCTTTCCAATTGCTGGAACAACGTACCTGACACACACAACTCCGAGAAGAGAATTATTTATTCTGGTTCATAGTGTCAGTCAATAGTTGGCTGGTTCCATGTCAAAAGTGGCAAGGTGGAAGGGCACAGCAGAAGGAAGCTCTTTAATCTATAGTGACCAGGAAGCAGAGGGGTAAGGGAGGAGATGGCACAAGAATACATCTTTCAAGTCACACCCGGAGTAATCTGCTCCAGGTCCCACTTTTGAATGAGATTTTTGGGGACATTTTGTATCTAAACCACAGCTGATCCCAATGTCATACTTCCATGATCCACCTGGACACACACAGGAGTGTGCTTTGTTAATTCTCTGGGTCACTCCCAAGATGAGCTAGTTGACCATTTACCTTAATCTTCACATATTTGAGTTATTAAATTAGTCAGTACTTATTGAATGCTTAGATCAATAGCATACACAAACTTTAGATAGTGAATAGTTTTGTTTTCACAAGGTAATCTGTTAGCTGTGAACTTCCTGAAGGAAGTAGTCGATGCATTCTACAGAAGATATGAAGCACTTCAGTTGGTTAAGCATTCACTTTACCAGATTTATTATGCTAGGAATGACAAAAAATACGCTTTTCCCGTTTTCCCCATACTAATTCTTTTAGTACTATAATTTCAATGCTTACATCTTTAATGTATTTTGTATTTAATGTATTTTTATGTATTTAATGTATTTCAATGTATTTTGAGCTAATTTTTGTATATGATGTAAAACAAATTCATTCCTTTGCTTACAGACATCTAGTTTTACCAACACCTGCTTTCCTAATCATGTGTTCTTGGTATAGTTTTGCAGGTCAGTGAACCATACATGCATGGATTTATTTCTAGATTCTCTGTACCATTCAATTGTCTCCATGTCTGTTTCTATGCCAGGATATTGTTATTTTGATTACTATAGCTTTGTAAGATACTTGAAATCAGGAAATGTGATGTCTCCATCTTTGTTCTTGTCAATTACATCCTAATTAAAATGAAGAAAGATTATCATCAAGATAAGATTGAAATAAATTCTGTTGCTTGGATTGAAACAATCTTTATAGCAATGGTTTTTAATCTCAGTTGATTGTGCATTAAAGTCACTTGGGAGTCTTTAAATCTCTCTTAGTACACATGCCCCACTTAAAGCAGACAGCTTGTTATCTTTGGGAGGGGCCCCAGCTTCCTAGATGATTCCAGCGTGCAAGTATGAGAACAACTGCTTTACAGAAAAATGAAATGGTTTTATCAGTGAAGAATGAGCAAAGCATCAGAAGGGAGAAGAGCTGATAACAACTGTTGGAGCTAATTCACATAGATGGTTTTTTGTAGTACTGGCTGATTGAATCCAGGGCCTGTGTACTGAGCTACAGACTCACCTCTCCTTTAAAAAAACAAAACAAAACTGAGACGTGGTCTTGACCAGGCTGTTTTGAACTCTCAGTTCCTTTGCCTCAGCCCCTGAGCGTGCTACAATTACAGCCTTGTACCACCACACCTGGCTCAGATAATGATTTTATTCTTGTGTTCTTGGATTAATATTTGAAGTTTCCAAAGACTGAGCTCATATTGTAGCAGAGCAGGAACAGTAGGCAAGGCTTCTAACTTCAGACCCACGGGTCTTCCCACAACCCAGGCGGTCAAGGCCAAGGATTAATACGAATTCAAGTAAAATAAAGCTGCTGCATCTTTTCAAAGTGGAAATAGTCACATAATGTTTTGTGTAAGTTTTGAAGAGAAATAGTGCACTGATCTTTTTTTTTTTTTTGCAGATAAAATGTACATTCGTAGTTCCGCCTGTAATGAGAAATGTTTTTTGCTACCTGGATTGTAATCATAAACTATGGAAAGAGAGCTTTCTTCCCCTTAGTGTACATGTCTCATAGTACAAATATGGTAAAAGGCTGAGTATTTAGGAGACCTTGATAGATTTGCTGTTTCTTCCAAATTTATACTAGTGACGCTGAGTAAAAATCATTTTCATCTTCCCACTGCTATTTTATCTAATGTGTGAAGACCACAGTAAATAATATTGCAGGGGAACCTGGCTAGAACAGAAACATACAAACTGAATAGCAATGGTCTACTGAAATATTCTTTTGCTCTCCCACACCCAGATACACACACACATGCACACATAAAATATCTAAATATAAAATGCTACCCAACTGTAATTGGGTGGAGCAATAAAAATTAGTCATATTGAATAGATTACCTCAGAAGCACATGCAAACCATATCACACGAAAATTGATGGGATAATTTTGGTGTTTTTTTCTTTAGTTGCTTATAGAACAGTATATCACATTTTTTGTAATCCAACATAGTGAGTATTGAGTCTGTTGAAATAAGGATTTTTTTCAGTGACTTAATAGTGGGAAATTTCAGCTCTTTTTTTCGTGAATCCGAAAATACTGATTTTTAAAAGATTTCTGGTGTACAATTATAACTCGAGAGAGGCTAAAGTTCCCCCTTGTTCGATACTAATTGAGCTTGTTAGACTTCTGAGAATTCTGAAAGCAGAGTGGATATCCAGACCATAAGGTGAAAAGGGGCTAGAAATAATGACTCAAAAACTTCTCTTGGATACTATATAAGTTTTCAGTGGCTGTTACAACAAATTATCAAAACCTGAGTGGCTTAGAACATCAGAGGAATTTTTTCGCAGCTCTGGAGGTCTAAAGTTTGAAAAGGAGGTGTCTGCAGAGTCATACTCTCTCTGGAAGCTCTGGAGATTTTTGTCACTTGCTTCTGCCGGCTCCATGTGGCCCACGGCACTCCTTGGCTTATTGTCACAGCACTCTTACCTCTGCTTTTGGCCTCACATTACCTTTTTCTCTAGGTGTTTCTGTCTTTTCCTTTTCTTCTTTTTTTGTGAGGATAGTGGTTTTGAGTCTGCTCTGAGTAATAGAGGATGATCTTATCTTGAGATCCATAATTAGTTCTGCAAAGACTTTTTTTCCAAATAAAATGCTGTACACTTGCCCCAGGTATTTTGCTGTGGATGTATCTTTTTCAGTGGTGAGGGAAAGGTAATATCACCAACTACAGCTTTCTTTATTGGAATTTGAGCTGTATTATCTGCTCAGAAACAATAAAGCAATTAGGAAGGGTATGGAATTACCTCAATATTTTACTCGCATAATGAAAATATGGATGTAATTTGGTTAAATTAAATATCATGTTTTGCCAAAATATAATATTTAACTAGAAAAGCATCTACATCTTTAAAGTTTGTCTGTAACCAGTTTAATCCCATTTTTTGGCAACTTGGTAAGTGAATAGTTGGATGTGACAGTACAGGAAGAACCTTATAAGACAGAAAATGTATAAATGCTTCATTATCTTTTTTCCTTGGTAATAATTCAGAATATTATTCACATGGGTAATAAATATCACTGGAAAACCAAAACTCAAAAATCAAACATTGACAAAAACAGTTGGTTAGGTAAGTGTTGCCATTTACAAATGCTACTTGTAAGTTACTGAGTTGTTTAGAGATCAATGAGATTTTGCATCTAAAGTTCTTCATAAATTGTATTGTAGCATACTAGTGGAAGGAAATGCTACTGATAGTTGTGAAGGGGGTAGAAATAAATATGTTATCCTAGTTAGATGTGACAGAAAATGCTCACTAGTAGAAGTTAACGTTTCAATACACCAAGCAGGTTTTTATCTAGCTGAAATGGTCATGGAGATTTGGATTCATTGTCTGCTCTTAAATCAATTTTGCAGGTTACTTCAATCATTAGGAATGAATTGCATTAGAGATAATCTTGTGTATGAGGTAGTCAACAATGGCATTTCTTTGCTTGGTGTTTTTTTGTTTACTAGTGAGGATTCATTTGGGAAATAAAGATAGATGAAAATCTTGGAGGAAATGATTATAAGATGGAGGAACTTGAGAACCTAGGGAAATAAGGACCCGTGGGCAAGAGGAAGAAATAGCTGTTAAGAAAGCACATTGTCTCAGGCTTGAAACATACATTGTAAAGATTCAATAGAATAAAAATCGATAGCCAAAGAAATAGTCCAAAGTTAAATGCCACTTGATAACAGTCTTCTAAATTTTAAAAGTCAAACTCCCATTTTCCACTGAAATTAAACTTTCCTGAATGTTCAAGACACACACAGAAAAGATTAAAACGTGGCTGCTTGGGTCACATTTTATGAAAGTGGGAGCAGTGATGAGGGGCAAGGGGGCTGTCTCGGGACCTGCGCCACAGTTGCGATTTTGCACTACTTGTGTGGATATAAGGTCAGTCGTTGCCTCCACCAACTGACCCACTGGGCTGGGACTTTGATATTGCTCACAGTTACATGCCAACTGCCTATCACGGTACTTGGAACTCAGTAAAATTTAGACATGTCCAACCCGTGGCTTGTTGCTTTTTTTGTTCTTGATTTATTTTAATGTTATAATGCAAAAGCAAAAGGAAGTTTTAGTCCTACTATAAGTACATTAACTATGTTATGTATTTTATATGTGGCTCAAGGAAGTTCCTCTTCACTCAAAAAAGGGCAAAACAACAACAATAAAATGGCTGCTGCGTGTTGGTCGTGCCTGCAGTACATCTTGCATCAATGCATATGTGAATGGTAGAGAAGGCAAGAGAAAGTAATTGAATGAAGCTGGGCAGGTGCTGTAATCTCTGATGGCCACGAAGGCAGAGAACATCCTTCTCCCACTTTCAGAGCATTTGTCACCAGTGCTGCCAGCCACAGGGGACATTGCACTTCAGTGGCTGGTATGGCTCCTCGCACATAGTATGTTCCCGTAGATTAAATAAATTGTACTGAGAAAATATTAGTCAGAGAAATGAAGTGCTTAATGGTTGAATGAATGAATGAATGAATGCTTTGTGATCAAGTGAGAGCAAGGTTTATTTTTTTTGTGTGCCTGAAAACAAATTTCAGAAAGCAAGACCAAAAAACTCCGTGAAAGATCCTGATGGAAGCCTCCTAGGCATCCTTTTAGAAAGTCATGCGTCTTTTGGAAGTCTCACTTTGTTTATGCCAACTTCCTAGGACTGTGTTGTCTGAAAGTGACACATCATAAAACACTGGAGCTAGCGGTGAAGCTGAAGCCATCTCCCCTCAGTACAAATTGCCGACTTACACTCATCCCCAGGAGATACCGGGTGCCCCATATATGAACAGCTCCAAAAGAAGTATGCCCCATTGGGAAGAATTGTGTGCCTGTAGGAAATGCACAGGCTCTTTATTTGGGAAATAGAGGTATAAATTACAGTTGCTTAAAAGCAACCTTCCCTTGTGCCTTAGCTATCTTTGTAAGCAATGTGCCGTTTGATCCACAGTGTGTACCGTAGCAAGACATTGCCTAGGGATGTGCTTAAATGAGGACAGACTGGCTTGCAGTTTATCTAGTCATCCAGAGCATCAGCAGGCCATAGCGATTGCACACAAGAGTGTCCAGCACTCCAGAAAAAGCATTGTGCTGCGTAGGGTGGGGGCAGGACAGGGTTGTGTGAGTACTGAGACTCATTGGAGCCTGCTGACTCTTCCCTCAGAATATTCGTATGTGAGAATATCAGATGGCCTTGATAACTGTCTCCGTGGGTAGAGCTGGCCCTAGGGAGGGTGAGCCAACCTGTTCTAAAAATGGTGATTTCAGCCTGCCGGCTTTGAGATGGCTTCCAGGTGGTGCCCAGATTGGATCTAAAATGGAAAGTCTACAAACTTGGGGTTGTTCTCTTTTTGTATATTTTTTGAAACTGGAAGAATCTTACAAGTGTGTATGTGCCTGTTAGCAATACTAACTTAAAAGTATATTCAGTAAACACAGAAAATGTCCTTTCCTTGATCAGTCTCATCAACTGTACCTCTACTATGGCCTACTTCTTGCCAGGGGGAACATCAGCTCCTACTTGGTATCATTGCATATATCCTCAGAACTCATTTTCTATTTAAATATAACTATAGCAATGTACACATGTAGATTTTCAAGCAAATACATTGGATCATAGTGTCCAGTTTTCCATAGCATGTTTTTTTTCCATTAACAGTATGCTTCAGGCATATTTATAGTTCAGTAAATTTAAAAAATGCAGTGGTAGTTTGAGTTAATAAGCACTTGACATGTAAACTTCTGGGAAGTTTCTATAGGCATATGCATATGCATGTATGCATATACGTGCATATTTTATTGGCTCTAGTATACCTGGCATTATGCTATCTACATTTTCCTGTTGACTAGTTTTTCCTCTGATTGGTATATTGTGAAGATTATTTTGTGTCAGTACATATAAGTCTTCCTCATTCTTTTAGACTGGTTTTTATTGCTAATAAAATAACAATGTATCAGATTGTTTTACAAGTCCTTTCCTGGTGAAGATATACATTGTCTTTCCACGGTGATGTGTCTTCTTATGCTTCCTATAAACCATACTTCAGGAACTATCCTACATTTCCATTTCTTCATGTATAAGCGGTGTCATTTCTATGCATGAATTTCCTGGGTAAAAGGTTGTGCTCATTTTAAATCTTAACAGATATTGTCAAGTTGTTCTCCAAGATCTCATTTCTCCAATCTTGGTCAACACTGGGTATCACGAATTTGACAGGGACACAGTGCTTTCATTCTTATTTTAATTTGTATTTTCGTGATCATTAATAATGTTGGCCTGCTGCTTCATTTTTCAATCATATTTTTGTCCTTCTACCTTTGTCTATTGTATCTTTCTCCACTTTCTTCCAGATATAGCTTATCCCATGCAGGATTGCCAGGTGGATTTTCCTGAAACCACTTTTCATCACTTCCCTTTCCTGATCAGAAATCTTCACTTTACTCCATCAGATACTTAGTGAGTTCTTACTATGCGCCATATATTGTCCTAGGCCCATTGTGAGGGCCAGTGATGGCCCGTAGATTATGATCCATTGTCAACACAGTGAGCCAAGAAGCTCTCCCTCATCCCCTTATTTCTCACCTGAGGTATGCAAGTATCATCAAGTTTATATCCCTCTAAACTTCCTTAATAACTTGGGAATAAACCTCTCCACATTTCGGCTTTGTGAATACCCATGCCACCCTAGCAACTAGCAGCTGCTCTCTCCTCTCTCTTCCCGTGCACACCACCCCTCGCCCACTAGCTGCTTGAGAAAGGCAGATTTGAGCTCATAGTTCTAGGTTGTCTTGCTGGCCAGCCATTTAGTAAACTGTTTTCTTTTTGCAAAAACCCATTGCTCTATATTGGAATCTATGTGCCTTGGGCAGCAGGTCCTTGTTTGATAACAATCTCAACTTGTAGGTATGCCCTCTGACCATGTAGAACCTTCTGGGTGAAGTGTCTCATGCAGCATCAGCATCCAAGTCCCGCGAATGGGGTGGATATTTGAAATCCTTCATTTTTGTCTTATTGAGAATTATGAGTGCGTTGTTAGCTGTCCAATCACCTCCTTTGTCCTCCACGCTTTTTGAACTGTCATCAGAGTGCGTTGCATTGTTAGGCAGTACCAATGGGAACGAAATTGCTTGTTAAGAATGAAGCCCTAAATGTGTTATTTTTCTGCCACTTCTAATTCTGGAAAAGGTTTAGTGCTAATCATTTCTTTTTAATTTCCAATAGAGCATCTTAGGTGATAATGCTGATGATGTGTAGTCTGAACTAAGGGAGGGGAAAACATTGACTTCAATGGGGCTGTTCTGCAGTAATTGGTACTTCATAAGCTTCATTTGGGCCTTTGTGACAGAGATGGTGAAGAGATAAAAGCTCAAAGAGATGGAATTGGCACTTGGCTTTGCAGCTGTCTCCTTTGAAGTACACTTCAGAAGTTTTAATAGGTAGAAACTGTATTTAAATTTAGATACTGTTTTCTCTAAGCTTACCAATACAGGCTTTTAAAAATGTAGTATAGAGATGCTTGAGATTTGAGCTCAATAGTCATTAGTAGCATCAACCAAAGTTTGTTTCACAAACCCACTTATCTTGTGTGTTAGTTGTAAGAAAGTGTAGTTCTCTGATTCTCAACAACCACTGAAGCTAGTAATTAATGCTTAAAAAAAAACTTAGGTGTGTGAGAAAGAATAAAATTCTCTCCACAGACAGTGCACCGAGGTGCTTATAAAGAATTGCTTGGACAAAGCTGGTAATGGATTATATTCCGTTTCTTTACCAACAAACAAAGCTTCACATTTCTACAACAAAAAGTCTAAGACCTCAGTGATAAGAATTAATCCGAACTCAAAAGATTTAAGGCTTAATTAGAATTCTGATCCAAGGAAACAGACTGTGTGAGCTGCTATTGCTACACTGTACTGTGTAAACATTGCATACTGATGGAATTTGCTTGTCAACTCAACTGGCATTTCTGTGCAGTAAGCTTGTCTTTCTGTCAGCCCAGTGCATCATGGGAAAAGATCAGCATCTCAAAGGAATGTGATCTGCATGAATAAAGAGGGAGAAAATCCTTAAAGTGAAGGAGCTTGTGGGTATTTTTCACTTGTGCTCAAAGGTTAAGTAAAAATATCTTCGAACAACTGCATTTTCTTCTACGGATAGTGAGGGTTTTCTTTCTACCCATCTGAAGGTAAGAATTTTATGTTTACGTTTAAGGCCAAGTTCTGTAACATTAGCTATGTAAAACATACCTTAGAAAGAGAACAGAAAATGAGAATGATTTGAAAATGCTGTGAGCTTTCCTCTTATTCTTCCTGTGGAACTCCTTGTTTTCATGTATCTACTGCTCAGCCGGTTTATCTAAATCAAGAAGTCAAGTTTTTGCAAAAATTAAGCCATAGCGTATTGTAGGTAATGGCAATGTAAAGGCCGCAGGAGTTGGATTGGATACACAAGTGCCCAAGTCCTGATTGCCTCTCTGACACCTTTCTGCTCCCCAGTTCTCATCAATTAAATATTGGCATAATAGATCCTGGCCATACAGTGAATGAAATATAGCATGTGAAAGTTCTAATGCTTAGCAGATGAGTAAGAAATGTTTGTCAAATTATTTGAGACAATTAATATTTTGGAAGTCTTTCTTGTAAGTGACATTCTATGGTCAGAGTGATTTTTCAGCCTTCCGTAGATTGAGTTGCCTTATAGACATCTATAACTAGGGACTGTGTTTCAATGACCCTTTGCCTGTTCTCAGATCTACAGTATATATGTGTATAGATTTAAATAAATGCCTTTTGCTTGTCGTTTAGCAAGCAGTTTTTTTCTTACTTATGTTCCCAAGCTTTGTTTATCTTTTGGCTTCAGAGAGTCTCTGCCACAGACAATTTTGGCCAAAGTTTTTATGATCAATTATGTAAGAGGTATTTTAGCATCCGGACTGGAGAAGATAAGGGAGCCAAATGATTGGTTCCTAGCAGACCCTCAGATCTTTATAGGATGTATCAAGTGCATGTAGCATGCAAATACAGGTGAAAGGACAAAGGAATGGTAAAAATGAGAAGAGGATAATAACTGTTACGCCCAGATAGCAGAAACCCCAAAGGCCACCAGGAGACACGTATGTAATAACAAGAGTCTTTATTCGGGCTTAAGCTCGGGCTCTCAGATTTTACCAACACAGTGGATCTGTGCCGAGAGCCCAGAACAAAGGCTGAGCAGGGTTTTTATGAGGTAGGGGCGGGGGTGGTCTCAGGAGATGTGACAAAGGTACGTCATTATTTGCATAGACCCAATCGTAAGTACACAGTTTTTATGACGGCGATGCTGACCACTTAGACGAGGCAGTGGCCATAACTTTTGTTACAACCCAATCATGACCTTTTAGGAGTCTTTTGGATGTGACCGACCCAGCGTGGTGTTTTACTGGCCTGAGTAGGTTCTAAGGGAGTGTTGAGTGATTGGTTGGTTGTAACTGGGCAGCTATCTATAATTTCCTGACTTTGACGGAGGCCCAGGAATGCCAGATTTGTGTTAACCCTTTCTGATTGGCTGTAACTAGGTAACGAAGTGCCCCAAGGCTATCGTGGCCTTGGGCATTCTTTTTACAATTGCTTTAGGATCTAAGGAGCCTAGGCTTAGATCCAGTAACTTTTCGAGTAAGTTAGAAGCCTGTTCCGGAGTCTGTTTAACCTGGGTTCTTCAATAGCTTGACGTAATTTTGGTGGCTAAATATTTAGTACATGCAGTAGAGAAAACTGAGACTTAAAATGTTGTAAACTACCTAGATAGTTGGCAGGTACACAAAATACTGCCTCAATCCCTAGGGTACAGAAATTCTTTAGAATGCAGAAGTTTCTAGAGTTTAAAATGATATGTGGTAAATGTCTATCTCCAAATATACATTGTATTGTATACCATCAGCAGGTTTGGTGGCGACACTGCATAATCAAATGTGTTAATATTTATGCATTAACATATACCAATATTCACACCTAGTTATATCGATAAAGACTGACTAGCTCCGTATCAGCTCAAGTAAACTCAGGATTTTTTGCCAAATAAGTTACAAAACATCTTTAATTTTTGAAGTCTTTTTGGATTTTAGAATTGCAGGCAATGTCTACAGGCCTGTGTTAGGTGGTAGAGACTGGTGTGAACAAGGCCAGTCAGACTCCAGAGAAGGGCTGCTGCTTACTGTATTGTTTTATACTGGTGTCAAGTGAATTATCATACACTTAGTAGCTTAAGGGATGCAAATGTCTATCTTACAGTTCTGGGGTCCAGAAATCTAAAATGACTCTCAGCAGGGAAAATCAGTTGTCAGCCAGTTTGTCTGGTGGAGATTCTGGAGAACAGTTCATTTTCTTGCCTCTTAAATTTTCTAGAGATTGCCTGCATTCCTTGGCTTATGGTGCTTCTTGTATCTTTAAAGCCAGCAATGGCATACTAGTTTGTTACTTGTCATTATCTTACTTTCTCTTCTGACATCCTCTTCTGTATTAATATGTATATATATATATATATATATTATATATGTATATAATATATATATTCAGATTGGTTCTATTTATATTGATTACTTTAGGTAACCAGGAAGACTCTTACAAGGTAGTCAGGAAGTTGCATTTGTTAGTGTGCTGGGACTGTCATGGTGGATAGCAGAGTCAGTTTATTATCAAGAGCTGCCCTGAACAGTTAACATTAAGTAGTTAGTATTCACAGAGTCATGATCACCCTCTCTTCAGGCTGTTTAAACACTGTTTAATTTTAGACACCATGTTCTTTCTGTTGTACATACATGCACACACACACACCCCACTTATATATACATACATATTTTTCTCATTGCAAAAGCTGATAAGTCTAAAATTTGAAGAGTAGTCAGAAAGGAAGAGACCCAGGAAAGAACTGAAGTTGTAGTTCAGGTTCAAAGACCGTTCAGAACCTCCCGTCATTGGATAAGGCCCACCCAGGTTATGCAGGATAATCTACTTTACTCAAAGTCTATTAATTTAAATCTTAATCCCCTCCAAAAATACCTTTATAGAAACGTCCAGAAAATTTTTTGTCCAAAAACTTGGGCACGACTGCTCAACAAAGTTGAGACAAAATAAATCACTAGTGATTAATCAAAATTCCCCCACCTCAAGGCCAGGGGATTAACTTCCTGACTTCCATATGCAAACTTCATTTTTCCTTTCTGTTTAATCTACTATATACTCATTTCCAGACACCAGAATGTGAACAGCTTTGGAGGTGATTATTCTGCTTGCTGTGGAATTGCGTTGTTAACTTCGTTCTCACAGCTTCATCACCCCCTGAAGGGCTCCTGACGTAGACCCTGACCCTGTGACACATTGCTTGACCTCCCAGGTCTTCCTTTGAAATCTGGATAGAAGCTTCTATAACACCATAACTCTCACTGTCTGCATCCTGCAAAAACAGAATCGCATAGATGACACCAAGATCTGCCACCAGCATGAGCTGTGGCTGTGCCCCAGTGGACCCTGCTGCTGTACCTTTTGAATGCCTGGATGGTTTAAAGTGGGAAACCTTTCCCTAGGCTTCCCTGAGTGAGCAGAGAAGCCTGGAGCCCTCTTTCCAAAGAAACCTTTGAATGGAGTTTGTAGTTTTTACCCCTTAACCCTGGCAGGGATGGAATCGGTCCGATTCTTGAGATAACATCAAAACATCTTTCTTGTCATTGGACAAAGTAATTTTTTGTAGTGGAGCTAATCTTTTCAGTAATCAGCCCTCTTTAGCCCGAGTTTTATATGGGCTGGTTTTCTGGTCAAACTCCAGATTTTCAAATCTCTGTGTTCTGCTTTTTGCTCTCAGTTCTCATTGTAAATCTGGCTAAAAGCAGCCCAAAATGTCCATACTGTGTCCTGAATTGTGTTACCTTGACAATTCCCTCACCAGATTAGTGTGTCACCTTTAAATACAGCTTCACACAAAGTCTAAGGACATGGACAAGATGCAGACAAGTCATTTGCCGAAAGGTAACTTATATGGTTTCTAGCCCAACTCGCAGTAGAGTCCTTACTCTTATCCAAGGCCTGAGGGCACTCTATACTGCCTGCATTCCTATGAGCACCCTCATCTTCTGGACTCATTTGAGAATTGCCCATCAACTCTGTAGGATTGCACTTACAGTCTTCTAGGCTTTCTCCAGCTTAGTTCAGTTCTCTACATCTGTACAGACTCCTGCAAACCAGTTCCAAAGGCTTGTGAGCTATGGTCTCCTTTCTTAGTACTATGTACATAGTGAGTTTAGGAACAGCTCAGACTGAAGAGTGAGAGTCTGTCTCAAAATAAATAAATATATAGATAAAATAAATGAAGCAAACAAAAAAGATTAACCAGCAAAAGTGCTTTGTTGAGGGAAGATATGCAATCTGGTGGGACATTTCAAATAGATCCTAGTGTCAGAGAATTCTGGAGTCTAGTGGGCTGAGAGGCTTGTGAATTTAATCACAATGTCTGTGGAGGCAACTGATCTATAGCAGTCTTGTGCAGAAAAAAAATCAGGAAAGCTAAGGAATTGCTAGTACATTCTATATTTTCTTGGCTTTTCCAAAGATAACAGAAGACCCACATGTCTTCTACATACTCATTCAGCAAAGCGGTTCCCTTCCTGTGATTTGCTCTACCCATCTCTCCAGAAATAGAGCTAAAACACAGCAAAACAAAACAAACAACAACAACAACAAGACAGATAATGGAGGAGAGAGGAAAGAAAAGGGAGTCTTTACAAACATGCCAGGCCCATTAATTTAGCCTGTTTCAGAAAGTCTAGGTGTAAAGTATTCCTCTTTGTGACTTAGGTGAAAATCTCATTTATCATTATTTGCAAAAAGTAAATGAGGCAAAGCCCTATCTCTCGACCCTTCCAGTTCCTACAGTAAATAGCCACACTCTAGATGTTTCATTGATGTGGAGAAAGTCATTATCAGAGACAGTTAAATAAATTGGTAAAAATTCTGCTGTCACTGTGTAATGACTATTTAGTTCTTTGTAGTCTCCTCTACAACTTCTGTCTCTGGCCTCCTCCTGCTCGGGGCAAGGGCGATGCTTCTGGTTTCTATGTTGATTGGCTTTTATTATGAGCCAGGAAGTTTGATCTAGATTAAAACAGTGCTAGTGAACATGGAGAACAAGAAGAAAGGTCAGTAGGTTAGGTGAGCAAATTGTCACCAAATGGAGGATATGACCTCAATTTTTCTGTTAGCAGGGAGAACCCAGGGAACACAGCAATTGCTCAAAGCAGAAGAATAGAAGTGGAAAGATCTGAGAGGCTTTGGTGTTCATAGAATGACCATTGGGGTATTTGTTAATGGAATCAGCACAGGTCCTGCTAATCCTCCCTGGGAGCTCCACAGCCCAGGTTGTTTGGTTATATCACTATGAGAAGATGTGGAATGCATTTTTAGTGGAGTGAGGGCAATCTGGATAAGTGCGTAAAGCTTTGAAGCTAGAATAAAAACAGTTTTTTGATTGAAGCTTGAATACTTATTGAAAGACCAACAAAGAGAAAAAAACAGTTAAAGCACTTGCCGAGCAAACGCAAGTCCCTGAATTTGATTCCCCAGCACCACATGAAGATGAGTATAGTGGCGCATGCCTGTAATTCCAGCACTCAGGAGACCGAGGCAGGAGGATGGCCATGAGTGCAAGGCCAGCCTGGTCTACAAAGTGAGTTCAGGACTAAACTTGTCTGAATTTCTTGTTCAATTTTCAGCTACCTATACTCCAAGACAGGAGTCAGAGTAAGATTTTCTTGCACAGGGCAAAGAAGTAAATATTTTAGACTCTGTGGCACAGATGCTCTGTTGTGAATTCTTGGCTGTGGTATTTAACATAATAGCAACAGCCGTTGAGTACATGAGTAAGCACGACTGTGTTCCAATAAACTGAATTGGCAAAAACAGCTGGAGGGACAGATTTGGCCTGTGGGCAGACCAGACATTACTGACCCTTGGACTAAGGGATAAGAATGGAACTCTAGTGACCAACTCAATTTTGATAGTAGGCTGTAAAAATTAAAATGAGAAAGGTCAGACGTTCAATCTGGTAAGGTAGAACTCAGCTGCCCAGACTGTTGCCTCCTCTACCAGTGTTCTTAAGGTCTTTTTTTTGGTGTGCGTGTGTCTCCCTGATGCTGTCCACTATGCTAGCATACCATAGGAACCTACGCGAGGAAGAAGAAAAACTCAGAGGTGGGTGCCAGGGGTGTGTGAAAGAGACTGGATGATTTTGCTCAACTTGCCTTACATACATTGGTATGAGTCATTGAGTTGTTTGATTTTTTTGTTCTCTAGCAAAGAACAAATTACCTAACCAAGGTAAAATGAATATATGTTCCTTTTATCATTATTAAGCACTGAAGAAAGACACCAGCAAATCCTAGGCCTGTTCTAAATCTATTAAAATAAAGCAACTATTTGGATTATGGTTTAATTGTGGTGACTCCCTCCTTACTTAGAAAAAACGTTCCACTCTCTCAATGTCTCTCATTTTTAAGTCAGTTTAGTGCTAAGGGCCAAAATTTAATCTTAAATGTCAAGTATTCTTACAAATGTCAATTGCACATATAAATGTCAAGTGAACTATGTATGTAGCTCCTCATATCCTCTCCTACTGAAGTGTAGCAGGCACCATACGGAAGACCTATGACTCAAGGATTCTGAGTCCTAATGGAGTTCGTTCTTGTGCCAGAGGCATAGCTATCTAGTTTGCTGCTGTATTCTGCAGCTTCATGATGAAATTGGAGCAGTTTTCAGAGTTGGAGTCAATGAACCACATACTCGTTTGTGAGAAGTTACATATAGAGTGCAAGCCCTCTTGGTGAGTTCTTTGAAAGAAAACAATATTAACAAAAATAATTTCAGGGGAAATCGCTTGTGTGTTCATTGGACAACATTTTGAATGACCTTTGCTTTGCTTACTTGCTGGTGTGCTTAGAGCAACATTTCCTTGCTGTGAGGAGCCCCTTCCAGCTGACACAAGGGGAAACCACATCTCCAAGTAACATTTTCACAAGGTACATTTTTTTCTGAAAGTAGATACTTTTTTTTTTTCCAAACACATTTTGGTGTTGTTACTAAACATGCAAGAATGCCATAAGATGTCCCATGTCCTGCATGCACATGCGTTTATTTTTTTACCCATTTATTGAGAGCTTGCCCTGTGTTGTGATGTGCTGGATGTCTAAGCAGTAGTGAACTCAGAGAGAAGGGGATAGAACTTAAATAATTAATCACCCTAGTAAATAAATGAATTCAAACTGCGTTAATTACTCTATGCTGTTAGAACTTCCACTAGGGAGGACTGACAATGTCTGAAACCAGGGAAAACTTTTCTAAGGAAGGGATCACTAGGACAAAGACTAGAAAAATAAGTAGAAGTTCACTAGAAGACGAGTGGAGTCAGACTGTGCCAGGTAGAGAGAACTGAAGGTTCAAAGACTGTGAAATAAAAAAGATCTCAGGGCCCTGAAAGTAGACCAACGTGCCCTCATCTAGGGAGTGAGCATGAGAGGGATACAAGACTCATTTATTCAAATGTTTTACAAGATTACTGAGTACAAGGCACTGGTCTAAGTTCTAGTGTTACCCTGGCAAAAAAATTTCCTAAGCTCACAGAAAAACTATAAATACATAACTATATTAATTTGATTTTCAAGTGTTCTGATGAGAACAAAGCTTGGTGATCAGTGAACCTCTATGGGAAGATGTCAGTTTAGCAAGTGTTGAATCATGTGAAGGACCTGGGCAGAGGATGATCCACGGGGAAAAAATTCTAGACAGGGAGATCTGCGAGTGAAATAAACTTGCTGCAGTTTTTAGACTTTATTTGACGTTCATCCACAAACCCAAGAGACATTATGATAGATAACTTGTGCTAAGTTCATGACTTATACATGTCAAGGAAGGAATTGAAAGTGGGTCTGACCATCTACCTTGGGCCTAAATGGTTCTTCTCTCTTCTTGTTACATCATACCACCTCGTTAGAAGATATTAAGTGATGTCTACATGTACAAGCCATTTCATCAAGTTAATCAAAATTGTCACATCTGAGAGTGGACATCATCCTTAGTAGTTGTCCTCTGAGCTGATACTGATGCTAAAGAAGACTTATTTGGAGCTGATATGAGGATTTCCTGTGCTTATTGAATAATCTATACTGTATTTGGAAGTCACTGAGCAACGCAAAGTTCCAGACTAATAGGAGTCTTAGGTCTTTTGCTCTTTCTTTCATTCAAATAGTTGTGTAAACTGGAACCACTCAGAGTTCCAGTTTATTCATCTGTAAAATAAGGTTCTTGATGTTATCTTTCTCATCAGTTTCCCAGAATCAAGACTATCCAGTTTAATGTTGTCTTCACCTTTGAAGTATACTTCACATCCAACTATCCTTCACCATCCTCACTTGCTGCCACCCTGGTCTAGCTTCTTTCCTGGATTATTGAAAAAGAAATGCAACTGCTCTCCCTTTCAACCTTTACTACATTCCCCCTGGGCTCTGTTGTGAATGGAGCACCTATAGCGATCCTGCTAGAAGCGAGATAGAACTTAGTGGAACTTACTACTTTGTTATAAATCCTTTAGTGGCTCATTAGCTCACTTGGAATTAAAACCACAGCCCTCATACTGCTCACTAGTACCTACATGACGCATCTGTCCATATTACTACTCTTACCTCATCTCTTCCAATCTACTCCTTCACTCTGTTCCAGCCTCACATGATTCCTCTATATTCCCAAACCCCATTCCGCATAGTCTCTCCTCAGAGATGTTTGCTCACCCTTGCCTGTCACAGGACCAGTGGTCATGAGGATAGCTATACTCCTAACAACCATA
The DNA here is from genome assembly GCA_004027205.1 of Ctenodactylus gundi. NCBI lineage: Eukaryota > Metazoa > Chordata > Mammalia > Rodentia > Ctenodactylidae > Ctenodactylus > Ctenodactylus gundi. The sequence goes on from PVKB01000337.1 coordinate 453,928, forward strand.
CTTCATTCAAATCTCTTCCTGAGTGTGATCTCAATAAAGTCTACAGTGACTGCCTTATTTAAAATATTCACCACCAGCAACTCAGATAGGAAGCTCATAACTAGAATATACAGGGAGCTGAAGAAAAGTAAGCCTACCAATATAAAGGATCCTATTGAAAAGTGGGCAAATGAAATGAAGAGGTAGTTCACTCACGAGGAAGTTCAAATGGCCGATAAGTACATGAAAAGATATTCAACATCCTTAGCCATAAGAGAAATGCAAATCAAAACAACGCTAAGACACCATCTAACTCCAGAGAGAATGGCCTATATCAACAAGTCAAATAGTAATCAGTGCTGGCGAGGCTGCTTGGAGAAATGAACCCTCCTGTACTGCTGGTGGGAATGAAAATTCATACAACCACTCTGGAAAGCAGTATGGAGATCTCCCAAAAGACTAGAAATAAATATCCCCTTCGATCCAGCGACACCCCTCCTGGGAATGTATCCAAAAGAGGCCAAAACAACACAAAACAGAGATATATGTACACCCATGTTCATAGCAGAACAACTAACAGTAGCTAAAAGATGGAAGTCACCAAAATACCCATCAACAGACCAGTGGATACACGAACTGTGGTACTTATACACAATGGAATACTATGCATCTATAAAGTCCAATAGCGTGGGGGCTTTTACAGACAAATTGAAGAAACTTGAGAACATCATGCTTAGTGAAGCAAGTCAGAAGCAGAAGGTGAAACATCGAATGGTCTCTCTGATATGAGAGACCCAGATCACAACTCCTATGGAACTTAAGAGGAAAGACAAAGTGAAAGAGAGGGGTACGGTGGGAGAGGAGGGAAGGAAGTTGGGTAGGGGAAGGGACAAAAGGAGAGTGGGAAAGCCCTTGTCACCTTGGCAAGATAGTATGTGTATAAAACGCTCAACTCCATTGTAAACCTTAAAATTTTGCATGTATACATATCAATAAAATGGGGAAAAAAAGAAACAGTCAGTTGGTATCTCAAGTCACTTCTTTATCACTGGGACACACCATCTGACACTCTAAACTTAAAGGAGGAGATGTTTATTTTAGCTCACAGTTCAGAGGTCTCAGTCCATTCATGGTAAGCTGGCAGTGGCACAAGGGTATGGCAGAGGGCCTAGCAAGAGAAAAGCTGCTCACGGCATGGCAGGACAGGAAGCAGAGAGTCAAAAGAAGTTGGAATAAGAGTCAACACCCTTCCATGTCATACCCTCAGTGACCCAAGCTTCCAACCAGTCCGCGCCTTCTAATAACACATGAAACAGCCAATGGATTAATTCCTTTGATCCAATTAAATCCCACAATCCAATCACCTTCCAGATACATGAGGCTTTGGGGTCACATTTCAGTTTCAAACTGTACTAGTTGTTAAGAGTTAAACCAATGACTCAAATGTAACTTTTCCACTGTCAGTCTATCCAAGAATCGGAAGTAGCCATTTGTGCAGATTTACTATGGTATACAACCATTCATTGCTTTCTTTGCCCTGTTAAATTAGTCCCTTTCTTGAATGAACTTCTGGCCGAATCTAAAACACAATGTACTCCTATCAAATTTAATGAATGAACTAAATCCAAATGCAAAATGTTTCAAGTTCCATTATGGGTACTCTATAGTTTATAATGTATGCAATTTACTTACAAAGGCCAAACAAAATGAAGAGATAAACTTGCACGCTTCTTTTCTCAGTTGTCAAAGTCAATGAGGATTATTAAGCCAGAGGCTTTGCTTGCATCTAAATATAAAAAACAATAAAACTTTCTTGTTCTAGTATTTGTGGGCCTCTAATTTCCTCTCTGTTTTGCTAAATCACACTTGGTTGAGCTGAGTTTGCACGCATCCCATCCACAACATCTAAAATGTCTTTTCTATCCATTCTACCCTCCTTCTACTCCAAGGCACTGTATCACAGGACATAGGAAAAAAAGTTCATTAGATTTAGTTAGAGTGTAGGGAAAGAAAACATTTCATCTTGTCTTTAGGCACTTAACAAATCTTAAGAGAGCTCAACAGGCAAAGAGTTAAAACCTTTACATTTCTAGGAGAAACAGCTAGAGAAAAGATACCAGTGTGTGACCTTCAGGCTCACATCTGCAAACAAATTCTTTTTTTTCCCAAATGCCTGCTCTACCTTCTACCACTAGAGAACAGCAACCCCACCACAACCATTCAAACAACAAAAAGCTTAGTTTAGCTGCGTCCAGGTACGCTTCAGTCCAAACCTGTGGTATCTTAGCCAATACAAATTAATAAGAAATTCACACTCAGATTTAAAACATCTCACTTTTTTTTGTGCTGAGGATAGAACCCAGGATCTTGTGCATGCTGTGCAAGTTCTCTGTCCTTGAGCTACATCCGCAGACCAGCTTCTCACATTCTTTCTCTCTCCTCCATCTCCTTGCTCTTTTAGGCTTCAGAGCGTAATGGTAATGTTGGTGGGACTCACCCTGTGCAGCTGCTAATGTGGTGTTTTTTGAGGACTGAGGCTCCAATGTCTTCTCTTGATCCACACCTATCTTGATCCTTCTACTCCTTACTCAGGTTGATCTCTGAATACATTAAGAAGGTCTGTGACTGGAAGAAAAAACTAATAACACCTTAAAATACACAAATATTTATTATGTGGGAACAGAAATAATGCAGGCACAAGTGGCGTCAAGCTGGTCTGGCAGTTTAATTACCCAACCTTTTTGCAATATTTTTTCACTACCATTCTTTGCATGTTGGGTTGGATTTTCAACTTTGTGCTTTTCACTCCGTGGCCACTGAATGACTGTTACACATCCTGACACAATATAAGTTTTTGAAGTTATAAGTGAGAGGGAAGAACCATCATCAAAAGCTCTTCTCTTGTGCGTGGCTCTTTTATCAGGAAAGCAGAAGGACTTCAAAACCTTCACTTAGGTCTCTTTGGCCAGAGCTGAGTCACACGCTACTGTTAGTTGTGAATAAAGGAGGGAAAGCAATAGTTTGGGTTGTTAACCCTCCTTAAGGAAGGCCAGGTAAAGGAGAGAGAGCTGAGAATGGCCTCTGGAATGGCCAGCCTCCAGTTTCTGCAGTGATTAATCTGGCTTGTTCTTGGTACAGAAAATGTGAAGTACTCTGAGACTTTAACTAAAATTTTGTGGAAAAAAAATCACTAAATTCCAGCAATGTGATTTTATTTTCTGGTAACTGAAGGGACCCCATTGTATATAGGAAAAACTATTTGCAGTTACTTAGTTTAAAATGAATTTGTTAAAGTTACAAGTTCAAAAGTAGTTTTCTTCTGGCCTTTACTTAAACTGAAAAAAAATCATAGAAGATTTTATATGTCTAGTATATTTTGTCAATCATTTTCAAGGAAGTTTTTGATTAATATTAACTGAAACTTACCTAACTAAATTCTGCTTCGTTAAATAAATTCTTTAAAATATTATTTGGTATAAAAAGTTCACATAACATAAAATTTTACTTTTTTTGTAAATTTATGAATTCCAAATTCTGTAACACATTAGAATCATGAGGCTTGGGGAATCAGTGAGCGTCTTTGTCTGCCCCTTTTTCAGGAGTGTTCACCCCTTTCCTACCTGACCATTGCCTCTCTTTCTACCTTGCCATTCATGTTTGGGCCTTTTTATGTTATTATTTTTGTGCATTTCATAAGAGGGATGCCCATCTATAATCACTCTTTTGTGCTTGGTCCATTCCACTGAGGATTATGGACTCTAGGTGGCCCTAAATTTGTTCCAATACTTCATGTCTGTCTTTTTTTATGGCTGCATAGTCATTAAGTGAATTCTTATTTGTAAACTGAGCTTGTTCATTTCTCTGCAGCATTTGAAAGTGCATTTATAAGTCTAATATATCTGATTTTCTTTCCAAAACCTTCCACTACCTGGCTAGCAAAACCATATTAATTGCTTGAACAATGTTTATGCATTTAGTAATTTACGCTTGTTAAGTATAAAGAATCTCAAGTTGTTTTAAACATTCCAGTACATTTAGAAAAAGAAATGTAGTCAAAATATGTTGATTCCTTTAATGAAAATTCACAAATTAATGAGATGTATAAATTGGAATTTATCCGTTCTCTGCTGAAACACTGAAATAAGCCACATTCTTTTATGTCACAAACGTACTGAATACCAACTACACTTAGAGCATTCTAAACTTCAAATATTTCTATTAATTTTATACATAAGCATAATTCAATTCACTATCTCCATATTTTATTACAAACTTCCCCAAGGTTTTAAGGACACTTAGTCCTAATGAGAGTAATGTGTCATCTCAGGCTAGGCACTGCTGTTATTAAAAGTGAACTGAAATCACTTACGAACCAGAGATTAGAGAGTAAAGTGTAATACCAGAGGTAACAGCAACCCAGAGATTTATTTGTGTGCAGATATATAACCTGAGCTTTTATCTTTGGTCACTATGGCAGCAGGCTCATATCCTCTAGTTGGGATTTGTTCTCATAAGTTGAAGTCACACCCTTACATCACTCTTTCATCATTATTATCTAATTCGCGTAGATGAAAGTGTTTGACCCTACTCCGTCCATCAAATTCAGAACTGACTTCACTGAGCTAATTTCTACTACCCGGGTGAATTCAAGATTCCTTTCTTCCTCACCTGGGCTACTATTCTATGAATAGAGTAATGACACCTGACTGGACTCTGCATATCTCTTACAGAGCTGTCTCTATGATCACAGCCACTAAGTGGCAGCTTTGTTCTGACATATGTTCCATATGCAACATATATTTTCACCTTATTCCAGATAGGAACTCTTCGATGCTACTGTGGGTGGAATTGTGTCTCACTGTGTCCTTTGTTGCTTGTCTTTTCAGTTACAGGAATGGGGGAATGGGACAGGGGCCATACTCACTAGCTCTGGCAACTTCCATTGGGTGTCCATGGAAACTCTGGAGCTGCAGAAGTACAAGGGTGTGCTGAAACTCTACTTTGACTAAATCGCTCATTACTTCATAGCTCTCTCTCCAGTTTCTAATGTTGTTTTTGTACTGCATAGTTGCTCGGCAAATATCGAATATCTGAGCAATAGCTTCAAAATTATCTTGGTCAGTGAACTACACCAAGCATTAATGAGGACTTAGGCTTCTGTGACGTAGCACCACTTCAGCGCCTGGCCTTGGGCAGTGGGTCTTCTGGTTACCAAATGAGACTTTTGGACTTGCTGAATTTTCACTGAATTCTTTAAAGTTTATAAGATTTAAGTGGAAGGCAAGAACTCAGGAGGTGAGGATATGTCTTAGGATAGATGGAATGTGGCCTTTTTCAGTTTCCAGGGAAGAGGTTATTTTTTTTTTTCTATTGTCATCAATCAGAACTGCAATGTTACCTTAAGTGCTTAGCTACATGGATCAGATGGAGTGATGTTACTGATGTGTTGGAACTTGTTAGTCAAGAGACACTTGAATAAACTGTAAATGGGAATGAAGAGAAATCTAGGACTTCCTTTTATTTTGCAAACCAGGCAAGTCTTCCTGGTCTTTATTTTCTTCCTGACATTCTCTTATATGATGCATTTGAAGAGACTGAAGATGAAACAGAGATTTTTCATGTCTTTTGACCCTGAGCCATTTATATCAGAGAGGCTTTTAAAACATGAATATTTTTGGCTCTAACAACTGCACCTTTGAAATGGCATGAAGCACAGTGTTTAGAGCTGCAAATATCACTGACATTTCTAAAGTGCAAACAGTGGTTAATAGCATCGCAGCAAATTTATTGCCTCTGCATGAACATAAGTATTGTTTCGAATTTTATGGTATTTAAGAGTTAAATAAATCAATGGAAAACTTACTAAAGACTAGTTTATATAACCAAAGGTATGATTAATAATTAGGAATACTGTGAGACTACTTTAATAAATCAATAAATATGCCAAATACCTATGGCAGCCTGCTGTTCTCTGAGACCAGATTGCTGCTTTGTAGGTAGGTATCAATCTTCACTACTTGCTGTGTTCAACCTTTCTGAATCTGTGATCAGGATCCATCTTTTCAGTAATATTTATTAGTGTATTTTCTTATGACATAAATCCTTCAAAAATGTTCATCTGCAAGTGTTGTCATGATACCTGCAGGGTAATAATTGTCAGGCACAATAATAGTATGATAGTCTTTAACTGCAGAAAACAAATTAAAATATGCAAAACCAAAATTCTGTACTTCTGCCAAGACCAGGGATGCCTTGGGAGTAAACAGTGATGCTCCTGACAGATTGGTCAGAAGGGATGCTGATTAGGAAGGATGGCCATGGCTCCGAAGAAGCAAGCAACCCTTGATTCAGAGTAGGGGTGGGAGGTGCAAGCTCAGTGTGCATCTCTGAGGTGCCATCCTGGTGATATTCTTGCTTAGTGTCTAGCCAAAAGAAATCAATTGAGGATGGAAATGGTGGCTTGTAAGCGCCAGTGCAGTAGGAGCAAATATCCACGGGTGCAACTCTCTTTACTAAGGGAAGAATTCAGTGATTCCTTAAAAGACTGAAAAAATGCTTTTAGTATTTGGTCAGATTTTGTTTTCAAAGATGGGATGCTCTATTACCCATGAGATTTTTCGTTCTGATATTATCTACAGTTTTGTTTCCCCTACAGACAATTTTTTGAGGTTTTTCCACATTTTATTGATATATATATGTGCGTGTGTGTGTGTGTGTGTGTGTGCGCGCGCGCGCGCGCGCAAAATTTAAGGTTTACAATGGAGTTGAGCATTTTGTGCACATACGCATCCTGCCAAGGATACAAGGGCTTTCCCACTCTCTTCTTGAGGTTTTTTTTTAAATGTGATATTTGAGAAAAGAATATCAGAAAGTAATCTCTACTGCAAAAGTAAGTCAAATATCTCCTTGAAGCTGGCTACCAGAGGCAAGCATTTCCAGCACTACAGGCTCACTTAAGAGGACACAGACTATTTGACCTGAAAGAGCTTGTTACCCATTTTGCAGGTTAATATTTTTTTAGCAAACATTTGCTGAGGGCTCACAGATGAGGCATGTGTCCTCGTGCATTTTTGTGCTCTAATAGAATGCCACAAACTGGGTACATTATAAACAGAATATCGCATGGTTTCTCTAACATGAAAGACCCAAAATACAGGCATTTTATAGAACCAAATGTATGTGATAGTGGGAGAATGGGGAGCGTGTGAAAGGGTCAAAAATGGAAAGAGAAAGGAATTGTAATAATGAGGCAATATATGTGTGTACAAGATACCTAAGCTCCTCATTGTAACCATTATGTATCACATATATACACATACATACACACACATCAATTTATAATTATATTATTATATTAATATTATATTAATATAATTAACATTGGTGGAAATAGTCCTGTGTTAGAAATTTTACCTCTCAAGGGTAAACTTTGTGGACATATCAAATTCTGATTTGTGTTCCCTGGCAGTAGCTTAGTTATGGTGTCCTCTTCAAAGAAACAGGAAGAGGCCTTCCTGATGGCAAAACTGTGAATTCCTTTGCAGGAATGATCAGAGTTCGTGAGCTGATGAAGAGGGAGGCAAGTGAAAAGAAGTAGTAATTTGGAAAGTAAGAATTCAAGTTTTAGCATGACATCGTAGCTGGAAGAACAAATTTACAGACTTGCAGAAGAATATTATAATAATATTAATTATATTAATTATAATATAATAATATTAATTGATATTATAATGTATTAATATAATAATATAAAAGGGGGAAAGTATATCAAGCATTAATGCCTTGTGCTATCCAATGGAAAGGTAGGCTGGAAGTAAATGACGATATGTCCTTGTCTGCCTCATTCACCAAATGTTGCACTATGCAACTTTTGGCTCTTCTGTAATCACAGTTACCATGATAGCAAACATTTTCAGTTGACACAGGACATTGAGGTAGCCAAAGCAGCACAACTAAACACAAACATGTAAGAGGACTGTCAGAACTGCTTCAGAAAGTCGCAAGAATAAAGGCACAAAAGTGTTCAAAGCAAAGGAGAATATTTTGAAAGAAATTAATTGCAATGTATCTTTTACTATAATAAATTTTAAAAGTTAAATATTCACCGTATCTTTCAGTCATCCGTGTGGACTAAAGGAAAGACTTAGAACCCTCTTCTCACACATTGTCTTGCTGATTAATACCCTTGGCATCCTTTGGGAGATATTTAGGAATGCAGAATCTGAGGCCATGAGCCAGATCCACCGCTTCACAATCTGCAGTGTAGCAAGACTCCCAGAAGTCTCAAATTCACGTTAATGCTGGTGAAGCACTGATGTAGCTTTCAAAGCGACTTGCTGGACATGACTGAAAATTCCAAAGGGCCTAGTACAAGGCTTTGGGAATGAGATTCGAGGTGAGGAAGGTTGATAAGTACAGAGACCGAACAGAGAGCAGTGTGATGTCCAGGATGTGGGATGTTATCCTCACCTTCTCTTACACTCTTTCTTCCAGCTCTCAGGAGGATATGGTGGATCTTCCCCATGTAACTCACAGGTGTTTGTTCCAATTTGTTCAAGGTGAATGGTTTTAGGAATTTTATTCTTTTCAACTTTATTTTCCAACTTTCCTACAGTGTTCACATGCTGCTTGAGACAAGAAAGTATATAAAAAGTATAGAACATATCTATTAATAAAATACAAAGATGGCGAGGGGTTAAAATGTTAGTCTGGATTCTGATTTACTATTCTGTAGGAATTAGCCAGTGAGCTGGTATCTGTCAGGTGACCTATTTACAACCTCCAGTTCTTTAGAAATCCGTGCTATCTCCAGAGATAAGAACAAGACCTGTAGTGCCAACCAAAGCTTCACATTTTTCCTTTAGGCTGTGGCTTTTCTTATCGGATTCGGCTGCATTTCTTATGCAGAGGCTATCTGAGAAAACCTCTGCCGGTCATGTGGTCAGGGATAGTTCATTGATCCTGCTAAGGTATTGGAGAGTTTAGTAAAAGCAACAAATACAGACGGTGATAATGACTTTTGTGAAGTTAGCCATGAAACACAGCTGTTTAGAGACATCAGTGTAATCTTTTAAATTCTGATGTGCTTTCCAACAGTTTGTTCCAGCCATGCACCTACAGTTTACACTGTCTTTTCATACCAATTGGAATCTTTTCATACCATTCAGAAAGACATTTCCTTCTCCTGTAACACAAGATAGATAATCAGCCATTGTATGACTCAGACTTACAGTTGCCTTCAACAGTTTCTCCTCCTCTGACAGAAGCAGCTGAATTTCTTTTATAAATTGTTCTATCACCCGGCTTACAGCACATAAAGAGATTCTTGTCTCTTGATTCTTTTTCATACCTGAGCTATTCAAATAAATCTCCAGAAACCTCAAAATGGCACAGAAATTCTACTTGAAGTTGAAGGTATGAGTTTTCTTGTGGAGCAATGATTGCTAATCAGACCAGATTTTGTAAGATAAAAATGCAATCAGTCTACCTGTAACAGCAAAGATAGTATCAGACATAGTGGATACCCATTGACAACAAACCCTTGATGTCTTTTCCTGTAGACCTTCTTGGTCAAAGTCATCAGGTTCAGCTAGTATCCAGTTGCCATATGGCAATACAACAACACGGACTGTGACTGTTGGAGAGAATATATCAACTTGAGGCAATCAGAACCGCATCTGGATTAGGGTTTGGGAACCATGCCTAGATTGGGATTTGAGAACCAGCCTGGATTAGAGTGTGAGTGATTTGTGGCCAGCGAATGAGGAATGAGGGGAGAGCACCCACTAAGATGTGGGAGGGCCAAGTGGAACTCGAAGGGTATAAAACGAAGGAGGAAGAAAAATTGTTACAGCTTCTTCCTCTGGGAAAGCTCTCACCTTCGGAATTGGCTATCAGTGCTGACTTGCTGCACACCACAGATTTTCATCACAGATTCGTTCCAGTCTGGACTTGTGTCTGCCTGCCCGTTGCTCATCTTCAGTCGCCGATCTTTAGGCTCCAGTCTTTGCCATTGTTCTTTGAACAGCTGAGATCTGCAGCAGACTCTCACCGGCTGTCCTGCAGTCCTGGACAGGAGTTCTCCTTCACAGCTGAGCAGCCATGGGACACTCCAGTTCTCGCGTGAGCAGGCTGCCATCTTGGACTATCTCTACCCTCTGATTTGTAAGCCTTTCAAATAGATTCTTTTTGTTGTAATTTCTGTAAATTCTGCCTTTTGAAAGAACCCAAACTAATACACTGACCAAAACTACATAGGATAAAAAAACAAGCATTTGATATAAAAATCCATTCACTATTCCCAGCAAGCACCAACCCATCTTCTGTAAAAATTAAGGTTCACAGACCTCCTAATCTGAACACAAAAGGCCTTCTGTGAGTCCAAAGGAAATAGTCTTGTCAAATTGTAACTTTAAAAATATAATTTTAGACACGATGCAGATGCTTCTGGAAGTTCTATAAGGTGCTAGACTATCTGGAGGGAGCCATTCCTTAGATAAGGACATTGGCTACCTATACCTTTTTTTTTCTTTTTCCACAACCTCAAACCCTTATAAAAACTCCAATCTCTCACCCTGATGGCACAATTCTTCTCTTGGAAATTCCATGCTAGTCCCCTCCACAGTGTACTATGACGTGAATAAGCACTTACCTTTACTTTTATTGTTGTCTTGGCAAAGGTTTTGCCACCTGTGCCACCAGCTTTCCATATGAAATCTCGAACAACATCAGGTAAAGTGCTGGTAGAAGAGTCATCTGGAGTTGACAACAGCAGTCCTAGCTAGTATATCACCGCCTGGTGGATATACAATGTCTTTCGTCAAGCATATTGTATTTCTCCAGCAGTGGTTTCTTTTTGAGTTACAACTGTAAGGATGATAAATGAGTAAGGCAACTCTGATTAGTGTATTGCTGTAAAGGATGCCAAGCTGTGTTGCTTCTTTTGGAATGTAAATACTTTACCAGTATTTCCCAAAATGGGGTCTAAAGAAGCGTGACCATGGTAACAACCACTTGGGTGCCTGCTTTATCTCAATCTACTGAATCAAGTTTTCCAGAAAGATGCCTGATGATCTCCATATTCATCAAGCACTTTAAGTAATTGTCTTCATCAAAGGAAACTGTGAGATTGCAAGTAAAAAAACGGCAGAGGGGTTCACATTAATTCCTGGCTGCTGGTGGAGCCTGTGGGAGTGGAGCTTTATCAGCTGGGAATCTTTTCTGAGGAGCTAGGTCTTTGGCACTGAATCTTTACCAGAGCCAAAAAGATCATTCCTGAAGAGTGTCAGAAGGTCAGAAATGTTCTCAGAAAGATTCTTTCAAGTTGAGAATGAAAGAAATAAAAGAATAAAATTATATGATCTCTGGTGAATATCACAGCCTAATAAATGCACAGTTTGGAAGTAGGTCATCCAGTTCCTTGAAAACATTGATAACATCTAATGGGAATTAGAGAAATGAAGTAAAAGAACTAATGCAGTGTATATAATACAATGATCGTGATAAAAACATATTTTCTTGGCCTTTTACAGTTACAAAGGGATTTGCAAAGAATATATTTACATAGATCATCTTATAGCTATCCCGAGGCCTATGTATAGGTGAGGTTTTATAGCTCAAAAGCTAATAAAAATAGTAATTATGGGGAAAAAGGCAGTTAGAGTTCAAGAAATAATAGAAAAGGTACAGAACAGCCTGAGTCTGTCCTTTTTATTTAAAGTGTCATCTAATATCCATATGATTTAGTTCCCTATTGTTGCTGCATTTACTTTTCTATACCCCAGTGATTCTGTCACTTGACAGCTGCTTGCCCAGCAGCCTCTAAACATAGTTTTTCACAGTCAAACAAAGACCACCAGGGACCTCTAACCTCAGGAACATCCATGCTTATATATCATGATGCTGCTAAGGCTAAAATTTTTTTTAAAAAAGTCCTGTTATTCCAGACCTCCACATAAGATAGCTCTGAACAATTTTTCTGTATGCAATTGCACTCCCAAGGAGTTCCCGCCTTCCCTCAACCAAGGAGGACATTTTCTGAGAAGGAGGCTGGTTTCAGCACCAAATGTGTTGTCACGAAATTTTCACTTTGGGTTCTCTCTGAAATGGTGAACGTTGTGTTGTCCTTCTCCTGTATACTCTCGGCAGGAGATGCTGAAAGCTGGGAGGGGGGAGATAAGTAGGCAGTGCCTTGGACCTGACTGTACTGACTTATTTTTTGTAGTCTCAGAGCCCCTTGGAAAATACATAGAAATCTTGTACATAACAATAAAATATTGCAGAAAGCAAAACAGTATTACCGTGTAAAATTCTTCTGTCTTAATATTCCGAAGAAACAGCAGCACTTGTCTGGATGTTTTGGCTACATTTACATATTGATATTTTTTCTTTATTTAAAAAAAATGTCCTTGGGAAAAGAGCACAGGCATATGTTTTAGAGAACATTGTGCACTTTGCATAAACATTTCTAAGAAAATGTTTTCCTCTGATTAGATGCTACATTTCTCCTCCATACAATTCCTTACATAGGTATGTATATGTATTGTGATCTGATATTGCCTTTGCCTTGCAATCAAAAGTTTTATTCTAAATATTAAAATGGGTATTTCATATAAGTAGAGCTAGTGAGGGATTTTCTAAGGTATTTACGGGGAAGAAGAATAGATGTATATTTTTCCAGTACTGTCTTAGTTACTTTTTTGTCACTGTGAGTCAACACCCGACACAACTTTAGGGAGGAAAGATATACTTTAGCTTACAGTTTCAGAAAGTCATAGTCCATTGAAAGGTGGGTAGATGGAAAATACTGGGATCACATAGTGGGGCCGCAGCCAGAGCCAGAGCAGAAGCTGGTGCTCGGGAGACTGAGATCCTCACAGCACGGAGAAATGGAGACCACTGGGGGGAAGGGCAGAAGTAGCACACGCCCCCCATCTGCCCCTTCCAGCCAGGCCCCGACTCCCAATGCCAGGCAGTATCTATAGGAATATGAGACTTTTGGGGGACACCCCAGAACCAAACCACAACAAGCTGTGGCTTCGAACCCAAGGCATCATGCATGCTAGGGAAGTGTTACACCACTAAAGCTATGCCCTCAGGCCAAGAGATTAATTTAGAGGGAGAAATCTAAGAGGGACTTGGAAGTAAACAGTTTGTTCTGAGATTTTTAAGGTATTTTCTCATTGGTGGTTTAACCCTTCCCCAAAAGGGAAGAAAGAGTCAGAAATATGTTGTAGTCACCATTATAGTTCTAAAAACTTCTTTGAGCACTTAGAAGTAAGTAGTGTCCTGTTCAAGTCTTCTCTGAGGCATTCAGACAGCTTCTCATAAGCCAGTTTCGGGAGAGACCAGTGAGACAACGGGGCAGAGAAACTAAGGGGAAAGAGGCTGTGTGGAAACAGGCCGAGTAATTTTCCATCCACCTGATGACTGGTAGTCAAATATTGCTTTAACTTGATTTGGTTTTGTGAGGATGAAGCATATTTGGCCTAAATGAAACCTATTCACTTTGAAAACCACTATTTGCATTACTGCTACAGAACAAGAAGAAAAGCAATTTGGGATTGAAGGACTATTATTACATGAGAAAATGTTTCGATTTGTATTTTATGGGAAATATATGATTAAATGATCTGGCATTATGTGCAAAAGTTGCCTTGGCCTAAGGAAAACACTAGGTACCTTAATAAAATTAAGGACACAATGGCTTAGATGTAGATGTTGCAAAAAATGAAATGGCAGAGCTGGAGGCGTTATGCAAAATGCTGTTTGGCAAATTCCTCATGTCCACAGAACCACAGAGTTCTGGGTTCTATGTGATAGTTGTCAAGGTTGATAATATCACCATAAAAATCTATCTTAAACAGTGAATTCCTGCAGTTCATTACTCATACTATTTTAGTAATTGATTTTCTTATTTTGAAAATTGGTTTTCAAGAGTTACATCATGAATGGTTGGCTGTGCCATTGATATGCATGTGAGTTATAGTTTTAATTACCCTTGTGGCTCTTGGGGGTTGACTGCATCGGAATAAGAACTACAATTATCCATCACATAGAATACACAACAGCAATCTTCCGTATGAGCTAGTCGTGTTCCAGATTTCTAAGGTCTATTCTCAAGGCTGTTTGTTTCTGAGTTCAAAGTTGCACTATAAAAATGATTGCTAATGACATTTATTGATAGCATGCAGGGGGTTGTCCCATTGTCTGGCTTATGGCTTCTTGATATCTATTCAATTTCGTAAGCTGAAACTATATAATTTTGTCATATAGCACAAAAAAACAGATGATGTAAGAACCAATTTTTTTTATTTTTAATGATCCCACTAATGATCAGATTTATGATTTTGAATGAGTCTCTTCACCTCATTGAGTTTCAGCCAATCTTCTGTGCGATGATGTTCTGGTCTAGTTAATCTTACCTCATATTTTGGTTTAATTTCTCCTGAGGATATAGATGAAATCTAGGTTGCACACATATATGTTACATTGTCGATGCTGAACCATTTTGACATAAATTACAGGCAAATAAGAACATGAAGTAACAGAGTTTTTTTTCCTCCTTGTTATATATTTTTATCGACAATATTCCAGTTCTTTCTTGGTGTACTGATTAACTTTTACTCTTCACCTTTCCAGGCACAGATTAAAAACAAGTTATATTCTGCTTCATAAAACTTATAGTTATGGTGCATTTCAAAGATATGGTAAAAATAAGCAATAATATTTATTTTGGAGGACAGTTTCTAAGTACATAAACTTCCTCAGGCAGTTGCAGAATTTCCCATGTCTGGATTAGAGTATGTCAACCTGACATACAGTATTTTTAAAATAGAAAAATGATTTCTTAAGATCATAAATTATCTTAAAAATAAAGGACAGATTAAAAATCATACAGAAATCTGTATGTATTCGTGTTATTGTTTGGATATGGAAAGTCTGCCAAAGTCTCATGTGTTGAAGACTTGGGTCTCCTGTGCATAAATATTCACAAGTGAGCCTTTTGGAAAGTGGAGCAAAAGGACACTGATCACATTAATGGATTAATCTATTAATAGATTCACAGCTGACCTTGCTATGGGAAGGAGGTAGAAACTTTAGCAGGTGGCGCCTAGTTAGGAAGTGACTATACACACTGAAACAATGTATCCTATTTCTGGGTCTCTCTCTGTCTCCCACTACATATTCCCCATCACGATCTTCTACCTCAGCAGGATCCCAGAAACAATAGAGCAAAATTACAGTGGACTGCAACCTCTGAAATCATGGGTCAAAGCAAACCTCTTTGTTTAAGTGAAAGACTGAATGCCGGCATGCCTTTAATATAAAGCTGGTCCTGGCTCTTGATCTCCTACCTTGGTCTCAGTATTCACTATTAAGTAAAATTTATATTTCAAAGGCCTCAATTTCCAATTATTTTAAACCTTCCATAGGCATTCATCGTTAGAGATTTCTTGAATGTGTCAGTGCACTTATTTTCTCTATGTTGAACCATGAAAATGCATATCTACGTGTGTATTTCTGTAATTTAAAAAAATACGCTACCTTAGGGGTCCTAAATAATTTTGTAGGAAGTAATGATTTTCCCAGAAGCTGCAGTGTTATCAGAGAGTATTTGGATGTGTTGGGAAGTGGAGACAGAGTGAAGGAAAAGCCCATAGGAGCCCAGATGCAGGAGGGTATGAGGAGACAGGTGGAGAGACTGCTGACCTCGATTGTAGAGCGGAGTCAAGGATGGAATGCTCCTCTAGTCACTCTCCAAATGCTAGAGATTCACGAAAGCCCAGTGAAAGAGATGTGGCAGCCACTTGCTTGGAGAGCTACTAATAAGCCTTTGAGATATATTGGTACCCTACTAATTGGAAACCCTGACTGCCAGACTCTAGTATGTGATGTTGTTTACTACATGTGCCAGAAGTCGTGTAGCTGCAAAGTCTGACTTAGAAACTAGGAATGTTTTGGTATGTATGTGAGGCTGGAGAACTGACTTTTTTTTTGAGACTCGGCAAGAGATCGAACAGATTATCATGACATTCTTCTGAGCATAGTGACCACCATGGCATTGCCACTTTATTTTGATTTCAGTTAAGATAGGAGCGCTTGTCAAAGTCAGGAAACTGTCCCTTCCTCATAAGTGACAAGGGATCTGGTGAATGATGGCAATTCCTATCACTGCATCATGAATAGCACAGATTTTCCCACATGTGTTTTAAGAGGTGGCAGACGGCTTGCAGGGATACTGGTTAATGTTAAAAGATCGTATATTCTGTATAGTAAGACAGAATACGTTTGTCTCTTTTTATAAAATTCAATCTCTGTATCTATGACTCCATTACTGGTTATCATCTTGGTCCATTTAGATTAAGCAGGATTGGATTAAAATACAAGACTGTGCTCAGAAACAAAACTCTTTTGAATTACGGGATTCAATTTCAGGACCATAATTACAAATATGATTATCTAGTAGTCAGTTTCTGGTTTCAATATGCGCTACAAGAAAGCCAGATGTGTACACTCCTGCAACAATCTCAGGAGACTGATCTATTGTGGCAGCTGAACTAGTTACAGCTTGCACTCTGGACTTGAGTGGATTTTCTGTAAAGAGAATTGACTCAGTGTATTGGAACAAGTCTTTTTGCTTGTGATTGGTTATGTAGTAGGGATTTCAAGCTTCATTTGGATAAGACTATTGGTCTTCGAATTACTTCTCTGTTCTATAACGCCACTCAACTACAACCTGCTTGCAATACTGTGTGTCCTCCACTTACCTCTTCAATCATTTTTACTAATAAATACCTAGAGGTTTTAGGGAAATACAGAGTTTTGTTGAGCTATGCTTATAATTTTTCATTTTCTGGTTTCTTCTGCTGTAAAATGAGATTGATGAAAATTCATGATGTGAATATGGCTCATAAATGCTCTATAAATAGAGTGAATACTCAATGCAAAGTCAGTTTGAAAATAGCAATCCCTAGAAAATATAAAAATATAGTAACTGCTTTTTCTATTCCCTCAAAACTGAATAGTGATTTCCTGGAGGATAGAGTCCACCTCGTCTGTGCCTTAGTACCCAAGTGGAATTGACCTAAACAATTTGCATAGGAGATACTCTAAAGAAACAAATGGAAGCACATGTGAAAGCTGACCTAAATTCGTCCACTGGCCAAACAATTGTCAGATTTTTTTTTTTATTTGTTGTTTTGGATATTAGTAGCTTTGGCATATTGGAGGTGCATAGGAGCTGTATGCCTCCGCCACTCAGAACCTTGTGACTGGGTGATATGTTACAGCAGAAGCAAGTCCCAATCAATACTTTGGTATGTGAGCCGATGCTTATTAATGAGTAGGTACAAACTGCATGTGGATTTTATTTTCTGCCCCTTTAGGGTTTCTAGACACTTAGGTGAGACCTTTCACACAAAAAAATTTCTGTGAGCCCAAGACTCAATATTAGGAGGGCAGAGCCAGTTGTGTTGATTAGCTTAGGTGACAAATTCTCACCTAATAGCAGTGTATATATTAAAAAGAACGAAATTCTAGAATTAGGCTATATCTTTAAATGTGTAATGCTCATGTTCTTGCCACATCTCCAGTGTCCTTCAGGAAAAATTAAAAGAAAATTCCCCCAGTCATGTATCCTCTTGCTAACTAAAAAACTCTGGCAAAGATTCAGACAGCTGTACGTATCTGAAGGCTTCTGGTTATCCCTTTTAGACTAATTGTGAAGTGGGATACTCAGATGCTAACTAACCCACATATATATTATAGATTATAGATTATATATTCTATAGATTATAGATTATGGCTACTTAAATAGTAACTGTCAGAACCTAGGATGTAGGAGAAAGTTAATTTATGTGTCTGTGCTGAAATTTCCAATATTAAGTGGTAATATAAGGATATTTATTTCTCTTTTACCCGTTGCCTCATATATCCTTTGCAGTGACATTGTTCTTAGGATGGGAAATTCTTACGGGCTTTGCCTTTATAAATGAGGGAAGGAATTCCAGAACACGTCTGAAGATTCCTGGCCTGTACTGTGTTTCTCCTATTCTGATGCAGGCATGTTTGAGATCTTCCTGTAATTGTTCCTTTTTTTTTTTTTTTTTTTTTTGAGACAGGATCTCCCTCTGTAGCCTGGGCTGGTCCTGAACCCACTGTGGAATCCAAGGCCAGCCTTGGACTGATGGCAATCCTTCTGCTTTAGCCTCCTGAGTGCTGGGATTACAGGTGTGTGCCACCACACCTGGCTGACACGGTGCTGGGGAATCCTTTAATGGTTCTTTTAGGAGGTCTAGAGTCTTGTTGGCTCCCATAAGTAGCAGTTATGCTCCTTGGACACATTGTGCACCTAAAGCAAATTGACTCAGTGATGCAGACTCACGAAGACCAAAAATGTCTGAAAGAAAATGAAAAAAAAAATCATTGTCTGTGTGTTACACTTTTGGACACTGCCATCCCATGTTCCTAGCTTCTCCTTCAGTCTAGAAATACCAGTGACTCCCCGTGAACTACAACCTAAACTATAGCTACAAACCATATGACTCTTAATGACTTTATTTGTAAGGAAAGCTTGTTGGAACCTGGCCGCACCTAGTCATATGCATATTGTCTGTTTTTCTTTTCACTTTAGAGTGGCTGAGGTGAAAAGTTCTGTCAAGGACTGTGTGTTACCCACAATATCATATACGTTTACTATTCTACTTTACACAAAAGGCTTGTTGGCTCCTGATACAGATTGCAGTAGGTGATGTAGTAAAAAACATGCATTTGTGCCTCAGTTTCAAGTAGAGATTGTAATAATACCTATCTCAAGGGATACTATAATAATTAAATTTGTCGATGCATGGAACACTATTACAGCAGTGTCTGAAACAGAATAAGTGATTGTTAAGTACTAGCTGTTATATGAAAGGACCTGACAAAATATTGCTCTATTTTTTAATGGACAGGTGTTTGAAAGGTTCCTCTTTATATGTGTCTGATGATAATGATTGTGTGTTGGGGGGGGGGGTAGGTGGTCCTGGGGATTGAACCAAGGGTCTTCTCACTGACAGGCATCCCAAGCCATTTACATAAAATATTTTCTTTGTAATCAAAATCTGGGTGAGTTGCTAAGTTACCTAGATTGGGCTCAAACTTGCTATTCACCGAGAATGCTGACTGGTGGCTTCTTAATCTTCCCAGCACTATATGGAAAGAGCCTTGATTCCACGTAACATGTCTTCCTACTCTTTCCATCTGGCACTGGACATCTATTTGCCACCAGTAGACCCACAAAGGCCATTATCTATGATCTGAATGTTTACATCCCTCCAACATTTGTATGTTGAAATGTAACCTCCAAGGCAATGGGATTAAGAAGCAGAGGCTCTTTGATGAGTGATTAGGTTGTGTGGGTAGAACCCTCACAAAAGGGATTAGTGGCTTGGGCAAATTTATTAGTCCCTCTGTCATATGAGACTGTAGCACAGTACGATCAATGAAGCAAAGAGTGAGACCTGAGTAGGTACTAAATCTGCTGGTAACTTGATCTTGGACTTTTCAAACTCTTGAGCTGTGAATAATCAATATATAGTTTAAAAAGATTCAGAACCTGCTTATAAATGGCCCAGTCTTTGATATATTGTTACAGTACCCTAAACTGAATA
This sequence comes from Ctenodactylus gundi, assembly GCA_004027205.1. Taxonomy (NCBI): domain Eukaryota; kingdom Metazoa; phylum Chordata; class Mammalia; order Rodentia; family Ctenodactylidae; genus Ctenodactylus; species Ctenodactylus gundi. The sequence goes on from PVKB01000337.1 coordinate 473,559, forward strand.
AGGAAAATGTTTGTATCAGGGAGTGAGGTGGTTTTATAATAAGTACCAAAAACATGAAGACATAGCTTTGATAGGACAGGCATGAGATAGACGCTTCATTTCAAAGATGGAGAAATGGGAAAAAAAGAAAGAGAATGACAAGTCCTGACCAGATTCAAAAACCAAAAGAATAAACATTAAATATTAAGGCTGGAGGATAATCTCTTTTGGCTTCATGCCATGCCTTATGCACACACTGTAGCAGGTATTACATCACACGGCACAAAAAGTTTCAAATCCATGGCCTCTCTTGGCACAGCCCATGTCAAATTTCTACAGTTTGGAGTTTCTGGCCTGTAGATCTTCTAGAGCAGAATTATATTCAGGTGGTTCTACCAATTCTGGAGGTATCTTTTGCAGTCTAGATGGAAGTGGCCATGGCCCCTGGTGTCCTGAACTCCACACACTAGTGAAATGGCACCACCTGTATCCTGGCAATATGTACCACCCGTGCTCTTTAGAGAAGAGGCCACTGTGGCCTGTGCTGCATCTAGGCCCAGTGGAGCAATAAGACTGTCAGCTGTTGATTCATTTATAGGGTCCACTACTTTGTAGAGCTAGCTGAGGAGCACTGTGTCAGAATTTGAGGAGTGCAGACTTGAAGTAGCACTGGGCAGTGGTGGCCCAGTTTCCACAAGTACCCAAGGGTGCCCCCCTTGCTTAGTGCTATATCCCATTCTTTGACATCCTAGGCCTTTTACAGAGGAGATATCACTAAAAAAAAATTCTGAAATTCTTTCAAGGTCATTCTTCCATTGTCTTGATGACTAGCACCAGACTTGGACCTATCGGTAGTCATCTCACCATATCCTTCTTGTTCTCTCTGGAACAAGCATTTTCATTCTTTTCTACAGGCTCAATGCATTGAGTTTGAAACTCCCCTTAATAGGAAATGTCAGGCTGTGGATTATGCAGACCTATTTCTGGAGCAGGGAGAAGGAACGTGGTAATCAGAAGAGAAATGATCAGAGACTTTCTTGGAGGATAACAGCTTCTACTGGGAAAATGCTGGTGAATTAGCAGGGAGGGAGGTGCTGCCAGTCTGCCTATTCTGCACATTAATGAGCTTCTAGGAGATTTGTGTGACTCTTCCCACGTTATTAGACCTTGTTACAGTCCAGATCAGTGGCTGTAGCTCAGCAGGAAGCTTGTGGCTTTAAAAGTCTCCATTCCTAAGTTTCCGCAGGTGCTTAAAAAGTATTCATAGCTCAGGAAATGGGCAATTTTGTGAAGGATTACAGGTTCTGTGTACCAGCTCTGAAAGTGGTTAGTCAGTGAAAGCCTGACACTGAGATGCAGAGCAGTTGAAGGATGGGAACTGAGCTGTTGATATTTTTGTCAGAAAGGCAAGTTTTAGAAGACCAGTCATCTCGCAATGCATTGATGGGTTTTATTTAAAAAGCATATGCTCTGCTGACCCATGAGTTGTCAGGGCTCCTATTCTCCTGTTTTTGAGCAGCCAAAGGCCTGCTGAGTCAGGGAAACTGGGAAAAAATGAACTGACCTATTTATATTTTGCATCCCCTCCCCCCATGGCCTTATCAAAGCAGAATTTCATTGCTAAAGATAATTACTCTGTTTTCTCCCACCCTGCAATCTACTCCTAGCGAAAAATCACTGGCCTGTAGGTCTCAGCTCCTTTTTTTCCCTTCTGGATGTACTTATCCCCAGTGAGGCTAGGGGAATTATGCTAAGAATAGTAATATCCAGAAAAGAAAGAGCCATTAAAGCCCTTTCCAGGTGTGACCAATGGGTAGCCTCTGGTCAAGAATAGACCCTGCACAACATTCCAGCTTATGCTGCAATCCAAATCTTCTTGCAAGACGTTAGCTGAAAAATAGTAAATGCTAATTTTAGACATTTAATCATTTGGAGGATCCATTCATTTAAAATTAGCACACACAAAGGAAAGTCTAGGGATTTAGGCAGGATGCTTACTTTTCTCATTGTAGATTCCACACACCTTAGCTCTCAATTCTGATTGCATTTTCACGGGAGACTTGAAAACGGATGTTGTTTTCCTGACTGCACAGTCTGGTACGCTTAAGATGCATTCTTAAGCCTCGTTTGGCAGCTTCTTTTCATCAGCACAGTTGGCTTTTATTTCGTGACTTCTCTTTTCCTTATGCCTCTTACTTTACTATTAAATTGTGTGTAGGAGAGACGCCTTGTTTAAAATAATAAGGAATGGGGACTCATTTTTAGCAGTAAAAATTGTCAGATAAATCTCTGGGTCTTTATCAAAGCAATGTTGGTTAATTACTGTGATCCATTTCCTGTTTCCTTTTTGCATCATAAAAAGATAACATTAAATTATTTTGAAAAAGAGAAAAAGCAACTCACATATTTCATAGCAAGTTGCTTCTCCATGACGAATACCCTTCAAAACTCTGTCATTGAACTCAGCAGAGCTGCTTTCTCAATTAACACGGCACACACTCATATCTGGCTTAGCATTTTAAACTGAGGTACTGAGGACACGCACTCTCCATTCTTTAGATCCAGTGTCCACAGAGACTGTGTGGTCATTAATGTGGTTCATGATGCCTAGAACCTCCAGAGGAGGGTCCTAACTATTGTGAGGGCTGCTTTTCTTTGACATTTGTCTTATTCTGTTCCCAATCACTGAATCCCATTCACTGAATCTTCAAAAAGCAAAATACACCTAGGCTGACAGGTATTGGAAAAATCCGTTGTTAATATTTTCAGCTCTCAAACCATTAACACCCACCATCTTATTCTTGGCAGCAGTTAAACAGCTAACACACCTGTGAACTAGTCAGTTGACTATTTCCTTAATCATTCAGTGGTAGAATTTGTAAAATTTATGTGAAAAAGAGTTCTAGATAAGAGAATAGATCCACAGATGCATGATTTTCTCTTTAAAAGTCACATTCTCTACATAGCTGAGATAGTTCAGGGTTTGCTACCAGGTTGATAAAATATATTTCCTTATCTCTCTAGTTCTTCAGGAATCCATGCTTTGTTAGTAAGCAAATTGTGCTTGATTCTCTGAGAAACCTATTTCAAAACTACTGGAAGGTTGTGGATCTGGATTTCATTGAAGAGCAGTAGGGTGTTTCCCCTTAGATCCAAGGTAACTTTTACATGTATTTTCTTATAAAAATAATAACCATTATCATTCATTCTCTGTGATTTCAACTCTGATTTCAAAAATTGTCACCTTTTAAAAATCATCTAGAGGTTTTTTTTTTTTTTTAATGTTGTCTTTATTAAGCCTGCAGCCTACTTTGTTGAGCACTGGCAAGTCAAATGGGAATTGTGTTGATATAGGCAAGCATTTCTGATATTCAAGCCAATTGGCACCATATTCTTAGAAGACTGTTTAATAGGCAAGGTCTGGAGCGACTTAGGACATACATCTTCTTCCTTTATTTGATTAATATTTTTTTCCTGGCAGCTGGCCATGATGCTCAATGTAGAAGCTTTCCACTTGTTCAGCACATAGCGTTCTTGAAGAAGGAACCCAAATTGGGCCTACTCCTAAGGAGGGTGTGGGTGGGCCTCCCTGAAACAAAGGAACAGTAAAGAAAGGCATGTGAAACAGGTATGCAGTACCTCAGAGCTTCCCTGAAAGCCCAGAATGGCCCACAGGGAAACCAAAATAGAGCTCGCTGTAGCCAGGTGCCAACTGCTCTTTTACCCCCTATTACCAGGCCCACATTTCCCTATAGTCTTCTTTGCCACCCTCTCCCGTTAGGCCTGAGAGAATTACCAGAGAGGCCAAAGGATGAATGCTTCTCTTCATGACCTGCGTTTTCAGTATTTTCCTTTTGCCTACCTACTCGCTAAGATTTGCCTACCTACTCGCTAAGATTTCTATCATTTAGAAGGCCATTTAATACAAACACGATCAAGTTAGCTCTCTCTAATGCTACATTTCCAAACATAAATGTCAGGTACTCGGAGAGGCCTTCTCTAGGCAATAAAAGTGAAAAGACCTACGGTTTTTCTGATAATTCAAGTGTTTTCCTACTTAATGGGTCATAGGAGCTGGTGCTCTGAAGTCAGGCAGCTTGGAATTGATTCAAAATTGCTTCACGTATAAGCTGTTTCACCTTTGGCCAGTTGCTTACCATAGATGTGCTCTGGTTTCTTCCTCTGTAAAGTGGTAAATCTATCCTTTATGACAGTTCCTGCCATAAATACGCTCAGTAAACATTGGTTGGGACAATAATGCTGTCACTGAAGTTTATAATTACACATTTATGGAGTATTTACTTGTTTATTGTTTTAGTCCCTTACCACACAGCAGGGATCGTGTGTTTGATATTTGTTACCATATGGCCATCATGTCTACAGTACCTGGCACATAAGCACTTAAGAAACATTTGAATAATGAATCACTCTTGTAGTATTTTGAAGTTGAACAAATGTATTTTCACTGCAGGTTTATAACAGCTCCACTTAGCTGGGTATAGTGGCTCAGGCAAATAATCTCAGCATTCACTGAGGCTGAGATAGGAGGATCACAAGTTCAAACCCAGCCTGGGCAACTTAACTACTTAAGGAGAACTTGCACCGGAATAAAAAAATGCAAAAAAGATTGCATTCATAGCTCAGTGTAAAAGCTCTGTGTTCAATTCTCGGTGCTCTAAAAATATAGATAAATGAAAAATAAAGCTCCACTTAATTACTTTTATATACTTTAATAAATTATTTTAGTCAATTTTTTATTTTTCACATGTTTTTCTATAAATTATACAACCTTTTGGCTATATGTGGACACATATTGCTTACATATACACAGAAATATGTACTACATATATATAGATAGATAGATAGATAGATAGATAGATAACAGTTTATTCTTGCTCACTGAGAGGATATGCGAAAATCTGCACATAACTTTATAAAAAGTTATTTAAGATTTTTACTTGAAAATGATTGAAGTTTTTAGCCATTTTAAAAAATCAACTTGTAAACTTTTATTACACAAAGACAAATAAATAAGCCAAGGGCAAAAAAATTCATCCGGCTACAAGTTGAACGTGCCATTTGTAGAGACTTGATTTAAAGACAATAAAGTAAATCAATGAAATGAAGATATGTTCCAATGTCCACTGCGGCTTAGACGTTTAGGGTCACTGCTCAGCTCTGCCCTTAAGAGATCAGTTCCGCCAAGTGAGTTATTCTCACCAGAAAATAGTTTATATTGTGTGCTTTCCATCTTACTGCTTTTCTCCTTAGCCGAACTTTTTCTTTTGAGTTTCTGACTTGTGTTTTCACTTAAATATGTGTTGGCACATATGATTAGTTCTTCAGTATCCTACAAAGGTGGACAATGACTATTTCTAAAAAAACCCAGTGGGAACCCATGGATTTCCATATTTCCTGTGTTGACTGATTCTAGAATTTTTCTCTTTGGTTAGTAGATGGCTTCTTTAAGTTTGTGTGTCTATTGGTCTTGGTTCTTTAACAGAACAGAACCAGTGCAATATATATATATATATATATATATACAGACAGCTATATACATATGAACAGATTTTATGTATGAATACTTATATATGTGCAGTTTTATATATATGAACATTATTTAAATTGGTTTTACAGATGTAGAAGTAGGACAGCTCCTCAGTGGCCATTTGTGTGCTAAAGAGCTGAAGAAACCAGTGGCTGCTCAGTTCAAGAAGCTAAAGTTTTGAAAAAACTGGGAATAATTCTGTGGGGAGTGGCTAGGATACATCTGCGTTCAAAGCTGAAGAAGCGGACGTGTGAGGTCTGTCTCTGGCAGCAGCAGCAAGACACACATCCGCTAAAAGAGAATGGAGCCTGCGCAGGCACTGGCCTTCGGCCTTCTCTAGCTCTGTACTTCATCCAGCCCCTCACCACATCGGGCGGCTCTGCCATATGAGGGCAGATCTCCTCTCCCCATTCCTTGACCTGCATGCCAGTTATGTCTAGTTGACTAGAAACCTTCTCTAGACAGTTAGACACAGAAATATGTTTTGCTAACTTTCTCATTGCCTGTCAATCCTGTCAAGTTGACAGCCAATATTAACTTCCATGGTACCTGAGGTTTTTTTTTTTTGATAAACTTTAGTAGTCTTGAAAAACTTTCTTGATTTTTGGTATGAAAAAATGCATCTTTCTTTCCTAGCTGAACAGCGACATCCTATATACATTTTCTTTACCTTATATGAATGTAGTATAATCTATTCGAACAGTACCTTCACTATAAATGTTTGGGTTTTGCCTAAACTTCTGCACATAACTTCTGCACTTGAACAGCCTTGTTCACAGCTTTTCATATTTTGCCACTATGTCTTTCCTAGAAGAATGATCTCTTGGTCAAAGTGTACATTTATATACAATTTTAGGCACATCCTCTTAAAAAAGACTAGTGAATTCTAAACCATTCAGCATTCAGCTGCCCATATTGTTAAGTAGGCTTTCGTATGATAGATGAACAATTCCACTCTTAGTCCTAGTGAAAATAAGACAAACAGGTTAATCGGTCTTTCTTGACAGTCAGTAGGATTTGACTGATGCTGTATGGAAGATTTGGTCACTGACTGTGTTTATTCAAATTCTTTCCACCCAGGCTAATAAACTTGATCTTGGAGTTGATGCATGCCTTTAACACTCCTGGGGAACGTGGGTACAAATGTGGGATGTTATCACCATATAGCCTATGTTGTTTGAACACTATATGGATTTTAAAGGGGGCATCTAGTCTCAAAGCCAGCACGTGAGGGTATTTTTTGAATAGATCTTGTTAGGCACTTAAGAAATAAATCCTACTTTTCTATCCTTTCCTCCCACTCCATGACCACCCCAAGACAGCACCTTGATTATTCCCCCACTCTCCCATTCTTTTGTTCATTCAACACCTATTTATTGAATTAACGTCTATGAATATTTACGTGGGGAAGCTTTCCCTCTGGGGAATCATGTAACTTTTTGCAAAAAAAAAAATTGTTTTTTTTATGGCCTTTGTCAAAGTTCACTATAGATGCACAGTGTTTGCACCCCACCACAAAAGCGGTAGCCTGGTGGCCTGGTTGGCTGCCTGCTAGAGAATGTATTCTCTTTTGTTTGTGTGAGCTTCTAGTTACGCATCTCGCCCCCATCACGTGAGCATTCGGTATTCTGATTCTTCTCATCTGCCAACTCTTCCTTTTAGAATTTCTGCTATACTCTGACAAAGGAAAAGATATTCTAACCCCACTGGGTATCAGAATAACAAGTCATCTTGAATAAAGTGCAACCTGAAGATTAAGAAATGTGTCACAGTGTTACTTTCTATAAAACATCATCAAACATTCTCTGTACCCAATGCCATTTGTAGTCTCTAAAGATCCTTCATATTTAACCTTGTTATGACTTTTGCCATGTGAACTATACCTCTTAATCTTACTAGTCTTATTCCCTGAGACTGAGTATTCATTTGTGGGCCACTTTTGGGTATGGACAGTGCTTCTCTCCTTGAGTTAAAGAGACCTGAGCTTAGATAGTATGTGTCTAGCTTGGCTCCATAACACTATATGTGGTCCATGAAAACCAAAAGCTGTTCTGTTTTGTCACTGAGAATTTGGCCACCATTTTCTCAGTGTAGCTTGACAGGGACAAGAAAACCACCTCAGAGGATAGTTGGAAAAGTGATGTTTCCTGAGATGTTTCCTAAGCAATTGATTAATGTGGAAGTATAAATTTTTCCTAAAGTTGTGTACACTTGCTAAGATAGAAATAAAACTGATATGGATAGGCTCTAAGCCTACCAGTTTCCTTCATATAAAACAACACTGTCACAGAGAGGACTTCAATGCCATCATCCCATTTTCCCTTGTTGTGTATCCAGGAAGTCTATTTTCCTCAGCTGCTCTTGCAGTCATTTTGTGGCTATATAACTGGGTCTGACCAATGGAACACAGATTTGAAAGGCACTATTTCTACAACCAATGATTGAATGCTAATAGCATCATACATTTTTTCTCTTTTTCTTTCCTGAAGTATGAAGGACCAACACTTAAAATAGCATCAGAAGATAGGAGAAATCATCACTTGAAGGACGGTGGCCTTGGAGATCCTCATGAGTCAGATCAGACTGTGAAGTTAGTAAGAAATAACTTTTCATTATAGTAAGCCAATAGAAATGTCAGGATTGTGGTATAGAGAAACCAACAAGCATTAGCATAATGAATAAAAAATCGGGATTTAGAGAGATGCTTCACGAGGCCCAGAAAAGATGTGAACAAGAATTTTTTGGAATAAAATTTCCCAGAACTGCTCATTGTTATTGCAAAGTTTATGGTACCTCTGAAAACAATTTTCACAATGAATGAGGAAACTGAGGCCAAGAAAATTTTAGTGACTTTTCTAAAATCTCGCAGTTAATCACTTACAGAGGCCAGATTCCAACTAAGGTCTGTGTGATTCTGAAGTCCATGATTTTAAATATTTTTCCACCAATTTCTTCACATCATGTGGGCTTGAGATTTGTTGCTATCCTGACCAAGATCTAAGTGGTTCTAAAGTGAGTTAGAATATGAATTATTTTCTTTAATTTGAGAATGACAGGATCAACTACAGAATATTGCTTCTCCAAGCCATAAAGGGTTGAGGTAAGGTAATCTACATGGAAAAGGTTGAAGGACCAGAAACCAGTTCTGCACCAGTGGCAACACAATACTTTCCAGTGTACAAAAGGACTTTGAAATATTTCAGTTTCATACAGTGTCTGTAACTTGATAGTCCCTGCAGTCTGACTTGTGCAGTCAGCTTTCAACCAAGCTAAAGATCCTACACTCATACCCGCACTGGACTGACTTACAGAGACTAAAGTATGGTGTTTATTCAGTAAAAAGGAGACTATTACAGGACTGCATTTCTTTGTTAGAGAAGTAAGCTTTCAAGGTCAACTAAAACCACATCCTGTCACGCACAATGTCCACATACATATTATGCTTGAGTTTCCTCATCTGTGAAATGGACACAAAATTACATATTTATCAAGTGCTTCATTTATTTATTCATCAAACAGTCACTCTCCATTCCTAAGCTATTGCTGTGATGCTATATTTGTTTGCTAGTGCTTCCATATCAGAATACCTCTAAGTGGGTGGCTTAGAACAAAAAGAATTTATTGTCACAGTTCTAGAGATCAGAAGTCCAAATCCAGATATTGGAAGGGCCACACTCCCTCAGAAGGTGCGAAGAGAAGTTGGATCCTGTGTCTCAGCTTCCAGTACTCTGTCAGCACCTGTCATCTCCCTGTGCATGATGCATTGCCCCAGTCCTCCGTCTTCACATGTATGTCTCCTGTATTTCCTGCTGTTCACTTTGTAAAAAATAAACACAGATTAGGGCCCTTACTGACTTACTTGAACTCAGTTATCCCCAGAAAAACTAGTCAAACATTCTGAAGCGTGCGTGCGTGTGTGTGTGTGTGTGTGTGTGTGCGCGCGCAGGGCACAGTTTGATCTGTAACAAGTCTACTCAACTAACAAGTTGAGTATAACACAGTTCTTAGTGTTACTGTGATTCCTGTGTAGGAAGGGGATTTGACTGGACAGGAATAAGCAGAAGACAATGTTTTAAATGAAGTATCATCAAATGTTGGCAGAGACATCATTACAAGTGGGGAGAATAGGAAACGCATGACAGGTAACTCTACTCGTGTAACAAGATGATGATTTCTAGTATAAATTAAGAATCTTTTAGAAGAGATTTCATTATATTACTTGCTGTGTTTGGCCAGAGCTAATATATCTCTTTAACACTCCTATGTCCTCAACAGTTCTTCTCTAGCTTTCTTTATCATGCTCTATTTTTCCTAACACTAGATGGCCTCACAAATTATGTCATTGCTTATTTATTTACTTCTAGAAAATATAAACTGTGTGAAAGTAAGATTTTTACGCAGTCTCTAACATTCAACCGAGAACATTCTACCTCTGCTCACCAAAGTGTGCATGAAAAATTTCCTCACTCACCGAGTACTTCTACATCGAATACCAGCTGGGTGCCCAACACCCGAAGCAGCTATAGTACAACTCAAAATAACAATAATACAACGCAGTTCTGACACTGTCTACTCTGCTACAGCATCGGCGACTGCTCACTGCTTCAAATGCTAATCGCAGGCTGTAGATTGTTACCCATTTTTCTCCTGTCTGGCTGTAAATTGGGGTTCCTACTTTCCCTTGGTCGGGTTTGATTAATTGGTCTCAGAGTAGCATTATCTCCTAATTTATCACATTAATAAGGGATACAGATGACGCGACATGTAGCACAGGCTATGGAGGGGTTCTCACATCTTTTCCAAATGTTCCACTTTTCAGCATCTCCCTGCATTCAGCAGCCCAGAAGCTCTCCTGTCTGTCCTGTGGGGTTTTATGAGGGCTTCATTATGTGCACATGGTTATTTTTATCATTGGCCCTTTGTGATCAATTCAGCCTTCAGCCTTTTTCCTCTGCTTAAGGCTAGAGAATGGGACTGAAAATCCGAAAGCGCTAATCCTTACCTTAGGGCTTTCCATGACCAGTCCACATTCCAAAGGTGTCTCAGACCCCCCCACATAGCAGGCATTTCCCCCTATATCTATCTCTCATTTTTCTCTCTGCTTATATTTTGGATTTTTCATATAAAATACACTGTGTGATATTTAATCTTCTGTGTCTGTTTTTTTTTTTTTTCACTTAGCATAATAACTCCAAGAAAGACATTGATACCATTCCAGAGACTTTAAAGGTTTAAGAACTGGTATCCCAGGGCTCGTCAAAGACTATATATTGTTTATTACACAAAAATATCATTTGATCTCTTACTGTTGTGTTTCTGGTGGCTAAAACAATGCCACTACTGGGTACAACAATGCACATACTGGGTACTCAATGGATGGCCAATGAATGCGCAAGTGAATTGGTCTGGTCCATAGCCTAAAGTGGCAACTTGACTGGTGATTTCTCTCACTTCCTTTTTCTGAGAAGAATTAGAAAGTTGCAGTGGCCTTGAGGTAGAGCACTCAGTCCTAGTGTAGAGCAATGCTCCTTATAATTCAGGAGATTGAAATTAAAACTGCTAAGTAATTAAGGTTTGAAAGAAAGTGGTTAGCCCTTCCATGCTGGCCAGGCATTGTCCTGTCAGGTGAGAAGAGGAATAGAATTTGGCTGCCAGGACTCATTTGTGTAATTCTATTCCTTTTTTCCCTCTTGGTCCTTCTTCATAAGTTAAAAGCCTACATTGCAGCAAACCCTGCAATTTCCACAGCATGACAGTCAGGAGGAATTGCCTGGCCAGAAAGCTTCGCAGTACAACACAAATGGCAGGGTTTGCCGCACTGCACTGCCTACTGTTTCATTCTGCTATCAAACAATGCCACAATTACAAGCAGTTACTTATTAGATGTTTGAAAACTATTGTAAAAAGCCAGAATCATCTGCCCAAAGTAATTTAATGAAATTGGGATAATTGTGCGCTGATCTGAATTTTTTAGATTTGCACAGAGTTAGATGACTATACATAAATTAGCAAATGAATGAACAGAAATAATAGACAAAATTTTTGTTAAGTTGGTTAAAATTTGCAAGACAGGGACTGAAGGCTATGGATCTTTAATGACGTACAGTGAAATTTCTGGCACGTTGTTATGTACTAACATATTTGCTGGCTAGAATGTGAAATCCTATTTAAGAGAAATAACATATCGTAAAGTTGTACAATCCATTTGATAGTTTGAGAGTTGAAAACAATTACATATTTCAAATATTGCCAAGGACCATCTGATCTACTTAATAAAATATGAGTATGATAAAGGAATTTGGATGAGGGAAAGTTGTAGATTTGTTAAAACTTAAGTATAAGAAAAAAATTGAAAGAAAGTTGCCTTGTTTTCTCAGATATAGAGCAGCTTCATAGGGCAAATAGCTGTTGACTCATTTTAGAGCCTGATATTTTCTATAGGTTGCTGAGAATGTCTGATAATTATTACTTGAATTATTTGTAAATTGATGCTCAATGAAAGCAGGTCCTTTCATGGAACTTAAACATTTTTTTCTCACCCTTATTTACCAATAGGTTGGTTTAACAAACCTATCTATGTGTTTGAACTTCCTTTTATAAAATGACTCTACTTTTTCAAAAGTGTTTTTTGTAATTTTAAAAAATCAAGCAATAGAAAAATGCAATGGGAAGGGAAGTCACCTCAAATTCCTTCTCCCAGATATAACCACCATTAACATTGGTAAATACTGTTTCATATGTCTTGCTCTGCAAATACACCAATGACTAAACAGGTAGGTAGACGCATAAAGCACTTTTATAAAATAGGGTTATAATATACCGATTTAAAACAAAAAATCACATTGAACTTGCCTTGAACTCATTAAGAAACTTAAAAAAATATTGAAAATAAGCAAAAATTATGCAATGATTTTTAATGTTTTTATCTAAGCTCTGTAGGACAATTTAGATGGTACTTGTTAGTTATTTTGATTTTTGTCAAGGCTGTTAGCATTTAAATTGACTTCAAGTTCTAATTCCCATAACTGTTTTAATTCTCTATTTAAAGGCATTCTGGGCTTGCCATTAGTTCTTGACCACGACTTTTTCACCTCTTGGGTCTGTATCTTTATTATCCATCAGCTGACTAGTGGCTCTGTCACATAATTTTTTTCCAGTACAATCCTTGCAGGTGTGCATACATGTAAAAGAAAAGAATTTTGCCTCTATGTGCAAAGAACAAGCCAGCTACCGTTGTAAGATCATAAGCCATGCTTTTCTTCCTCCTGTCAGGATTGCACAAGTGACTCCATCTCCCTTCCTTGAGTGATGTGCTTCTTTTTCCTATGAATTCCTTATTCATCTTTCACCTGGCTAGAATGCATCAAGTAGTTTATATATAAGGAATCTCTATTGGAAATACACCTTCATGTTGAATATTGTTTTGGAAAAGTTTGAGGTCAGTATGATGTATTTCTTTTTCTTTTGTAATTATCTTTCCTGTGTCTGCATGACTGAAGGATTCTTGAAAGAGGTAGGTTTCTACTTTCAAGACTTCAGTCTTGATTTTTCTCTAGGCTGTTCATTCTCTCAGTCTAATTCTAAGCACATGTTGAGTATTAGGAGAAATTTCAGGCTGTTACTGTCTTAGTCCTGTCTCTGTAAGCTTTTTGTTGGTTCCAGTTCTTTGCTAGTTTTCCCTAGAATATCAGAATCTCTTTTTTATCCCATTGACCAATTGATTTTTGGAAGTGATTCTCATGAGGTGATACCACTATGTTAGTTTACTGCTGGCAGATTTGTCAACCTTCCATTTTTATTTTATTGTTTAAAAATTTCTTTGCTGTTTTTCATTGCACATATTAATTTTCCTTCATTCTCCAGAGTCATCTGGAAGTAGAAAACAATAACACTGGCTGATTTTTCCCAACATTTTATTTTGAAAATATTCAAATATACAACAAAAATGAATTTCATAGTAAACAGTCTTATATCCACTTGCTTTTCAATGCCTAGTCAGGAGAGAGAAACCATATCAAAATTTTGAAAAAATTTAATATAAAGAATTACGAAAAAGTAAAATGTGGTTAACTATATACACTGTCCACTTCTCATGTCAGTGCAGAAAAATAAGGATGCCAGTGTAAGCCGAAACTGCAAAGCTGTTTCAATTATCATTGGAGGAGTTGTTATTTTTCTATAATATTTAAAACTTTCAAAATATTTATAAAATTCTCGTACTGTTTGTTATCAATGTCTAAGAATGAAAAAATATTTAGTATACTATGATTTAAAATAATAGAAACAGGGAGAATTAAAACATCCTAATTCTTTGTAAAAACTTGCAAAGAGCAGTATGAATAATTCTTGTTCCTTTGGGGAATGAGCCTCGGCGAGTTGTTATCCTGTCTATATCTGTACTTTCAACCTTGCCAAATATCTTCAAGATTTCCTTCAATATGTATTTCTCCTGGCATCATTTCCTTTGGGAAATCTTTAGCCTTTTCATCACAAGAGCTTTCCGCGTTGATGTTGATGACTTTGCTCTCACTGAGTTCCTCCAGTTGTGTATCTCAGGCCTCTTGAACTGTTGCAGCATCAGTATTGCCAAGGTTAGCTATGGTTTTTTTCCCCAAATTATTCTATTTATTAATATTTATTTTTAACTCATAACATTACATTCAACTTGAGGAACTGGTGAATAAACAAGTCACACCTTCGTTAGTTTTACTTTCCCTTCATGCTTTCACACTCTCCAATGTCTCCTTTCCTTCAAAAGTAATCTGCTTTCCTCTTTCCCACCAGCACTCTCACTCGGCCCTTTAATTTATTTATACTTTGAGTTTCTCATATTCAGAAATCATGTGACATTTAACTTTGTGTGTCTGATTCATTTTGCTAAGCGTAATGGTCTCCAGGTGAATCTGTTTTTCCACAGCTACCTCAAATTTCTATTTTTTAGGTCAGTTAGAGTAGTAATCTCTTGTGCATACATATTGTGTTTTCTTTCTCCATGTGTCTGTGGAGGGACATATTGGCTAGTCAGCTATATCTCTGTATCTTCATTTATTTTATTCAAATTTCACTTGTAGCATTTCCACATTTTGCTGTTTTGTTTCTTTGTTAAACTTTCACCATGGTTGACAAATTCTGCTCCAATTGCTCATTTCAGTAAAAAGTCTGATAGATTCATCGCCGACAGACCAGGAGTCAACACAACTCCATGATAGGCTAACTGCGCGTGGACTGAGTAGGAGATGTGCAGTGACCCATCATTGACAACTTTGATTAAAGTGACATGATTGATCACTAAGCATATGCCTTTCATTTGTTGGCTGAAAGAGCTTTATTTAGTTATCCAGAGTTATTCTCTCCTTGTGACCGAAATTCAAGCTGTTTCCAGGAAGTGATTTTATTTGACTAAACGATGTTCTATCATGGTGGCACAAAGTAAAGGCTCTTTGCACTGGCAGGCAAGCAGTAGGAAGTGTGGGGGTATATGAGAAGCAGTAGTTGCACAAGCCAGCCAACATCCTCAACGAAAGAAGAACTGAACAGGGAAAAAACCTTTGATTACAAGGAAGGTTGCCATCAGATGAGACTCAAATATTTAAGAAGCTGTGGAGAAGGATCTGTAACTTTGCCACAAAATGTATGTGTACAAAATACTCAAGATCAACGTAAACTTTATGTTTTGCACTTGTACATATCAATAAAACAGGGAAAAATGAAAAAAAGAAACTGTGACCATGAGCAGGAGAATAACTTTAGTTGCTGTGAGTATCAAAGAAGATGCCCTAGAGAACCATGAGAGCAGTCTGTCCCCATGGAGAGAAAGTGGCTGGCAGAGGAGACATTCCATCACTATGGTGAACACTACAGCGAGCAACTGCATCCAAAAATTGAGAGAATCCTTTATTCTATTTCTAGGCTTGCAGTGACTCTCCAGCACCCACTAATGGCAGAAAAACTCAAGGACCCCATTGCCAAAGGAGAGATCCAGTTGCACAGACCAGATGAACAGGGCCAAGGAAAATGGCGCTGGAGTCATGAGGCACTAGATTACTAAGACGATCAGTCCATGTATTCTACCACCGATATTTGATTACACTTGTTAGCACAATTCCCCCTAGGTATCTCATTACGCATGGCATTAATGAAAGTTTGACATTTGAAAGTTTCATTTCTGTGTAATGTACAGGTGAATTCACAAATTTACACACTTTTGAAAAAAATTACATTTTAGTGTATCTTTAAAGCCTATCAACACATGGGCTACTTCCATTGCCCCCAGGAAGTTCCTTTGTGCCCCTTTCTCTATCAGTCTCCTTTTGCACCCCTTCTCTCAAGTCACCCCAAATCTTTCAGCTATAAATTGATTTTGTCCTTGCTGGCACTCCACTGAGAGGAAATCAGTGTTACGCATTCTTCTTTTGTGTTTGTCTTTTCTTTCTTCATCATAAAACTTAGGAAATTTATCCACCTTGGTGAACAAAATCACTAGTTCATTCATTTCATATGTCAGATAGTATTCCATCGTATGTGTATGTCACCGTTTGTTATTGTTAATGAACACTTTGGCTATTTTCGTTTTGAGCTATTGTAAATAAAGCTACTATATATTTTTTATGATTTTCAGAGATGAAATCAAATGTGTTTGTGTTTGTGTGTGTGTGTGTGTGTGTGTCTGTGTGTGTGCACCCTTACATTAATAAGTTAGACGTTAGTAGGTCTGGAGCCCAGCAGCTGGGGACTACAAGAAGAGCAAAGCAGACATAATTTTCTCCCTTTACTTTCTTTGTCATTAGTCACAGATAAGACCCACACAAGGTTGTGGTTTCAAACTGTAACCCAAGAAAAATAACATCCTCTAATTATGCTGATAAAGTCCAGATCCCATGCTAAGTCTTGGCCATGGTGAAGGGTTGGAAAATCTTCAAGGTCTTCAGATAAATTAGATGGAAAACATTCTTCTACAGAGCAAATAGATACCTACACTTACTTCTCTGAAGTAGGATAAAACAGCCTATTTTATATACAAAAGAACAATGACTTTGAAGGAAAGAATGCTGCAAGAGAAGACCCAGTTAGCCATAGAAGTATAACGTAGGACATCTGTCAGGGGAACTGATACTTTGGTGCTTGCCCACCTCCACTCTCAATGGTATGTTCTTTCTTTCTCCCTCCCTCCCTTCCCTTCCTCTATGTCTAAAACTCTATCATTTTACAGTACATCCTATCTATACACTGTACAGTGGCCTATTTAACTTGGTTGAATTCTTTCCTTAAGGGCACAAAGAATTGAGGTGTGTCATAAGTTTTTTCCTTGTGACATAACATATGTATTGAAAAGAATAATTCAGGGGCCATTCTCTTTATTGAAAAATTCAAGAGCAATACATTTTAAAAATTTAACACTTTTTTTGTAAATACATAAATTTCAAATTCTGTAACACATTAGAACCTTGGGGTTTGACGAATCAGTGAGCGTTTATGTCCACCCTTTTTTTCAGAGGTTCATCTTTTTCCTATCTGACCATTGTCTCTCTTTCTATCCTGTCATTTATGTTGGGGCCTTTTTATTCCATTATTTTTGTGCATTTCCTAAGAGGGACACCCATCTATCTATAGCCAGTCTTTTGTGCTTGCTTCATTTCATTTCTCTAAGCTTATTCTCCAAGACAGCAGCTGTATCCATCCAGTGTACATGATTGGTAGAATTAATGTTCTCTCATTCTCTTTTTATCGTATATTTTTCTGTTTAGTGTGTTACCGACAGACACTACAAATGTCTAAAGACATGTGCACTGGAAGCTAACTTTCTCTTGTTCTGTCAAGGTCTGTAGCCTCATTTGACTCCATCCTGGCTTTCTTATGCAGAAACTGCAGCTTTAGGTTTACTAAGGGAAGGAGGAACATGAAGGTCTTTCTGTTCAGGAGAGGAAAGTTGCTAAGGAATCAGGTTTCTCCCTAAAGACATCCCCAGCTAACTGCAGAACCAACAGGGACAGCTCAAACGAAGTCCAGTTCTGCCGGCCTGCAGAGCTCTAGTGTGAGGCCAGAGCTCCAGGCCTCCTGTTCAGTGAGTGGACAGCTGAGGTGCAAGAGGGGAGATGCTCTCCCAACTGAGTGATCCTCACGACTTTCCTAGTGTGCAGCCCAGAATCAAAGTCACTCTTAACTTGAGGCCCCCTAGACCACCTAGAAGGATCTACTTCCAGACACAGAGGCTGGCTTTGTCTTGTTTAAAAATAAGATTTTAAGTGATGGAAAGCCACATTTACCCATATTCTATTGTGAATGGGCAAGGCCTTGTTAGTGCGAATTGTAGTATTTCATTGTTGTTACCAAGAGATTTTGAGTCAGGTTTGAAATTCCAGGCAGCCAGAGGTTCTGGGCAGTGTGTAACTCACAGGTGGGAAAGCCAATGTCACTCTTGAAGAACCCACTTGGGCATAACAACAACACGTCTCGTGTCTTCCATTGGAGTCTGGACTGAAATGACTATCTTGTTGCTTTTTGATCATGTATGCTTGCTGAACTAATTGGCTAGAATAACATCATCATCTTGCTTTCAGTGCATCCTGAAGCCATAAGGACTTCACAGGGCAGGCAATGTCCCTCCCCAAAGTCCCTCACCTCAGGGCTTGCAGGACAGTGTCCTGGAGGAGACCTTCATATACAGAGCATCCAAGGTAGAGATTTAGGATTCACTGTGCTCCTAAACAGAATTCTGTGGCTTGATGTCTTTTAACCCTTTTTTTGGGGGTAAATATTTTATTTTTTTCTTTATTTACTGGATCCATTGAAACATAAATATTGTACTAACTTAAATATTTATAATTTCTTTTCCTCCAAAATTATTAATGATAATATGTATTTGTGATACATAATAATTACAGTAAACTGAGGAATTGCTGCAAATACATGTTGGATCTTGTCTTTACTTCGCTTCCCACTTTTCACCCTCTTACCCCTCCCATCCCCTTTCTCTCCCCACAAAACCTTTTTCATCCTGTGTCCTACCATCAGTCCTTTATTTTATTCTTTTACTTATGCTGGGATTTCTCATGTTACATAAACCAAATGATATTTAACCTTTTGTGTCTTATTCATTTCACTGGGTGGAATGGTCCCAACGTGCATCCATTTCCTAGAAACATCTCAAATTTATCCTTCCTTCTAGCTTTTTAAATTTTGCAGTAGGTACTTGTTATCCCTACTCACCCTACTGCGCAATGACACCAGCACTTGTGCTCCTGTCCAACTGTAACTTAATACCCATCCATCAACTTTTCTCCATCACTCCCATCTCCTCGACTCTTCTAGTCTCTGGCACCCACCATTCTACTCTCAACTTCTGTGATATAAACTTTCTAGATTTCACACAGGAGTGAAGAGTGAATTTTTCTTTCTGGACTTGATCTACTTCACTTACTGTAGTGATTTCCAGTTCCCTCCATGTTGTCGTGAATGACAGGTTTTCATTCTTTTAACAGCTAAATAGTATTTCATTGTATATTTGCTTCTCATTTTCTTTAACTATCAGTTGATGGACAGTTAAGTTAACTTAATATCTTGGCTATTAACATGGAAAGGTGAAGGTCTCTTTGATATACAGATTTTATCACTTTACATATATAGTTAGGAGTAGGATTTTTGGATTGTTAGTTTTTGAGGAACCTCTACACTATTTCTCACGATGGCTGTATTCATTTCCAACTCATGATCAGTGTATTGGGATTTTTTTTTTCTGCATAACCATGCCAGGGCTTATTATCTTTGATGTTGTTGTGAGCAGCCATTCTCATTAGGGAGAAGTAATATCTCGCTTTGTTTTTCTTTTGCATTCCCCTGATAATTAGTGATGCTAAGCACTTTTTCACATACCTGTTGCCCATTTATATATCTTCTTTTGACAAATGCTTAAGTCTATTAATCATTTTAATTGGGCCATTTAATTGTTTTGTATTTTTTCTTTTTATTAGTATGCATATGCAATACACAATGCTTACAGTGAGCTTGAGCATATCGTGTCCATATATATCACGCCAACATTACAATCCCCCTCCCCTCTCCCCTATTGACCTTCCCATTTCCTCCCTCGCCCCCCTCCCCCCAATTTCCACTATCACACCCGTTTGGTTCTCTAAAGTGGCTATATTCTGGGTTTCTCATATGAGAGAAACCATGCAATATAATATTGCATGTTTCATTGTTATGGACTTTTGGGGGTTCCTTATATATTCAGCTTTTTATTATTTGGTGGCATGTACAGGTTGCAAGCATTTTTTTCACTTGGTAAGTTGGTGCTTCACTCATAATTATTTGCTTTGCTGTACAAAAGCTGTTTAGATGGTTGTAATCCTATTTGTCTGTTTTTCCTTTCTTCTGTGCCTTTGGTGCCTCATCCAAAAATACTTGCTATTGGAGCGTCCTCAAGTGGTTCTTCTGTTTTTTTATACCCTGTGTTTTTAAATATTTCTAATAACCATTCTGATTCAATTATGAACAAAATATTGTGAGTTTTACTCTTATAATATCAGTAGACTTTGGTGTTTTAAAATATTCGATAATGATGGGCTGAAACATTTGATTAATGTGGTTCATGCTCAAGCATTATTATTTGTCAAGGAGTTCAAGCACAATTGGAATTTTTTGCTTATTTTTGTTCTATACACTGTCAGAAAATTTTAATCAGTGAACTCCCAGTGAAATTTAAAACTGAGTGGGTTAAAGGCCTGAGAAAAGAAGTAAAATGCATTCCTTAATGGTCTCCATGGAAATAGAGAATGGAAAACAGGGAAAAGCCTTGTAGGAGTTGCAAGGTTATTTTTAATGAGCACGATACTAGTTTTTAATCGTGGGAGTGTGACCTCTGCTTTCGTACAAAACTTTGTAACAATAATTTGGATGATTTATAGTTTTTGAATTTCTCATTTACTCATTACTTGCAGTAAATATGACTACATATAATCATGACAATTGTGTTTGTTTTACAATCTAGGTGTTTACTTTTAAATGTATTGAGTACAAAATATTGAATACCAAATGTAATGTCTATTAAAGTCAGTAGTTTTTAGTTCAAGACAGGTTTCTCAGAAAATAAAAGACATTGTCTATCTCAACTGAGCCACTTACGACAGAGAGCCTTCTATTTTCCTTGCACTCATTATTGTCTTGCTACAAATAACTTCTAGAACAGTCTGATGAGTCAGTCCTTTGTTTGAAAACAAATCTAGTTTCTCACTCCATTCAAGATAGGTCCTAAGAATTTTGCATTTACTCTTGCAGCTCTCATCCTCCTCTCTTGTCTCAGCCTCAGGTCCCCTTGCTCCAGCTAGCCCAAGATCCGTAGTCTTCAGAAGCACATTGAATTTTCTCTCTCTCTCGGCTTCTGTACTGTTGGATACCAGAAAACAATCCTACCCAAATCTGTTGGCTTTTGGCATCTTAGCCAATTTGATCCAAAGAAAATTAAAAGGCCTTCAAAACACCTCAAAATCAAACCCCTACAACTTATCTTTCTTTCTCCACTCTCAGAGCAGGGAAAGGCTTTCGGCACTGTCCCATATCTTGCTAACAGGACCTTTCAAAAATGGAACACAATTGTCTTTATTTTTCATATTGGAATCTGATTAACCAGGGAAGACTAAATTGACGTCACAGGAAGACACAGGAAAGTTAGCTAACACACCTGGCAGACTTTGCCATACCATGTTATTCTCAGTTCTCAACTTTTTCAGCACCGAGGACCTGTTTGGTGGAAGACAATTTTTCCATGGCCCACTACCATCACTGCTTCAGAACATCACGGCATCCGGTACAATCTCACAAAGAGTGCAGAACCGAGATCCTCACACGTGTCCCTAACAAGTGTCCCCACTCCTGTGAGACCGTCAGGATGACGCTGTGCTGACAGGAGGCTCCATTCAGGCAGTAATATGTGTTACAGTGATGTAGCGTGAAGAGCTGCTATACCAGTGGTGTTTAATGAGCTGGTTCACTGCCCGCATCCTGCCGTGTGGCCCAGGTCCTAACAGGCCATGAACTGGTAGTTATCTGAGACTGGTGCTGAGGGAGACTGTTGTTTTGTGGGACCAATGGACATTGTTTCAGGCTGTGTATGTTCTTTAAGCCTGTTGAATTCCCCTAATAATAATTTACTGTTCCCTTGACATTCCCCATTCTCCCCTTTCCCAATAGAATATGTGATATGTATGCTTCAGAATTATGCAGGGCCGCTGGGTAATCACACTTCTTTGAATTTCTCCTATTACACATTAGTAAATTTATATAACTTTTCTCTTTACTTAATCTTTTTATTATCAGTTTTTTTCTGATGAGCCTTCAGAGAAGGAGAGGATATTTCTCCTCACTTGTAGAGCAGACGACGGTCCCTGTCTTACACAGATCTACCTCCTCCCTTTCCTGGGCTTCATTCTGGCCCGCAGGAATTTTCATTCAACACTGTTATTTTTCCTTTGCTCTATTTTTGAGCTCATCAAGTGGCTTTCTGCTTAGAATTGAGTTCCGTAGTAAGATGTGGCTTCTGTCCTTGGGCCACCTCCTTGTCACCTCCTGCTACGAGCCAGATGTCTTTTGTCTTCGCCCATCCCACATTGACTTTAAAACTACTGAACTATTCTCCCATTTCTGTTTTTTTTGGTCTAGACTTTCAACATGTTTTGCTTTTGAAATGTGGGGAGAATGTGTAATAACATCGTTTTATATTTTACTGAAGAGATTATTTTAATAATCAATGGTTACCTTAAAGGCTGTATTCACATGCTCTAGCTCTTTGAAAATATACCTGTTACATTACTTAAGCCCAATTTTCATTCAAATGCTTCATATCTGCCTTTCTTTATGGCTACGCAGTATTCAGATGGCAATGATAATTTGTTTCACTATCATAAACATATTATTGTATACGTGTATTTCTTAATACCGTGCTGTACTCCTTAAATATATACAATAAAAATTTAAAAAATTACCTAGTATCTCCACTCTGGGGTCATAGAGACAAATCAAATTCTTCTTCTTCCTCTTCCTCCTCTTTCTTCTCCTTCTCCTATTGCTACTGCTACTATTTTATGTAGGGGATTTTTTTTTATCATGCAGCTATAGAAGTTAAACAGTTGTTATAGAAGTTATGAAAAAGTTTGGCAATCATAACTGTTAACTTTTCTGATAGATCATGTCTTAATTGACATGTTAAGGGCCAAAGCATCTATCAAAGAAAGCAACTGTAGGTCTTAACTAGTTAGTTCATTTAAAAACTCATTCTGTACCAGAGATAGGGGCACATGCCTGCAATCCCAGCACACTTGAAGGCTGAGGCAGGAGGATTGCCAGCTCAGGCCCAGCCTGACAGTTTGTAGTTTTAGCAAATAAAAACATGAAAAGGGCTGAGGATATAGTTCAGTACAAAGAAAATGGGTTCAATCTCTAGTGCCACAGAAGTACCCATGTATTTCAACATAGTTCTTGTCTCTGGCCTTTATTCTTCCTGAAGGTAGCCTAATTTTACAAGGCTCTTTGAATTTTTCTTGACTTTTCATAGCAAAATTATTACTTGAAAAGCCAATTACTTTTTTTGCTCATGTGTCTTATTTAAAAATGTTTTTGCATGAGAACGTGAATAAAAAGCAATGCTGGGCTGGGATATACAATGAGTTCAGGAGAGTCTGGACAACAGAGTGATATCCTGTCGCAAAAAAAAATGTAATATTGGGCATGGATCATGTGTATTTTATTAATATAAAACAAGCTGTCTAAATATACTTAAACATACTTAACAAATACATCATGCAAAGAGAACTTCTGAAGTGGCTTAGCTTGACATCTGGTGTAGATTTGCACTCACAGGGAGCCTAAGGAATAGGGATTTTGTACATATTGATCAACGGACTGGAAGTCTGCTCCACAGTTGTTTTTGAATTTACAATTGATGGTTACACTATACACCCACAACTTGATCATTTCCTCTCCCGCCTCTTTTTTTGGCAGCACTGAGAAATGAAGCCAAGACCTTTATACTGAGCTACATTCTTAGCCCTTTCTTGCTTTTTATTTTGAGACAGGGTCTTGCTCAATAGCTAAGCTGCCAGGTTTGGGTTAAACTTGTGATCCTCCTGCCTAAGCCTCTCAGAGTTCTAGGATTGTAGTCTTACGTCACCATGCCCAGATCAACTCAATCGTTAAAGGCTATCATTTTATAAAAATTGATTGTACAACTAGTTTTTGCTCTTCGAACCTCAATATTTTCCTCAAGATATGCAAAATGTTAGCTTTAGTGCTTACTAAAATGGCCTCTGTATATTAATAGACATTATTACAGAGAGTGTAATGTACCTCTGATCAGCCCAGAAGAGTTTTCAGCCTCGCTTTGTCAGTGAAAAATACAGTGAATACCTGCTAGTTACTTTGAGAGTTTGACCTCATTAGATTGTACAAATATCTCCAGTGCCCAAGATATCCCAGATCTCAGAGAGGATCAAACACAAACAAAACAATACTGCGACTTTCCAGGTTTCACAACCAAATGTGAAGGATGAGAAATTGGTCATAATCGTTGGCAAATGACAAATAACGTATTACAACATACCTTCGCAAGAAGATGAAGATAGTGCTCTGGGCCTCGAGGAAGTTTGAAAGAGGGAGTGTTGCATCAGGGAAGCCTTTGTAAAAGTTGTTCTTCAAGGGCAGGCTGAGCACAGAAGGGCATTGCAGGAAGTGGCAGCGTGAACCAAGGCACTGGGGAACTTTCTTGAGTACTACTGAGTGTCGGGTCCTGTAGTGGGGCCTTGTATACGTTTCCTCCTTTAATTTGCACAGCTGCTGTACGGTAGGCACGGTACTGTTTTCCTTTTGTGGATTGACATCAACATCCAGGGTGGATAAATAAGTGACAGGTCTGATATTGAGCTCAGACTGCTTTGATATCAAAGCCAATGTTCCTTCGTCACAGAGGGCAGGAGAAGGCTCAATATGTTTGGGAAACAGATAGAGGGGGGTTTCTTAGAAATGAGATCCCTGAAATGTGACAAATAAATTAGATGACCAGTGCAGGTCATATAGAGTCAAATGTGTTCCACTGGATATTAGCAAGTGTTCTGAAGATCACTGCGCCACGGACAAATGTATGCGGCAGTGAGGGGCGCTGTATTCTGGTGCCTCCACGTGAAGTGCTTAGTGAATGCCTGATGGGGCTAGACAGGGAATGCCTCACTCTAGAGCTCGGTAGTGGACCAGAGGTACAACAATATCTTGCCATTCAGCTCTATATTTTCCTTGGATATTCACATATTATATGGGCATGCGAATGATTTCAGGAAGTCCTATATTAATCAAATATATTTATTGAAATTATTTGACCACAGGGAGAAAAATTGCTTTAGTCTCCCTTAATATATCTAGGAATCATAGTAGGGAACACAGTCTGTACAAATCGGGTTTAGCTCATCGCATTTAATAAGTCAAGATAAAGTGGAGGGAGTGGGCTACATGAGCCTTGTCCAAAAATTCTGCTAAAGATATTCATATAATTGTCTGATGGGGTGGTCTCCCTGTTCACCTGGCACACATTTTTCTCCTTAGTTTCCACTTCCAGGGAGCAGAAATACCGTGAGAAGAGAATGCTTGATAAAAACAGTTTGAAGGTGTAACGAGATACCGATTTCTCCTCTTTTGAGGTAGTCTGAGGGGATTTGAGCCAGTGGGAGGTACTGAGACAATCTCCTTCAGCCCACGGGGTCTCCTCTATTACCAAAGTGGGCTGGACAGGCATGATTATTTCTTAGGTCTGCGAAGATGTGGGAAATGCTGAGATTAATTTTGAAAATGAGCCAGGAGTTACTTACTAAAAATTGCAATTCTGATTTATGAGGCAGAAGGTAGTTTTCCATATTTTTAGCAGCAGCAGAAATATTAATCAGTGTAGCCTGTGTTCAAAGAAAGCAGCATTATCATAAAACATAGTACAAGAAAGAACAGATCGGCTACTTTAGAATGATGTTTTTGGTCATTTTGCTTATCAAGTTTTGAGCATCACATTGATCTGTTTTCTCTTCATGATTAAGACTTTGGGGGAGAGCAGCAATTGCTTATTTATATGCAAACGTCTAGAAGATGAGCAGTGTGAAGCCAGCAGAGTAAGGAAGGCTTCAGTTCAATAGAAAAACTTTGCATAACTGAAAGAATGACAAAAATACTATTGTTAAGAGGGAAAAAAACCTTTAGAAAGTTATGAATGTCTAAAATTTCCTGCAGTTATTTTTGCAAGGATTGATTCATATTCAGATTAGCTTCCTGCCAGATGGAAGAAACACACAATAAATCAGCTTTTGCAGGAGAGAAATCAAAAAGAAGCACAAGCTGCTATTTAAAGAATTTTCTTTGTTTTTCTTTTTACTTTGCCATGTTAATAGCGCATTAACCCATAGGGAGTATTATTGGAAGAAGGCAAATCTTAGAGGCTACATTCCACTCTTAAGGAAGAAGAAATATTTTTCAGTTTACCAGATGGAAGGAAACTCTCATTTTGGATTTCATGTCCAAAAAGGGTTTCGACTGGATGATGACTAAATTTCATGCATTCTAAAGCAGAAATAAAAAAAAAGATATGTCAGTTTAAATTGGAGATAAATTCTTCCTGCACCCAGTGAGCCACTGCTTTCTGTGGCTGTCCCTTGCATGGACTAACCATACAGTAGATGAAGCAAATCCCCATCCGTGAGATTCTCTGCAGCAGGAGCGTGGTGCCTGGGAGTGGGGCTGGCGAAGCCCTCACTGCGCCTTTAAGGAGCTGCCTGTGCTCCGGCTCCTGGGAGCCCCGTGCCTGAGACTGCAGCCATGCCACACACCTGGAGCATGTTGGAGGGAGGTCTCCTCTGGCTCCTCCTTCTCATCCTCAGCTTTTCCTCGCCACAGTGCCTTTGCCTCAGCCTTCCACTGTGCACCTCTTTCTCTTGCCTGGGGATCCCAGCTGTCCTTATGCTCAACTCCCCACCAGAGCTGACCACGTTATCTAGGCTGGGATGCACCAGACTCTGTCCGTCTCCATGTGCTGATCCCGCAGGGATGGCTTCTCACCCACCTCATCTCACCTTTCTAGGAAACTCTGGAGACAACGGCAAACATTTACTGTTAACTTTGGCTTACTGCACACCTACTCTGTGCCGATTCTTTCACCGGCCCTGTGAGAGAGGTATTATCATGTTGACACAAAAATACTGTTTTCACCATAAAGAAAGTAAGAATGTGTTTATTCTAGAACCAAATTTGAGTGACTATGGCCTGGGAATTTAAGATACCCCAAATAACATGTTCCAACATGTTAGCAGTTATACACAGTATTTATAGTTACAGAACTGGAGGAATGCCATAAATCAAAAAACTTTTTAAATACAATGTGGAAGCATCAGGTATGAGGGTTTTACTGAAGTGGAGAGAATTCTGTCCTAGGCATCAGGTACTATCTAATAACGTTCTTACCTCTCGGGTTGGTAGAAACTAGGAGTCTGTTCATATATTTACAAGGTTTACTTCATGATCACAGAAATATTGAGTTAAGCACAGAATGGGATGACAATGTGACTGTAAAAAGGGCTAAAATACACTGTTTGCTTCTGCAACATTCCAGTCTCTCCCTAATTTAATCAGTCAGCTTACCTTGAAAAGGCCTTCATGATGGTGTGGTGACTTTTTCTGGGAACTTTCGTTCATAGTCATTTCATTTTCATCCTTGAGCAAACTAGGCTTGACTGGTTGAAGTAGCTGTTCAAAGATCACAGAACTCGTGATTGATAAATCTTGACTTTAGACACAATTGAGACTGAACGATAAAGTTTTGATCCCCAAAATTGTGCTATGTCAGAGCTTCTCATTAAACTATGACCTTTAAACCCTTAAAATGCAGATTATGAGTTAGTAGATGTGGAATGTGACTTAAAAGTTTTCATATTTAACAAGTTCCCGGTTACATGACAGCTCTGCTGGTTACATGTACTGGACTTTGAGGAGCAAGGGGTTATAGTATGTCAAGGAAATATGGGTGCTTTAGAAATTCCTTGTGCCTTAATTTCCAAAATACATGCCAGAAACAATCCCACAGGGAATTCTTCATGGGAATGTTTCATGGTATATGAGAAATGAGAATGTTGGTTCTTTCTAGAAAGTATATGTCCCAACCATTTACAGTGTTTCCTTGCACCTGGTCACTGCTATAAATGTATTACATGCACTGTCTTAGGCACTTTCTCATTGCTAAGGCACAATAACAGATACAACTTACAGAAGGACGGGTTTATTTTAACTCATTTTTTTCTTCATTGGCTAGCAACTGTGGAAAGAATGGCAGAGGCCCTGGGCAAAGGAAGGTTCCTCATGGCATGGGAACAGGAGGAGGAGAGAAAGAGGGAAGGGGCAGAGGCAAGAATAACTCCTCCAAGCTGGTGGACAAAACAGTTGCTCCCAATGTGGCCAGGAAGCAGATAGGGAAGGTAGGGTTCTGGAAGGGACATGGGCTCTCCAGGTGGTGCCCAGTGGCTTGTTCCCCCACCTGTTCCTCACAGCACGTTAAATCAGCAGTGGATGAATCACCTGTGGTATAGTGCCACATGATCCAGTCACCACTACATGCAAGAGGCTTTTGTGGGACATTTCAGAGTCAAACTTAGCATATACTAATTCAATGTGTAAAACCTGCTTATTCAATATCATACACCTGGTAAAGGCAATAGGACCAGAATTCATACTCAAAGAATCAAGCCCTAGAGCCTCCCCACAATAACAGATGTGCTATTCCTAAGTACGGAAGAGCGGGATGATATCATTTTAGCCAGTGGTACGGAGAGAGAACTTTGAAAGTAATTTTCAGTTTATATCTGTTGTAACTTAGTCAAGTTCTCCTTGGTATATTCATTAACCCTTCTATGTTCCTTTTACTTTGTGGCTCTTCTGGTGCCTGGTTCAACATGCGGGGAGCTTGAGAGTTGTCATTCTTCCCTAATAACAAGTAAACAGCTGACCAAACAAACAAAAAAAACCCCAAATTTCTTTCATGGTTTGGATCTGGAATGTCCCCCAAAAGCCACATGTACTTGGATGTAGTGGGATTCCTATGGGATCATGAGCTACTGAGACGTGGATTGTGGCTGGAAGGAGCAGATGCCTCAGGATTGACCTGGAGAAATTGTGTCAAATTTTTGAGTGTGGGTAAGGCCCCGAGTAGAGCTTTTAGGTGTGTGTGATTGATGTTGAGCCAGGAAATGAGGGGAGAATACCTTCCCTGGGTGTGGTTGGCCCCGCTGGCAGCTTGAACTGAATAAGAGAAGAAAGAAGAAACGTTGCTACAGCTTCTTCCTAGGAAGACTCTGGCTTTTGCTTTTATCTCCAGACATGCACATACTCCTTCCTCCCTTGGCTTTCTGTCTGCCATGCCTTGAGGAGTTTTTCCTCCAGCTAGACCTCCGCCATGTGCTTCCACCTTTGTCAGCACCCAAGAGTGTACTGCGTGAGACCTTCCGAAATTGGGAGCTAAAATAAATCTCTCCTCCCTTAAATCATGGATGTGGGGGATTTTTTCCCAGCAGCAAATAAGTAACTAAGAAATTTTCTTAGATCTTCCTTAGATCATTCAGAGGCATTGAGGTCACGGAGTAAGCTGTTACTCTCAAACCTACACAGATAGGCAGGAAGATACTGAGAATCACAATTTACTGGAGCAGAAATCTACAAGAGGAAATCTCCATGGGAACGAGAGCCAAGGGGAGAAAAAGTCCTAAATGTAACTGATGACATGCTGGAGGTCATCATGGATAAGTCTGAAAGTGGAAACATTCTGTCATAGAAATGCCTCTCCACTTTTTAAGCCGTTCCTCCAGAAGCTGTACTGGGCAGCACATCAGAGAAAAGTCCCCTCATTTTGCAAAGGGAGGAGAAAAGGAAGCATTTTGAAATACGTGAGAGTTCATCTTTATAAAGCCTCCACCCAGGAGGAAATATTTCAGAGCCTAATCATGGGAAAAGAAATCCCAAATTCCAGCTCACTCTAGCCTCCCCTCGGCAGGGAGGGGTGCATGTGACTTCAGTCCTTTATAGCCATCCCACTCTAACTGAGTGGGAGAGCTGAGAAATTCATAGTTGAGGAGTATAGGTTTTCTACAAGACTGTTCCCTAATCATAGGAATACAGAACATTGTATCAACAGAGCAGAGATTTTTAAAGTTACGATTAGTAAAATAAATACTCTAATGGAAAAAGTAGACAACATGAAAGAACAGATGGATACTATAAGCAGAGAGGTGAAAATTCTAAGATCCTCACAAAATACTAGAGATAAAACACAAATGAGTAATGTCTGTAATGGGCTTGTTAGCAAACAGGACACCACTGGGAAAGGATCTCTGAGCATGGCAGTATCTCAAAACTGAAAAGAAGAAATATTTTCTTAAAAAAACCAGAACAATTATGGGCTGTGGTACAACTGCAAAAGTGTAACAAATATTTAATAGATCTATCAAAAGGAAAAGAAAGAAACAGAAAAAAACATTTCAAGCAAAAGTGATGTAATTTCCCTAAATTTATGTCACACACCAAACAACATACCCAGGAAGCTCAGAAAACCCAGCAGGATAAAGACCTATATGCAGACACACACACATATATCATCTTTAAACTGGGGAAAACCGTAGAGACAAGCTGCAAGGGAAACACCTTATCTGTTGAGAAGGAAAGAGTTTTCTTTGAGTTCTTCTCAGAAACTACGAGAGTAAGGACAGGGTGGAATCAGATATTGGTTTTTAATAGGAAAAAAACCCAGCAACCTAGAACTCTGTTCCTTGGGAAATTACCTTTCACAAGTGAGAGGAAAGCTTTCTTAGATAAATAAAAACTGAAAAAATTTGTCAGGGTGCTTGTCTTCAAAGAGTTGCTGAAAGTTATCTGGAGAAAGAAAATAATACAAATAAGACACTTGCATCTACATAAAAGAAGAGAATCAGGGAATGAATAAGAGAAAGTAAAAGCCGTTATTTTTATTATTTAAAATTGATTTAGCAGGTAATAGTGTGTTCAAAATAATATGACTAATGTATTAAATTAATATTCTTATATATTCATAAATTTACACATAAATGAAATGTGTGACAATTTTATAAAGGAAAAGAAGGAGAAATTAGAAATACCACATCATACTTGCTCTTCCTGTTAAGCAGTGTTGTGTTATTTGAAAGTGGAGACCTGGGCTTACGAATACGTAAGTACATATTGCAAACTTTAGGATGACAACTAACGCATTCTAAGGAGAATATTAATTGATTTATGCAAAAATCAATCAAATAAATTCTCCTTTAAAACTCTGAATGGCAGAAAATACATAGAAGAGAAAATTAGGAATGAAAAGTCAGCAAATGTAAAAGAGTAGCAATTGTCATCCAACAATGTCAGTGATCTAAATGGACCACTTACAACAGAAAGATTGTCATATTAGATCATAAAACAAAACCCAATCTTAAGCAGTTTACAAGGAGCACAATTAGATATAAGGATACATAAATATTAAAAATAAAGGGATAGGGAAAGATGTACCATTAGACCACTAACAATGGGAAAGTTACAATATATCTTAATTTCAGATAGAGCAAATTATGTATCATGGAACGTTATCAGAGATGACTAGGGGTATTAGAAAATGTTAAAAGTATCAGTTCTCCAAGAAAACAACAGTCTTCTATAGTCTGAAGATTTGTGTACCTCCTTCCAGATTTATATTTTATAATCCTAATCCTCAAGGTGAGGCTGTTGAGTGTGTGTGGGGGGGTGAGGGGGGTTGGTGATTAGATTAGTTAGGCTCAGAGAGTGAGAATGGGATACAGTACTCCTATAAAAAGACCATGGAGAGATTTCGTCCTCTTTCCACCAGGTGAGGACATAGATAAAACATGGAGAATGCAGGACCATGATCAGACAACAAATTTTCCAGTGTATTGATCTTGAACTTCTTAGTCTCCATAACTGTGACAAATAAATTTATGCTTGTAAGCCAATCAATTCACAGTATATGCACCTTAAATCTTAGAATATCAGGGGCTGGAAGAACAGCCCAGGGATTAGAGTGCTTTTCTAGCAAGCACTAGGCCCTGAGTTTAATTCCCCAGTACCATATAAGCAGAGCATGGTGGCGCACACTTGTAATCTAGCACTTGGGAGGCTGAGGCAAGAAGATTGCCATGAGTTTGCGGCCAGCTTGGGCTACAAAGTGAGTTCAGGACCTGCCAGGACTACTGAGTGAGGCCCTGTCTGAAAACAAAACAAAACAAAACAAAAACAAAACCAAATATCAAAATATGTGAGGCAATAACGGATAGAGCTTCAAAGAGAAATAGATGAATGCATGGTTCTAGTCAGAGATATTTTTCCTTCTTGTAAAATGGGAATCATGCTATTGCTTGCCCCAGAGGAAGTGTGGGGACGCAATGAGTGCATTTAACGCCCCTAGATTAGTGCCTGATGCATGGGAAGCGCTTGTAAAATCATGCCCATTATTACTACTACTGTTTTACTGCTATTATTATTATTCCATTCAACTCAGAGCCATCATTATGTTCTATACTTGACACAGATCACTATATTAGTGGCACCTTTGTTTGTCTTCCAAATGCCTTTGGGGCAGGGGGTAATAGTGAGAGAAGGGCTAGAGTTGCTGTCCGAAAGGAGATAACAGAGAGAAGGCATTTATTCTTTCACTGTTACCCTTGTCTTGACCCCTGCTGAACCGAGGGAAGAAAGAAAATTGCTGAGAGAAGAGTCAATAAAAAAATGATTCTTCCACACACTCTTCCCCTGTTGTTTGAATCCATCCCCTAGGCCGTTCATATGGCAGGATTTGGGAGGCAGAAGAGATGGGATCTTTCTCTAGTCTCTCACTCAGGTTGCCCTTTGTCCCTCCTTGGCGGTGCAGAAAAATAGATAAAGTGACACACGAATTTATAAGGAAATTGGAAAGAGGGTAAAGATACACTTGGAGCAGTAAAGGTGAAGCAAGGTGGGGACAATATGTATTTATCTGTAACAAAGGCTAGTGGGCGATATTTTGTTGTCCTTACAGAAAATAAATTTCTCTTACAAGAAAACTTCTGAAAATTTTAAGTCAACAAGAAGCCTGCGTTGTTGCTAGCGTTTGTCTTAGTTACTCTCTCATTCCGGGGGCACAACACTGAGCTCTTCACAGCGTGGCAGCCAGGAAGCCAAGTGAACAAGAAAGGGCGGAGCCAGCGTGTGCCCTTCTTATTCCTGTGCCAGTGAGGTGCCCCTTCCAGCAGCACGTGGTTCCAGAGGTATCCCAATACACTCAGATACACGAAGCTTTCAGGGGACAACCCAGATCCAAACTGCACACTGCTATTCTCCAAATCTAACCAAGTATATTTAACAGTGTTCTTGTGGTAGGCAAGAGCTAATATTTATTCAGCACCTACTATGGGTAAAGTGCCTAAATTTATCCTGTCCATTTCACACATGAGGAAATTGAGATGCTGAAAGATTTAAGTATGTTGCTGAAGTAGTCATAGCAAGTAACTTCAAATGCAGGATTCAACCCCAAACTTACTTCTAAATACTCTATATTACCTTATATAATGCCTTACAAAAATATACCTTATAAAAATACTTATGTGCCTGAAAGAGGAATTCGGAGTTCTTTTAGAATGCCTGCGTGGGAAGTATATTTTAATTTATCATATATGTCCAGCCCTAGTGTGCATGTGTGGGCTCCTGGTGCCTGAAGAATTTCATTGTTTTCATCCAAAGCTCTGCAGGTATGGGAGGTTGTTTTCTCTGCGATCATGTACACATAGGTTGAAAAAAGTGTGTGTATATATATATATATATAATATGGAGTTGGAATCAGGTTGTCTTGGCTGGCAGCCTTTTCTAATTTTCTTGTTCATGACTTTGGGCAAGTTTCTTGGGATCTGTGGACTCAGTGCTCACCTCATACTTCTCTTCCCCATCATTTCTTCTTAATCTCAGTTAGAATAGATAAGAGACATGTTTTCTTTCTCTTTTTTGTCCAGTTCGCTCGTATGAATTAAATATTGCCATATTAAAATATATAACAACAGACTATTTTAGTAGTTTCAAATTGGTCTAACTCCATTTGCCTTTTAGAGGTAACATTTTTAAAACCAAGTGTCTACCACAGTATTTGAACATACCTTGCATACTCAGTGTAAGTTTGCTCTCACTCTTTACCTAATTCTCAAAGCAAATCCATACAAGTGGTCTTGGCAGAGAATGAAAATTACTCTATGACACTATGAGTCAGTCCTTATGATGTGTGTGTGTGTGTGTGTGTGTGTGTGTGTGTTTTAACACATAAGGGTTTATTCTCTTAACATTCTATTGTTTCTACTTTGTTACAGTTGTCATCTTCAGGTTACCTTACAATTTAAAATGCTACAGGAGCAATTCCATTTTGCTACAGCGAATTGACTTACTTTCCAGGATGTGTAAGTGAAGTTTAAGCATGTTTCCGGCATACGTAGTCTTTCATTTGCTTTCTGCACCAATCTTTCTTTCTTGTATCTCAGTGTACTTACGGTCATTCCAGTTCACTGGCGGTAGCTGCCCTCAGTCAGAGATGATAAACACCCCCAGCATGGTTAAGCTTAAAGCGTGATTTTCTTCTGAATTAATGGTTTAATAGGCTCAACCTTTTAAGCTAGAAGAGAAATTCTCTAGTAGCAAAAACAATTGTATAAAAAGGTCCCAACATGAGAGACGGGATAAGAGGAGGGGCAGCGGACTGCGAGGAAAGGAATGAGTCTCTGAGTGTGCATGGTGGAGAAGCACCAGGCAAGGGTAGAGAGAAGGAACGACAGGGTAAAATTGATGTAGATGGTCATCGATTCCCCCAAGAAGTATTTTTCTAACATGTTAGTGAATTTGTAATTCATATATATATATATATATAATTTATATATATATTATAGATATATTATTATATAACTATATATATTATAGATATATATTATATAATAATATATATCTATATATTAATAAAACAATTCAGGACAAATCAATGGCATAATGGAAGTTTTGTAAATGATATTGGTGGTATCCTGAAATCAGAACCATCACTCTGGTCAGCTCTTATACCCAGGCTGCTTCTGTACCTTACTGTGTAGTTTCTACAGTCTTCCCTTCCATTTGGAGATTCAGATAATCCAGATGGTATCTCCCATGCTTCCTGTCATGTCCAGCACAAACACAGTTCTCTTTTCTACAGTGACTTCCAAATAGTTATATTAAATCCATCAACCCATACCTGTATCATCATTGATGAACTACAACAAAAATACCTTGTTGAATGAATAATTTTTTAAAAGAAATTAAAGTGTGAAGGCAAATTTGATTGTGAACATACAGTAAATTGCTATTAATTTGTAAAATAATAGTCCTTGGCAAGCAGCAAGAATTATGAGCACATAATCACGATACTCAATGACTTTGAACAAAGATAATGTCAGGAGAAACTAGGTTACTATCAGAAATAATACTGTTGACTAGTAGATAAAATTCATGATAGATTTGCTACTACATTTTACTACTGATTTGTAATTTGAAAGGGCAGCAAATAATGACATTATCTTCATTTTCTCAAATGAGCGAATAATTGAGAACCCAGGCTGATTTACAAAGTGTTCTGAAATCATGGAAAATAGGCTGCTTAGGCAATTTTCTTGGAAATCAGAAGAGAATATCTCCTCCATCGTGACACATATTTAAAAGAACTTGAACCTCTCTTTGTTCTACCTTTTAAAAGCAAGATTTCACGAAAGCTTCTTTGGTTCCATTCTCCTCCCATTGTCATTGGTAGAAGAGGAACACATACTTCACTTAAGAAAAAAAAACTGCATAAATGAAATTCTTTTTTATTTTGTTGTAATTGTTTCTTTTAAATTAAACTTTATTTTGAGATAATTATATATTCATGGACAGTTATGAGAAATAATGCACACAGATCTCCTTTCCTGGGTTTTCCCAACATCTTTTCGAGCTATAGTACACACTCACAATTAGAATATTAGAATTCTGGATGTTGTACTGGACAAAATCTATCCTTAGGCTCTTTCCTTTGGTTGAATGTGATTGATGAAGTATTAATATCATCTTTACTACGTCTGAATTGGCATTACTTGAAAATAAATCCTCAAAGTAATAACACTTAAGGAAAATATTCAAATACTAATATTTTTAGTTGCCGACATAGACTTGACAGGGGCACAATCTTAGGCCAGTAACTTTCCCAGTATTTTTCTATTTCAGTAATACAGAAATTTGAATCCCAACATTGCTACTTACTAGAACATAATTGACTTTGATCCTGTTTCCCCATTTGCAATGTAAAAATAGCACGACAACTTATGGGGATATTGCGATGGTTAATTGGGTAAGTTCTGTAAAGGTATAGCTGCTCCCTAAATGGTAATTTTCTTTGCCTAATGCTCTCTCTTCACCATGCCTTCCTTCTTTGTAGGTAAGCAGTTTTACTTATATTTAAATAAACGAATGAGATTTTATATGGGAAATGCATATTGCCCACTTCAAAGTAGATCTCTTGGGAAACTGCACCATTTCTAATGGTACTTCTAAATTTTAAACTGTATCTTTAGCTGCTCTTTGAGAATCAATTTAAGTCAGTCTCTGCATAAGTAAATCAGTTTCATTACTTCAAAAACCATAACTTTTTCAGCAAGAGGCAGAGAGGAAAAATTATGTAATTAAGTTTATCCGCCCAGTTCAAATATTTTTGGGTATGTTCTTATTTTTATATTTTGGGGTGGTAAGACACATGTGTATAAATCCTGATATCCTCAACTCACTATAGCTGTTTATTCTTTCTATTTTTTCTTTAGTTTCTATTGCTATGGCTTTTATTGTGCTGGTATTTCTTACTGTAATTTCTAATTTCTTATTATAGATTTATGTGTTATATACTTTATTACATTGTTTCTTTCACATCTAAAATTTTGTTTTGGTTTTTCGTTATAACTTCAATATCTACTCTCAAAGGCATAGGATTACCTGTAAAATCAAATGTTTCAGACCTACCAGTTGTTAAACATTATTTTATGATTTTCTTTGACTTTCCTATTTTTGTTTGAATGCTCATCTTACCTACTTTTTTCCCAAGAGAGCATCATTCAAATAACTTCTAGCTCTAGTAGTGATTCTTCATAGTGTTCTGAACAGCGTTATAATAGAACGCCTTTAGGGGAAATTTAATTAATGTCTATCATATTTAGTGGACTACAATTCCACATAGATGAGGAATTATGTCTAGTTTTGATCAGTGACATATCTTCAGCACTTAGCATATTTTAGTGCTTGGCATATTGGAGACATGCAAATATTGGACTCATTTTCCCAAGAAATGGTAAGATTTAAGGATGTATGTGCAATGGCCGTAATTTGAAGCTTTCATATAAAAAGCAAACCCCAGAATTAATGGCAAATGAATTAACAAATAAATATCATGACTGTGATGGATCATGGAGTCTGTTTGTATAACTTTTCAGAGCTTGAACATTGTAATTTGTAAAAGTTCTATGGAGCAAATACCAAATTTATTAACTAATTTTGTTGTTTCTGAAGTATATTTTCCTCAATAAAAATATAGATGGACCTAACACTGTATAAAGTATGGATAATCGTACTTTAAACAGTCTTTTAGAATTACACAAGGTTCTGACTTTTCTCCTTTCATATTGAGAAAGCATAACTTTCTGCTCAAGAGAGCAAGAAGATAATTATGCTATGGAACTTTTTAGTTGATTCGCATTTAGGGGTTGCCAGTAAGGACCTTTTGGAGGGTATGTAGTGGTATCCCATCATGAGTTACCATGCCATTGTCATCGCCAGCATCACTACTACTTTGCCAGCATTGCAAATCACTGACACTTTTAAATCATCAGGTCAATATCACACCCATATAAATCATCTTGCATCATTAGAACATTCTTACATGATTGATGCTATTATATTACTTTTTCTAGTTGAGGACAATGAGTCTGAATGGCTAGCAGCTCTCCCAGGTGGTAAATGTCAAACTTAAGGTGTGCATGTAATTTTCGTGGTACTGGGGATGGAACCCAGGTCCTTTACACTGAGATATCTCCCCACTCATCCTTTTATGAGACAGGGTCTTGCTAAGTCACTAAGTTGCCCAGACTGGGCTTTCTGTGATTTCCAAGCTTCAGCCTTCCAGAGTACTGGAATTATAGGCATGATCCACCATGTATAGCACCGCGACACGAATTAAATCCATGAGTAGGGATCGGAAGGATTGGCTTTTACTTCACACTGGCAATAGAAAAATCTACCATTGTAACTATTTAAAGATGTTAAATTCATTGGTTTTTAGTATATCACAATGTTGTACAGCCACTGCCACTGTCTAGTTCTGGGATATATTTATTACCCTAAATGAAAACCCATGAGGCAAACACTTATTCTCTT
The DNA here is from genome assembly GCA_004027205.1 of Ctenodactylus gundi. Lineage (NCBI taxonomy): Eukaryota > Metazoa > Chordata > Mammalia > Rodentia > Ctenodactylidae > Ctenodactylus > Ctenodactylus gundi. Next base: position 511,591 of record PVKB01000337.1, read on the forward strand.
CAAGTGATTTATCAATTTTGATTTTGTGCCTTGAAATTTTGATGCAGTCATTGATTTGTTCCAACAGATGTTGTCAATTTTGGAGGAATGGCTAGCTCATTGCCAGTCCTGCAGGTCCCGATCATAGCTGCAAAGAAACAATTGTCATCAAGGCAATGGTAAAAATGAGATACACTGAACACGTTGCAAAGAACAAAAGAGGTAAAGAGAGGCACAGGTGAGCCCAATGGCCGCTTGGACTTTCCACAGGAAATGTCAAGGCTGTCACCCATGCATGGTAGGAATGAGAGGCTTGACCATCAGCACTTTGTGTGCACAGTGTGGCACAGAGAGAGGACCCGTGGCTCTTCTCGTGACTGGCTTGTGGCAAGCAGGCATGTGGCAGGTGCTGTGCGGACACTATAGTGACTTGCCCTTCAACAAAGTGAATAGATGGGACTGTCACTGTAGTTTACACAGGAAGAAGTTGGCTCAGTGGTAAGAGGAAGTATGAATTTCACGGTCCTACTCCTGAGGATTGGCTTGTGACTGCCCTGCCTTGTAATCCTGGCGTCTACAGACAGTTTCCCTTGCAAATGTGTCCTTTACTGTGGAGGAACTCTGTCCCTCACGGTGCTCACAGGAACTAGTGAGTGGATGGTGGGGCAGAGGGTAGCCATTGAGTGCAATAGCCATCCAGAAAGCCTGTGTCCAAATGCAAAGGTCCCTGGCACTGCAAAAGACAGGAGGTGCCAGGCTGGAAAGAGCCCACAGAGAAACAAATACAATGAGCATCATTTGTGGATGCGATGTGGCAGCTCCAGCCTTGTACCTCTTTCTCTTTGGGGTGTCAGTGTACCCAGAGGGTGAGATGGATCACAGAAGTCCAGAGGCTGCTCTGGGAGGAGGTGGCTGTCATATGTACAAACCTAGTATCTGTGTGGGCCTACTGGAGATACAGACACAGAAAGGCTCTGCCTGGGAAGCCTTAAGCTAGAAGGACATGGACCTGCTGGTGTAAGGGCTCAGGCCCCTTGAATTCATGGTATCAGGCAGCCCCACAAAAATGTATTTGCCCTTGCACCTCTGCATAATTAGAAAAAGGGCACCATAGTGAGCATCGTCAGCCGTCTGCCTCATATCATCTATGGCACTGTCTTCCTGAGTCCCATTTGGCATAACTGTAAAATCCTTTGAGATACAGTCACAAGCAGAATTACTTCATATCCTGAATTTTGGAAGCTACAAAGTCATATCTACTGATGGAAATTCTGTCAAATATGGAAGGACCAGGTTCTGTTAGAGTTGCCCCAATGCCCTGGGGTACAGATGTTGGTGGCATGCTTTAGTAAAATTTTAGTGTATCAGGCTGGATGTAGCAAAACACTTTTATCCCAAAGAATTACAGAACTGTTGGCCTGGGTGTCAATGGCCCACTTTGGCCCAAGGGGTATGGAGGTCTGTGCCCAGTTGCCAAGCATCCTGATTGCTCCTTTTTGGTTTTCAGAAGGAAACATGGTTATGGGAGCTGACAGAGGTCAGGGCTGGGAGTTGATCTTGCAAGAATGTGTTCATAACAAGGAAGGTTTGATTGGTTGTGTTGCGGTAGGGGTGCTGGTGTGCTATTGTTGCTGTCTGGGAAAACACTTGCCCCTTGGCCAGGTCTATGTGCCATTTGTGTAGACAAGGATATGGTTGGATACCTGCTGACTGTGGGAAGTGCGCATACCATACGCCTATGGCAAGACAGAGCTGGGGATGGGCGGATTCAGTGGCAAGAATAACTCCTTTTCCTTTTTTTGGGCAAACTCCACCATCAGTCTCAGTGCAGGCAGCAGCAGGCGGAGGTTGTAGAAAGATGAAGTTGGCAGAGAGAGAGATGTTCCCCAGTGTCTGAGACCTCCAGGGAGCTAGGAGTCAAGGTCGTTTGTCTGATTCTTGCTTCCTTAGAGGAATGACGTGCTCCTTTTCCATTTTGGAACAGAGAGAGCAGGTCATGGACAAGACTTGTTTGCTTTTGAAAAAATTCATTTTGCTACAGTCAGAAAAAAAGAAAAAGACTAAGTCTTAGGCCAAGTTTCTTCTACTAGTAGTATCAGGTGTGGGTAGCCGTTGGAATATATCTGCTGAACAAAACCTAAATGCATGATTTATAAACTTTAGGGACAGAAGGTTCTGTAATGCACATAGGCCATAGGCAACAGGGAGGGGGAATCCACAGGGGGCGGTGTTTTGGCCTGTAACAAGTTCTCGCCACTTCTGGATTGTTTGGTTTGGAAGCACAGAATACTCATATATTCATATATAAAGAGCTGGAGTTTTCCCTGATGAGGAGATGGAACTGAAAGGATTCGACATACACAGCCTTTTTGATGGTTTTGCCTACAGTTGCTGACTGGACAACTTTATCCACATTGCCCCCATGATCTCTGTAATTCAATTTAGGACATCTTAAAATATTCTTATTTTTTGACATTAGGCACATTCACAATGTTATATGACCTTTACCATAATTTCTACAGCATTTTCATCATCCTAAACAGAAATTCTGTACCTGTCAATAATAATTTCTCATGTCCTGTCTTTCCATTCCTGCCGGATAAGCCCTAATCTACTTTTTGATCTCTGTGGATTTGCTTATTCTGGACATTTCATGTAAAATAGGGCCTTTTGCATTTGGTTTATTTCAAGTGATAATGCTTTTAAGGTTCACCCATGTTGTATTATGAATCAATACTTCACTTATTTTAGTGACTGAATAGTATTTCCTTGTGTGAGTTTGACCTATTTTGCACAACCTTTAAAGGTAGTGAACAATGCTACTATGAATGAGAGTACAAGTGTCTGAGCACCTGCTACCAGTTTCTCTGGGTATGCACCTAGGTATGGACTTTCTGTGTCACGTGGCAATTCTCTGTTAAGCTTTCTGAGAAACCATCACACTATTTTCTGCCAGCCCTCACACCACTTTGTTCTTGCTGTCATGTTCCTTGCTACCCACCAAAATGTTAAGATTTGTTGAAGATTTTTGTTCAAGATGGCAGCTGAAAACAGTTCTGAGGAATCTCAGAACTGAAGGTTATTATGATAGAACCTCAGGACCTTGGGCCAGTGCAGCCACTGGAGACCATCTTTACCATTACTCTAGGCCATCATCTGAGATCAGCACATTCTTCTCCAGACCAGCCTAGAACTCCCCACACCACCCAGCAGCCAGCCTGCCTATGCATTGCTCCCTGTGATAGCCCTACGCATCCACCAGATGTTCCTGGCATCAGCCAGCAGCTGTCTGCCCTTGTGGGGCAACTCTACACAGCCAGAGGCGGTCCATGGGCACCTCACTCCTGGCAATAGCCAGGGGGCTGTCCTTCCCAGCACAATCCTCACCACAACAGCCAGCCTCCCCTCCCCCCACCCTGCACATCACCCCCCTACAACATCCAGGGGCCCTTCCACAAGCACATAGCTCAGGGGAAATCCAGGGGACCATCTACCCAGATCTCCCTGCTATAGCCAGGGGCCTGTCCACTGAGGCACCTGGCTACAGCCAGGTGCGCCCCCCTCCCCACCCCGGTGCTTCCCATGACAGCCATTACCTCATTCTAGGTGACAGCTAAAGGCCTACCTTCCCAGTCTGTACTCCCCATGCTAGCCAGCCCTGCACACACCCTTGCTGGAGTCCCATACTCCATGTGTGCCCTCACCCATAGCTTCCGACATGCCAGTCACCAGGCCTGGTTACCAACGGGACCCTCCGAGAACAAGACATTTGCCTGTACAACCAGGAGCATCACTGAACCGTTGGCTTGACTGAACTCAGTCACCCTGACTGCAGGGAGGGGCTGCCTGCAAGAGATGCAGGACAACAGGATACGAGGCTTTGGAGGTGGAGACCTCTCACAATTAATACAGAAGGGTAATGGCTTTTGAAAACGTTTTCTTTATTTTTATTTTTCCCCTTATTTTTGGACTTTGGCCTCTTTCAATGGTCTTATACTGCTATACTGATATTTTTTCCTCCAATTGATTTTTTCCTAGTTTTATTTCTTTGCTTTTCTAATCCCGGCTTATGTGGTAGTGGGGAATTGAACTCAGGTACTTAGCATTTGCTAATATAATTGAATACCCCTCTAGATCACAACACTTTCAGTGTACTGTGGTCCTCAGTTACTACCATACTCCAAGCAAGGACTGTTACCAATGGAACTTGGATGCTGTTGAACTGCTTTTAATGCCTGAAATCTGTTTGCTTTTGATCCATTTGATTCATGGTGAATTCTGCTGATGAGTCTTTTTTGGCTTCTTGTTACTGTGTTGTACTCATCCAAAAGTTTTAAATACCTACATGTGGTTATCCTTTGTATATCAAATGGTCTTACTGAGATCAGAATAATGACATGAAAGACCTGAAAATCAGTTAACTAATTTGACATTGTGAATTGTAAATTCTGTTCAGTGATAAAGCAGATTGATTGTTATGGTTGCAGAAGATGGCATGAATGCTCATACTTCCCAAGATGTGAGAAGACCAAAAAGGGAAAAAAATATGGAACTGAAATAAATTTGGCCCAAACAAACTTCCGTAGTTGAGTGGCAAATTTGGCCCAAAGTAGCCTTTATAACGAGTAAATGGTAACCTAATGTGGTGTGTAAGTAAATCGTAAACTAATCTAAGAATTTTCTCTCTTAACTATCTGAATCTCAGCTAATCACAGCAGTTGATTTTCAGCCAATCACAGACTGCCAACTGTTCATTATGAGTCAAATGCTAATTGAAGCCAATCAGATTGCTTCTATATATTGCTTTTATTTCTCTGATTCTAATACAACTTGTATGTGGTGGGATGGGGAGCTCTGAGCTATTTTTGTCCTATAATGCTATTTGGTTCTAAAACTTCTTTCCTGCTCAAGTAAAATTTGCAAATTTAACTAGACTCAAGGCTTTTCACAGTGTTTTGCATGTACGATAGCACTTATAACTAATTCTGCTATTCATAATATTTTTCTGAAGATATTTCTTCCCATCTACTATAATTTCTTTTCATCCTGAAGAGTTTTCCTGTTATTTATTTAGTATACATATGCAGGGGGCCAATTATTTCTGTTTTTTTTTTTTAGATAATTCCTTGCATTTTGTCTTTACAGTTGGAGGATATTTTTGCTGAATGTGATACATTTTATTGATGTTTTTAGTAATTTTACAGTTATTTTATATCTTCTAGTCTCCATTATTTTATATTTTTAATGTGTGATTATATCAAATTTATTAACACATCCAACATCCTATTTATCTATGATTCTTTATGATAAGACATTTGAAATTTACTCTTACAGTTATTTGGAAATGTTTAGTGCATTATTATTGACTATGGTCACTCTGCTGTGCAATTGATTTTAAAATACATTCTTCCTGTCTCAAATTTTGTACCCTCTCAGCCAAATCTGTTCTCTCTGGTTCTCCCACTCTCCAGCCTCTCGTAAGCATCAGTGTTTTGCGTAAGAAGTTGCGCTTTAACCAGATGGTTGTTCCTCCCCATGTAAACCACTGCTGTTCTCTTGTTTATTTTTTTCAATATTTGGTGTTTAATGTTGTCTTTTTCATGGTACTAGGAATTGAATCCAGGCATTAACATGAAGATAGATCTCCAACCAATTTTTAATTTTTTTCTTAATTTGAGAAAAGATATCACTAAATTGCCTAGGCTGGGTTGTATCTTGTGACCCTCCACCCCAGCCTCCTGAACTGCTGGCACTGTACCAAACCATTATCAACCTTCAGTGGTATGATAGGTATGCTTGGCATGGCCTCGTCATGCCTATTCTGCCTTGCTTTCTTTGATCCTCTTCTACATGCAAATTTTTACATATAATCAGTTTGTGAAGTTTTTGTCCGTTTTTTCTTCAGATAACTTTTTCATCCCATTCTCTATTTTGCTCTGGAATATTAATATCATTCATATTTTAAAAGGGTGTTATCTATCAGTTCGTTGAAGTTCCATTTATTTATTTTCAAAATTTTCTCTTTATCGGCACTTGGTAACTTTATTGGTTTATTTGGTCACATACCCTTCTTTGTTACCTCTATTCAGCTATCAAACCTTCCTAGTGAATTTTTAAAATTCATATATTGTATTTTCTAGTTCTGGAGTTTCTATTTTGCTCTTTTAAAATAACTTCGACATTTATGTTTTGGTATTTTTAACTTTTTATTTATTGCAAATATCTAGGTTTACCTCATGACAGATTTGTATGGTGACTAATTTGAAAATACTCAGTGCACACTGCACGAATGTATGGGTGTGTCACACTAAATCCCGTCAGGATAGACAATCTATATGTGTTAATGAAAACAAATAAAATAAAAAAGTCAATGCAAATTATTTGTCTGCTAGCACCAGTGCTTCCTCCAACTGTAATTATTTTTTATTAGTAGCGCTTTGCAATAGACAATAGTTACAGTGTACTTGAGATATTGGTGCACATCATCACCATGTTCACATGTTCATTCCCCCTCTTTCCTACCCTCCTGTCCTCTCCCACATTCTCTGTCCTTTCTGTGCATCCATCTGTCCCCGTGGTTCCTGCTATCTCTCTTGCATGGTCTCATTGCACAATTACACTGTGAGTTTCTCATCAAAGAAATCGTGCAGTGTTTAGTCTTCTGTGACTGGTTCACTTCACTGAGCACAATGGTCTCAAGGTGCATCCGTTTTTTAAAAAATATAATCAAATTTATCTTTATGGCTGAGTAGTATGCCATTGTGTGCATACACCACATTTTCTTTATCTATTGATCTATTGCTACATCTTCCATAACTTAACTACTGTGAATTGTGGTCCTCTAAACATGGGTATGCATGTTTCTCTGTCATGCAATACTTTTAACTCTTTTTGGAAAGATACACAAAGGAACATAGCTGGGTCAAATGGAATACCTCATTTTAATTTTTTGAGGAATCTCATTGCTCATTTTCATAATGATTGTACCAGTTCACAGTCCCACCAGCCATGGAGAAGGGTTCCTTTTTCAGCACAGCCTTTTCAGTATATACTGTTTTATTAAGTTCTTGATAGCAGCCATTCTGATTGGGGTAAGATGGGGCCTCAGTGTTGTTTTGATTTGCATTTCTCCCATGCCTAAAGATATTGAGCATTTTCAGACACTTTTATTAGCCATGTGTACCTCTTCTTCTTCTGAGATTTGTCTATTCATTTCAATTGCCCATTTGAGTCTTTTATTTTGTGGGATCTGATTTTTTCCAATTCACTGTATATTCCAGGTATATTAGCACTCTTTCCGGGTAGTAGATGGCAAAAACTTTCCCCATGCTGTCAGTTTTCTCTTCACGTTCTTGTTTCTTCTCTTTGCTGTGGAGAGTTGTTTTGTATTTGATGTAGTCTAAGTTGTTGAATCTTATGCAGTGGGTGTTCTATTGAGAAAGTCCTTGCCTACTCCTATATTTTCAAGAATTTAACCTATTTTCTTCTCTAGAAGGTTCAGTGTTTTTGCTTTAATATATAGATCTTTGATCCATTTTTGTTTGAATTTACTACAATAAGACATGTATGGGCCTGGGTTCAGTTTTCTTCATATGAATAACTAGTTTTTCCAGCATCATTTGTTAAAGAGGCAGTCTTTTTTCAGTATGCATTTTTAATCCTATTGGAGTATATCAGAGGGGTACGGGTGGTTGAGGCTGTCTCTACATCCTCAACTTCTTTCTATTGATCCACCTGTCTCTTTTTGTGCCAAATATTGGATTTTTTTAATGATATAACTTCATGTCCAGAATTGTGATGCTACCTCCTTTTGGCTTGTTCAGGAGTGCTTTCACTATTCTAGGTCTTTTTTGGTTCCACGTGAATATTTAGATTGATTTTTTCCAGTTCTGTGAAAAATGCTGTAGGTATTTTGATAGAAATTACATTGAATCTGTAAATAAGGTTCAGCAGTATTGTCATTTTGGCAGTGTTGATTCTGCTTATCCAGTAACTGGAGATGTGTTTCTATTTTCCTATGTTCACAATAATTTCTTTCCTTTCCTTTCCTTTTTTCTTTTGAGGCAAGGACTCACTCTGTATTCCAGGCGAGTAATTTTTTTTCTTAGTGTAATATAATTTTCATTGTAGAGGCCCTTCATTTCCTTGGTTAGATTTATTTATAGGTATTTAATTTTTTGTGGAGCTACTGAAAAGGAGATTCTTTTCCTCATCTTTTTTTTTTATCAGTGATTTCATTGTTCATGTATAGAAGTGCTAGTGCATTTTTGTTAAAATGTATCTGGAAACATCTGAATTTGTTAATTAAAGGTCTTTTGGAGGATTTTTTGGGGTCTTCTGTGTAAAAGATCATTTCATTTGCAAATCAGGATAGTTGAACTTCTTCCTTTCCCGTATGTGTTCCCTATTTCACTGTCTGGCCTGATGGCTCTGGCTCAGGTCTCAGGAACTACATTGAGTAAGAGTCGTGAGAATGGATGCCCTTGTGTTTTTTTCTGAGTTAAGAAGTACTTTAGATTTTTACCATTTAGAATAAAGCTGGTGGTAGATTTGGCCTAAAAGGTTTTTATTATGTTGTGATAAGATCCTTCTATACCAATCTTATCAAGGTTTTTTATGATTTTTTTCTGTTTTTCATATCTATCTATATCTATCTATCTATCTATCTATCTATCTATTTATCTATCTATATGATACACACGTTTACAGTGTACTTGAGTATTTTGTGCACATATATATGGCAACAAAATTACAGTCTCTTTCCCCTTTGATCCTTTTGTAACTCCCACCCCACTCCCACTCTCACCCCTGTTTGGTTCTTTTTTTTCTTCCATGTCATCTACCTTTCTCTTTCCCACCCTCTCATGTTCTTTCCCTTTCTCACTCTACAAAATCTATCTTCTTTTTATTCCATGTCTCCTACGCTTTTTATGGTTTTCTCATATTAAAGAAACCATATTTTGTTTAGTTACTTGGGTCTGATTCCTTTTGCTGAGCATAATGGATTCAAGGTGCATCCATTTTCCTAAAAATGACTCAACTGTGTCATTGCTAAAGGCAGAGTACTACTCTATTGTGTACATACCGCATCTTCTTTATCCCGTCATCTGTACTAAGGCACATTGACTTCTTCCAAGATTTGGCTACTATTAATTGTGGTGCCATACAAAAAACATTCAAGTTATCATTGCACTAATCAGATTTCTTAGGCAAAGCTTATATCAAAGACAGAATGAATGAATCTCTATACAAAATGAACTTAAGTCTATATCACAAAGTATATTTCACATAAAAAATAGATATAATGGCTTACTTAGTTATTTCAGAATTTTTAGAAAGTACTTTAAGACAAATGGATGTCGAGTTTTGTCAAACGCTTTTCCTGCAGCTATTGAGATGATCGTGCGATTTTTGTCCTTGCTTTTGCTTATGTGTTACATTACATTAGTTGTTTATATGTGTGGAGCCATCTGTGAATCCCTGGAATGAGGCCAACTTGATCATGATGTGTCAGGTGTTTAAGGATTTGTCACATTCTGTCTCAAGTGTCTTGTCTAGGATTTTTGTATTTATGTTCATTGAGGAGTTTGATTTATAGTTTTCTTTATTTATTGTTTCTTTGTCAGGTCTTGGAATAAGGATAATGTTAGTTTCCCAAAACGGGTTTAGCGGTGTTCCTTTTCTTTCAGTGTCCTGAAAATGGTTGAGAAGTATTTGTATTAGCTTCTCCCTAAATTTCTGTTAAAATTCTGCAGTGAATCCATCAGGTCCTATACCTTTCTTTGTAGGTAAGCACATTATTACTACTTCAATTTCATTACTTTTTATGGATCTATTTGGGGCATTTATATCTTCTTGATTTAACTTTGGAATCTTTATGTGTTATTGTGGTTTGGATTTGGAATGTTCCCCCACAAGTCTCATGTATTTGGATGTTATGGATTATTTATAAAATCATGGGTGATTAGGAGATGGGAGCCTTGCCCAAAGGGTTGGATTATGGGTGTGTGGTGGATTAAAATTTTGTTGTGGAAGACAAGCATTTAGTAGATTATATATTATAGATTACAGGTGTGTGGTGGATTATGAGCTTAAACCTGGAAGGTACAGAACACTGAGGCGGACCCGGAAGGTGCAGATCACTGAGACAGGATGTGGAAGGGTGTGTGCTACTTTCTCCCTTCCTTCTGGAACTTGGCTTCTTGTATGGAATGCAATAAGGAGCTGCCTCCACCTCTGCCTCCGCCATGTGCTTTCACTCTTGCTAGCCACTCATGAGTGGACTGTGACCTTTTGAAATTGTGAACTAAAATAGACTTTCCTTTCCCTGATGGGTGCATGTCAGATATTTTGTCACAGCAATGAAAAAATAGCTAAGACATTTGTGTAGGCCATTTGACATGATTCAAAAATACAAAATAATTCAAATAATTTCTTGCATACCTTCAGATCATAGTAGAGTAAGAGTAGAAATTAATAGCAAATGATATTACAGAATCTATACAAATGTATGGAGGTTAAATGATATATTATTGAACAAACACTGGGTCACAGAAGCAACTGAGGAAAAAAGAAAAAATTTCCTAAAGTCAAACAACAATGGGAACACATTGCACCAAAATCTCTGGGATGCAATGAAAGTAGCAATAAGAGGGAAATATATAGCTCTGAAAGTACATGTTTTTTAAAAAAACAAAGTGATTCCAAATAAAGAACATAATGCTGCATTTTAAGACTGTAAAGGAACAGGAACAACTCAAACCAAAAAGTAGTAGAAGGAAAGAAATTATAAAGATCAGACAGAAGTTAATGCTATTAAAACAAAAAAAATTACAAAATGTCACTGAATTAAGAAGTTGGTACGTGAAAAGGATAAATAATATTAGCAAACTCCTAGCCAAATTAACCAAAAGAAAAAAACCCATATTAGTATCACCAGAATTGAAAAAATTGAAATCACAACTACTGAACTCCAGAGGATTATCAGGAACTGTTTTGCAAACTTACACTCTAACAAATTGGAGAACCTGGAAGAAATCAACCTGTTCTACTACACTCTGCAGCACAGATAGTCCAAAACAGGCTATCTTCAGACACTGGGACACAAGATCACCGTCTGTGTCACCATTACAGCTTGAATGAAATCAGCAGTAATCTTGTAATCTAAGACTAACAAATTATTAACAAGACTTAAAAGAGACGTTAATACTACAATTATAACAATATTAATAATTGTGTACAAATTTTTCAATGTATGTATCTATATAACCCTAAAATTGACTTATCAAAAGGGTCCTGTAGCATCATCAATATTACAGTAAAATAAACATTCATAATGCTTACCTATGTTGAACCAAACCGTTAAAAGTTAGTGTTTTTAGTATATTCAAACTGCTGTGTTATCATTAACAGTAGGATAGAGATCAGCAGCAATAGTAACCCTTGGAGTATAGCATCTATTGACATATCATAATAAGCAGTAAATTCTCATAACCTTTCCCCTCCCACCATTAGACATGTGATCTATACTTTTAATGGAGGTTTCTGTACAAACCCTCTAGTAGCATATTAGAGAGGCCTACTAAAAGTAATACATCTTCAACAGTGTTGACAATAGAAGTTAATTTGCATTGATGTCCCATGTCTAATTAAATAGCAAAATGTGATTCATTCCTGGAAAGCCAAACCATATAATGGTATGTTATCAATGGTGAATACTACGATTAAGTAACAGTAATGAGGGCAGGGAGAGAGAGACCTAGGACACAGAGAAGGTCATCCTTGAATGTGGGGAAGGAAGAGGGAGAGAATAGAGAATGGAGAAAAGTGAGATAATACTTTAGCCCAAGTCTAGAAGAAAGCAATTACACTAGAGCAACAGTAACAGATGAAAAAGAAACAGGGAAAGAGAGGGCAAAATAGAGGAATAATGACTCCAGGGTTTATAAAAAGGTTTTTCAAGAAAGGTACAAAGATCTACTTGTGGTAGAAAGTACCAAACCCAGCAACGATGAGTAAGTTCAAATCAGAACTAAAAGAGGAAAACAAACAAACAAAAACAAAACAACAAAAACAACAACCTCCCCACCACCCAACTAGTCCAAAATACCCAGAGGGAACAACTACGACTAAAGTGAGCTCAAAGTCCAGTTTTCCTTACTTGTTTGGACGGGAGGTTTTTGTTTAGGTCCTGCTGTTGTTTGGCAATTTTATGGCACCTTTGTGTGGTAATTACAGCAGCTTGCAGGAGCCGGTTAAACCACTGGTCCAGGTCTAGCGGCTCCACTGCTTCAGCTGGCTGGAAGGCTGCTCAGCCTGTGCTCATCCCTCACTCGATGCTTCATCTGCACTCTCCAGTATCTGAGAGATCACCCGTTTGGATAGTTGGGCCTGGTTGCTGTCCCAGTCAGAGGCACCGCACCACGGCATCCTTTCCACTCTATCTCAGCATTCTGACTGGGTCCATGTGGAGCTTACTTCCTGGAGTTCCTGCTCCTGCCATCTTGACTGGAAGCCCTCCAATTTTGTCTCAGCTTATGATAAGTCTCATTTGCTTAGTTTTTCTTTGTTTTGAAAATGTATTCTTTTATTTGAGGTTCTTTAATAATGCCAAATAAGTTTGGTTTGTATGTTGGAAATTTTAAGTATTAAATTTTGAACAGTTGGGATTCTATCAAATTTCTACAAGGAGTATTCTTTTCTTTGTTTTATCATGAAATTTCCTTAGCTGGATTCAGCCTCAGAGTCTCTTGAATGGTAATCTTGTGCTTGGTTTAATCTTTTTGTCTTTGGTTGAGAAACTTTGATTCTCCTTCATGCATGCATAGTTCAGGAGTGAGTTAGAGATATGAATAGAAAAAATTTGAGTGTCCGCTCTCTGGCTTTTCCGTTTCATGAAGCCACTCACGGCATTAAGCAGCCGTATTTTTCTTATCTATTCTATGGTTTCTCTTTTCACAGGGAATGTGATCATTTGGCAAACTAGTATTATGTGCCATTTGTTAAAATATCTGTATGTTTAATGTAAAGTAGTACGTATAAATCACTGGTAAAATAGATACATTTGGAAAGGATTTTTGTATTGATATGTTTCTCTCCGAGAGTTTATGAAGAGATTTCTAAAAGAAGCACAGAGAAAGAGAAATTAAAGACACGTTTTCATTCTTTGTTGGTTTACCAACTCTAAGGCAGGAGTAGCAGGCAGATGGAACATTGAAATTCAGTAACTGACTTTCAATTTCACAGACCATAATTCTGAACTGACAGGAAGCAACGGGACTTAGGCTGAGGCCCTTTGGTGAAGAGGGACCAGCAATTATGTGGGGTGCTGCATGTTCTACTTTTGTTTGCTAAATAATAGGGCACTCTAGGGTGTTCTCATAATTACATCATGGTCATTCACTCAGTGCACTTCACTTACTACCGACCTTGAACATTTTGACTTGTTTCTAGCCAGGTAAATGAAAATGATTGGAGAAAATAATAACCCTCAATTGTATAAAACCCTTAGGAAAAATTAGTTTTATTAACCTGAAATCTGAGTCATCACACAGGCACTGGTTTTGAAAGATGTCCTATAATTTAGTTTTACAGAAGAGCTTTCTCTTTGTTGTTTGTAAATTAGCAGCAAGGTAACCGATGTAGCAAAGGGACACTGAAGAAAGAAGTTTGGAAGAAAGAATAATTTTATTATTATGCTTTCATTCTTCTTAATCATCTCCTCCATTAGCAAAAGTCCCAAGGATAGGAAGACAGCAATGACATATGACAGAAGCTTTTGAAGTGTCAGTGAAAGGTGAAGTGAAAGGTAGTTTGCTGCATGTGAGATGGAACAGGGGCAGCAGCGCATTGAGAGATTAGTGTGAGGATGGAATATATATATATATATATATATATATATATATATATATATATATAAAATAGATTTCTTTGTGTGTCACTACCTTGGAATGGGAACAATTACTTTGCGAAAAGATTTTTTACTCCATCACTTCTATTCTCCTCAGAGGACAATGAGGCAGGTTAACACAGCCCATAGGTCTGAGGAAAGCATTTATAGCTATGAGACTGCATTTACCTATATATAAATTAGACTGCTTTAGCCTGAGCTTAGTGATCCTTCACTGTAGCTGACAAAACTTCCAATGTCTGTTTTACCCCTTGTCCTTTTCTTCAACCCTACCACAGTACTCTATTGGAACTTTTACCCTGCAGAACATTTAAAATTTGCAGTTGTTTACAAAATTGGTAAACAATTCTATTGGCAAACTGTATATTTCATAGTAGACAAATCTTAGCTTGAATGCTAATTATTTATGTCTATACTCTCTAGCTGTTCATCTAAAACTGAATCATGTTGGTGAAACTCTATTATTACAAAGTGCTACTGATATTGAACTCTAAATGTGAAGGTGGAAGATTATTTTTTAATTCATTGATTAATCACTTACAGATTTGGGAAATCTGGGATAATTGGTAGCGGAACAGAATGAATTGAAAGTTGCACAATGAAGGGGGCAGAGTTTAGATGGCGATGGCGTAGGATTGCTTCATCAGTGGCTCTGCATGAACTTAGCTAGATTCAATTGAGATTCAGTAAAGGAAATTCCTTTATAGCTTAGCTTAGCGAAGCAGAGGGACAACAGAATCTGTACATTTTGGTAGAGAAGTGGAAAGACTGAAAGGAATTCAAGCTAAATTCCAGTATATATATAAAAAAAGACTCCTGTGAAAACATGAAAAATTGGTTTGAACATTATGAGGTCAGATTATTGGATCTTGTAGATAAGGCTGGAAAATTGAACTGTGTAGTTGGTGATGACCAAAACCAAAATGGACTTAATTGATATTTACAGAGTATTTCATCTGGCATCATCAGAATAGACATTTTTCCAGAAAAACAGGGGATCTTTTTTTCCAAAATAGACCATATCCTAACACACTGCAGAGGAATTGAAATAATTTCTGATGTACTTACATATCATAGCATAATAAAAATAGAAATTAATAACAAAGAAACTACAGAGACTATGCAAATGCTTGGAGACTAAATAACTTATTATTGAAAAAAACAATGGAACACAGGGGAGAAATTATGGAAGAAATAAACTTCCTAAAGTCAACAACAACAGAACCACATAATATTAGAGCCTAAGGGACACAAAAAAGCAATACTAAGAGAGAAACACAGCTGTTTATGCAGATGCTAAAATTAGCAATTGCAAATAAAGATTTATTGATACACTTCAAGGTTGTAGCATAACCAGAATAATCTAAATCCAAAACTAGAAGAAGAAATATATACAGATCAGAGAGGAAATTAATAAAACTGAAGCTAAAGACCAATGAATCAAAGAGCGAGATCTTAGAAAGGATAAATAAGTTTTATAATCTGTATCCAAACTAACCAAAGAAGGAAAGAAAAAAATTCCCATAAGTGTAATTAGAAATGAAAAAGGTGAAATTATAATGGACTCGGCTTAAGTTCAGAAGATAATAAGGAACAATTTTGAAAATGTACAATCCAATCAATTGGAGAATTTGAAAGAAATATATAAATTTCTAGATACGTATAAGATACTAAATTGAATCAAGAAGACATAAAAACCATGCATAGACCAATAGCAAATTTGTAAATAGAGGCAGTAATAAAGCCTCTAGCTACAAAGAAGAGTTTAGGACCAGACAGATTCATTGTAGAATTCTACCAGTATTTCAGAGAAGAATTATTACCAATACTTCTCAAACTGTTTTACTAAATTGGAAAAGAAGGAGTATTGCCAGCTCTTTTCAAGAAACTGGTGTTACTCTGATTCAAAAACCAGATGAAGAATTGATAAGGACAGAAATTTGTAGACCAATCTCCAGAATGAATATAGATACAAAAATCCTCAATAAGATACTGAAGAACAGAATCCAACAAATTATTAAAAAGATCATACACCATAATAAAGTTGACTTTGCCCCAGGGATGCAAGGATGATTCAACATATGTCAATCAATTAATATAACACACCACACAAAAACAGGGACAGAAATCATATGATTAGAGCCAACTAGAGTCAATAGTGCTCAGTGAAATGGACCAAGTACAAAAGACTGACTATATAGGTAACTGTCCTTTTTAGGAAATACACAAAAATAATGATATGGAAAGGCCCCAACTTGAATGATAGGGTAGAAAGAGGCACTGTTCAGGTAAGAAAGGGGTGAACCTCTGAAAAAGGGGTGGACATAGGCACACACTAATTCCCATACACCATGGTTCTACTGTGTTACTGATTTGGAATTCATGTATTTACAAAAAAATGTTAAATTTTATGTTATATGATTTTTAATTTTATTTTGGTAAAATAATAAAATAAAAAATCATATGATCATCTCTATAGATGCATAAAAAGTCAGTGACACAATCCAACATCCATTCATGATAAAAAGAAACCATGTGGGCAATAAGTACAGGTGTATCTTACTTCATACTGATAGAAACCGTTTATGCAAAATCTACTGCAATATTGTAGTTAGTGGTGAAAATCAAAAGCATTTCCCTTAAGTCGGTAACCAGACATGGCTATCCACTTTCACCACTTCTGTTCATTATAGTAATCCAAACCTTAGCCAGAACAATCAAGCCAGAGAAAAAGAAATAAAGAGAATATGTATTGGAAAGGAAGAAGTTAAATTATCCTCATTCATGAATGACATGATTTTGCACATAGAACTCACTAATAAAAAGCTGAGAAGAATAATCCCATTTGCAATAGCTACTCAAATAATAAAATTCCTAGAATAAACCTAATGAAGAAAGTGAAGGAACTCTACAACACAAATTTTCTTGTGCTAAAGAAAGAAATTGAAGAGGACCTTAGAAAATGGAAAGACATCCCCTGTTCCTGAACAGGCAGAACTAATATTGTCAAAATGGCATACTTACAAAACAAATATATAGATTCAATACCATTTCTATCAAAATACCACCATTTTTTTCAGTACTTAAAAAAATCCTTTCATATGGAACCAAGAGACCCAGAATGGTCAATGCAATCCTCAGCAACAAGACAAAAGCAGCTACTATCACAACTTTGGGCATCAAGTTATATTAAAAACAGTGATGAAAACCATATAATATCAGCATGAAAACAGAGTGGTCAACCTACAGAAGAGATATGACAGTGTAGACACAACCTGAATTACGCTCGGCTATATGATTTTCGAGAAAGGGCCCAAACACAGTGCAGAAAGAATAGCCTCTTCAAGAAACGGTGCTGGGAAAACTGGTTATCCACATGAAGAACGCACACTCGCCATCATGTTGTAAAATCAAACAAAAGTGGATCAAAGACCTAGATATTAAAACAGAAAAATCGGGGGTGGAGTCAAGATGGCCACAGTGAACAATTCTTTCATTAGTGGCTGGCTCTGCGTGATTCATTTGGAAGACAGAATTTAAAGAAATAAAGAAATTCTTTGTATTCCTTAGTCTAGGAAGGCAGAGAGTCTGTGGAACCAGAACTGTGACTATAGGATCAGAGGAAAAGCAGCAAAATTCACCAGCAGAGAAGACACCAGAGGCACAGGTAGTGGCTCCAGAGATGAAGCATTGTGGTCAAGACCATCCTAGTGGACCCCAAGCAGGATGTCCAAGAGCAGCAGACAGGCCCATGCAAGTGCAAACCAGCCCCACTCCCATCCATGGATCACAGAGAAGGCTCAGTCGGCCAGGAATGCAAAGCTGTGAACCAAGGTAGGGAGCAGCAGGGGCTAGAGAAAGCCACAAAGACAGTGACTGTGAGCAGAGGCGCTTGAGCAATTTAAAGGAGCTGCACATCTGTATGGGGCTGAAACACAACCCTGGAGTCTCAGCAAAGATGGCTCCAGTTTGGCTCAGGGCTGACCAAATCAGGCACTATCCCACAGCAGGGAAGGCTGGGAATATAGCAGCCCAGTACATGGAACATCTGGGATCTGTGTGCTGACACAGTGGGGCACCTTGTCTGTGTGGCAAAGGCTGGGAAGCTGTGGGATCCTGACTAGGCCTGGGATGATTGTAGGTAGCAGTGGCTCATACCCCGATAATCTCGATGCTTGAGGCAAGCCCAGCAGGCGTGGGGCCACTCCCTCTTATCTCAGACCTAGGATGGGCCACAGCCCATCATACCCAAATTCCTAATTTTCCCCTGCTTCCAGACCCTTACCAGAAATCACGTGGTCAGGTTTCGAAGACCTTCCCTGCAAATTAGGCTATTTTTAGTCTCCAAAATCCCCCCAATGCGTGTATGACCCTTTCCCTGTTACCTGGTAGACCCACATCCCTTAAACTGCTTACAAGCCTGGCCTTCACCTCCAATAATCGAACTGTTACACTGATTCAGCCTCTCGGATGTGATCCCATCTTACTCACGCTGCTGGAGACCCTGTTTCCCCAGGCTTTGCTGGTTCCTGATCGCCGGTGGCCAACCATGGCCAGGAACCCGCAGACCCGACAGGGAGCTAGTGGTTGATAACAGGACCACTAGGAGGCAATGCTGAGGGAGGGACTGAGGGAAGCTGGGAAAGACAAGGTGAAGGCTCACACCATAGATGGCCTCATCCCAGTTCTATCCCTGGACTTGTTCAAAGCGCACTTCCTTAATTCAGCACCTTCCCCTACATGAAAGGGGAAGGGCTACCTCAAAAGGCATCTGACCCCGTTTGGTACCTTTCCCCAGGGGAGAGGCTGGGAAGCAAGCTGCACATAGCCAAGAGCTCTGGGAAGAGCTGTGGAGGCCCCTCCCCAGCCCCTCCCCTGCACCTGCTTCATCCCAGTCTTTCCCTGGTCACGTGAATAATCCCAAAGCATCCTCCAGTGGGAGAAACTGGGAAGCCAGGGATTGAATGACCTGGAAAACAATCAACCCGGCATCTGTGCTCTGCAGAAAACCCAACATAGAGGAATATTTAACTCAAATAACGCCCCCAACAAGAGACAGGAGTGCAATTAAACAAAGTGAAGCACTGTACTGAAAATCAGCCACAAAACCCCTAAAAGCCCCTTGGAGGTTCAGCTCCAACTAACTCTTATATCTTCCAATAAAAGTGTCTTAGTTTCTTTTTCATTGCTGTGACTCAATACCTGACACCCACAAATTTAGGAGAGGAAAGGTTTATTTTAGTTCAGTTTCAGAGGGTCACAATCCATTCAGGAGTAGCTGGCGGCAATCAAAGTACATGGCAGAGAGAGAGGTGGAGACATCATGACATCACAAACAGGCAGGCAGGTTGAGACTTGTTGAGACTAGTCCAAGTCCTAGTCCTAGTCCTAGTCTTAGTTCACCAAGGAAGGCAGGAAGCAGCTTATACATCCTTCCAGGCCTACACCCGGTGATTACCCCCTCCTGCATCCAGGTGTAGAAGGTGTGGCCACTACACACCGTTAATCCTAACTTACACGCCTATAACCCCCCCCCCCCAGACTAGACCCCAGTCCACCAACATCACATGGTTCCATGGACAATCCATAACATTAAAAATACATGAGACTTTTGGGGGACACTCCAGATCCTAACCACAACAAAAGCGACAGGGAGTTGAGAGGACACAACCAGATTCCGTAGAAAATCCCTAGCTCATCAAAAGAGACTCATTTGGGAATAGAAGAACAGATACATCTACAAAATTTTGCAAACACAATAATCAATCACCTGGAAAGACATAAGGTAGGCTCAAAAATTCTGCTTACCTTTATTAGCTTCAAGGCAAAAATAGATATTATATTCCCCATGTTGATATGTATTTTCAGCTTATGTTAATATCCCACTTTTGAAATATTGACCATTCAATATAAATTTTATTGTCACGTCAATTTCTCCTACGCTCGATATGTAGTAAAAATTTCACATATATTGACCACTTGTTTGCCAAAATAACTTCAAAAATGTTTCTATCTTCAACTTATAAATTAATTTGAATGAGTTTTTAAAATTTTCTTCTATGACTCCTTGTAGTTCAACTCACATATAACTTGCATCTTTCCTCATTTATTTATTTTTGGTTGTGTCCTTACTGTAAATAATATGTATCTCAATTAATTTTAGATTAATATTGCTGATATAAACTACTGTATCTATTGTTAGATAACTCTGATTTACTTTATTTTACCAGAAGATAAGTATCTTTTGCAAGTGGGTCATGCAGTTTCTGCTCATGTAAATCTATGATGAAACTTTAAAAATTCCACTAGTGTAGGTTTGTGACATAATAATCACATTAATCTTGGGGAACTAGTATTTATATATACATATATATATATATATATAGTATCTTAATTATTTTTGACGGCTTCTTCTATCTTATGTTTGAAAGGGTCCATGTTTTCTTGTTATGCATGAAATTTGCCAAATGGTTTCCTAAAATTTTCTTTGAATCCTGTAGGAGGCAATTTTTAGTATCTTGATTTTCCTAAGTCTTCAATACTCATTCTTCTCAGTATTGTTTCCTTTCTTGTGTTCAATTGTTTTTTCAAAGTTTTTTCCCTTTTATTCATCTAGGAATAAACAATAATCTATCCAGACCTGTGTGTTTGAAAACACAAGAGGCTGTTTATTCACTGCTCCCAAGTTTTCTGAGCAGCCTACTTCGAGGGGGAACATGGATAGGCTCCTCACTGGGGATCTTTATTCAAAGACACTGACTGACCTTCTTCACAGTAGGACTTGCACTGGATGTCTTAGAATTGTTTTTCATTTTCTTTCTTTCCATGTCTTCCTTGGTATTTCAGAGTGGATTTGGCAGAGATACTCCGAAGTGATCTATAACAAATAACATTTTGAGCAAAAAGTGAGAAATGGCCTGTTAAATGTTTCTCCTAAAATTCTTCATATATTGTACTCCAACAAAACTCCTTTTACTCCGTAGGAATTTGAGGGAAAAAAAATGTATTAAAATGCAAGATTTAAGTAAATTTTAAGAAGAATTAAAGAAATATGGATGAGAATCATCAAATGAAATAAATTAATTTGATTTTATCTCCTTCCTTTGAAATTTACTGATGACTTATTGAACTTGAAGTAGTTATAAATGTCCATTTTTCTCTAGTGAATACAGTCTATAGAGTTCATTATTAAAAATTCATTTAAATCACACATATATAAAATAAAATTCTTCGGGTTGTAGATGACAGAAAGCCAAACTTAAATTGGGTTAGCCTAAAAAGGTAATGTATTGGGAAAATAGTGGTATTCCAAAAAGCTGTGAAAGAATATTTGGATTAAAGCACAGCAACAGCAGAGTCTGAGAATAATTGGACGCTGCATATTTTTCTGTCATTTGATTTTTCTCTATATATGTCTGGTTAATCTTTTCTAACTCATCCTGGCTTCCTCCACATAGCGGAGAACAAATATCTTGCCAGGTCATAAATTTCACATTTTGTAAGTCTTATTCTCCAGAAGAGACTAAATCTCAGTTTGTGGTGAAAATATTTTAGAGAACTGTGTGGTCTGAGGGGTCAGTAGGACATGTGAACCCAAACTTTCCAATTAATCTTCAATCATTGCCATTTAGATTGAAGCGGGATTGTGGAATATTTTATAATTAAATATGCTTGCCGATTTATAGAATAAATGTAGGATTCTATTTAGGGTAGATGGCAGTACTAAGCATTAATTTTAAAGTACTACTCTGCAGACTAAGTGTCCTATAAATAATTAACTGAAAAGATATTTTTATCTGAATTGCTAACCATTGAAGGATGTGGTACTTATTCTTTTTTGAATAACTTATTTCAAGAGCCCAAGTAATTGCTAATCATCGGGATCATCATCACTACAGATGCCCAAATAATGGCCAGTTATTAAATATTTTAGATGTTACATATTTGATGGCATGATGATTATGATGACTTGACATAAATACTTCAGGAAATTTCATACTGCAATTATTACCTGATGAATATGGGCTATTATTATCATCAGTGATCCACAAGAAATGCGAACAAGAACTTCCAGTGTCATTTTCTATACTATTGTAAATGCAGAGATTTGTTTGGCCATTTACTTTGTCCTGAGGATTTTGCTTCAGATATTTGTATTGTAAATTAAACTATGTACCAAAGGCATTTGGTAGAGGAATGAATAAAACTGCAGTCCCAGAGTTCAAGGTCTTAGAAATTCATTGTGTGTGTCTATTGGGTAGTTTCTTATGAAAAATTGGTACGTGTAAAGTTTATAGTTGAATATCCTACTGCAGAGATGTTGCGTTCACCAGAAATTCACAACCTTTGTGTTTTTGAGATTTGCTTGGAGTAAAAAGTCAGGGTACGTTACTGGATTTTGGGTAATATTTTGCATATGGCGTTAATTTAAAACTATTCTGGGGCAGGCTCTTAAACTTTTTACTTGGACACTGCCTTTTTTCTCTCTGCTGTTAAAAACTAGAGGATCATATTTTCAAGATAGCATAATCCTAAGCTAAAAAGGAAAAACATACTTATTTCTTAAGCCACTACTTATTCCAGAAAAATCATTAAACTGTGCTTCCAGGAACATTTGTGTGGTTTCTCAAAGAACCCTTAAGAGAGACCCTCAAGGAGAAACTATTTTCAACAAAATTCTAAAGAGCTGTTTGCTTATTTTCACTCTTAACATTGTCCCACAAGTTGAGAACTATTTTCTAAGAGGGTACATGAACCCAAAGTTTATAAAGTGGTGTGTGGGAAAGGTACATATGCATTTTCTTCAAAATTCCATTTGTTCTTGATATTTATTCTATTCACTTCACTATCTTTGTGTTGTACCAGTTTAAATGTCTGCAATTTCAGAATTATACATTAAATCATTTCTGTTTGATCTTCAAATTTCCCTCAGGCCAAAGGAGAAGCACAAGTAGCAATATGTATACATTGTTGTCATTTTCTGAAATGTTTGTAGAGATATTTTTGGAAAAAGTGTAATTTGAAAAATTTATGTCGATTATGATTTTATAATGAAACATGTCTTACTAAAAGAAAACTGTATTTATAATACATTTTATTGTATTTGAAGATATATTCTTATCTGAGAAAGAGTTTCAATTTTTTTTTCTCAATGGTACAATGCTTACAATTAAACTTGCTAAAATAAAGATTGTACTGGAGAGCTGCTTATCCCATGGAAGAGAAGAAAATATTCCAAAGAAACTGAGAAGTTAAAGTGAGTCAGAAGGAGAGGGTTAAATATCAAATGATTTCTCTAATATGAGAAACCAAGATAACAATTATTTAATTGAGGGGAATAGTGGGAACTGAAAGGGAGACCGAAGGGTGGGAGTGTTCAAAAGGGAGAGGGGAAGGATTTGTAGTATTGCCACGATATGTATATGCACAAAATGCTCAAGATCATGGTAAACATTATGTATTGCATCTATATGTGTCAGTGGAATGGGAAAAATCAAAAGATGAAATGAAAATTTTTTCTTAGCTTCATATGTGGTAATAATTTACCTTATTTTGTTTTACAGAAAAGATTTTGAAACTGGTATTATGGAATCTGATAAATTAGGGTATGAATATGAGACTGGTGACTTAGAATTTTTAAGAAAGTGTTCAATTCTGTGAGGACCGTATTTAATGATATTATATTGAGTATTAGAAATTTGCTAACAAATTAAACCTCAGGGACTCTTATCACACATACACACAAAGATAACTGAGATGATGGAATTGTAGGCTTGTTGGAATTAATCATTTAACTCTCACTAAATAAAATCACATTGTGCATCCTAAATATATTCAATAAAAAGAAAAGTTCTATTTCATAAAAAATTAAAGTGCATATCTTAATATAGAGGTGACAAAATAAAATTTTAAATTATTTATTAGAGACTTTTAAGCAATAAACTGGTAGTTACATGTGTTTCATTTACTTTACATAATACGTAAAATTTACACAAAAAGTCAGGAAAGTAATGATAGCACCTGTGGTTTTTGTTGCTGGGACATAGTGCCTGATATCCACAGCTGAAGAGGGGTAAGGTTTACCCTGGCTCACATTGTCAGGAGTTCTCAGTCCATTCCTTGCTATCCAGCAACTTTCGGAAGGGTCTAATGAAGAACAGTCATTCACAGCATCTCAAGGGGAAGGATCAGGCAGTGGAGAGAAACCAGGGCAAGAGTATATGCCTAAAGACCTCACCATCAGTAATCTACCACAACCTTAAAAATTTGCCTATCCCAATCAGGCCCCATCTCCTAATGGCAAGTGAAATGAACAGATAATCTAAATCATTGAAAAGCACACGAGGCTTTTGAGGGACATTCCAAATAATAACAATAACATTCCTTCTCTGACCCCCAGAAGTCTTATGACCACCTCCTTTTGCAAAATATATTTAGTCCATCTCTAAGAGTTGCCAAGGTCTTAACAATTCTAGCACTGCTATAAAGTTCAGGTCTAAAGCTATCTCTGGAACTCAAGGCAAACTTGTAGCTGTGAGACTATGTGAAAATCAAAGAAAAGTTAAGTATTTCCAACATACAATGATATAGGTTAAACATTCCCATTCCCAAAAAAGAGGAACAGGAGAATAGAAAGCAATCAGACCAAAAGCTGGACTGAAAGACACCAGGGAAAATGCTAAATCATGTTGCTCTGTTAAATCCTGTGTATCCATGTCTGGTATTCAGGATAAGCTGTGAAGACATGTGAACTTCCTAGGCCTGGGCTGGCCCCACCCCTGTGGCATTGCCTCTGGCTGAAAACTCAATGGCCTCTCATTTGGGATGGCTCCACTCATAGTCTGTGGCCTTCCTCTGTGGGCTACCCACGTTCTTGGCCTCTCCTACTGTGGGGGTTTCTAGTGCACCTTCGGCTTCCCTTTCACAACTTCATATACTACCCTTTCGGGGGACAATCTCCGGGCCTCCAAGCAAGGCCTTCCTCTGAAATCCTGGTGGACGCCTCCACAACACTGCGTGCAACTCTCTCATTCCGCTTTCCTGTGAAATCAGCACAATATGATTGTACCAAAACCTGCCACTAGATTGAACTGTAGGACTATGGCTATGACAGCAACCTCTGAGATGTTAGATGGCTGAACTCCTTTTGCATTCACATTTCTGGTGGCCTTGCAGGATGCCCTGAGACTCTCGTTTTAAAAGAAAGTCTTGTCTTTCCACCCTTGAGTGGATAAAGAGTGGCATCTTACTGATTTCTGAGATGTCCTCAAGGCGTCTGTTTCCCGTTCCTGATTCCAAGTACTTGATTTTTTTTTTTTTCATGCTAATCTCTTCAACAATCACGTATTCCTTTGCTCCAATGTTGCAGTCTCTCATTCTGGCAAAACTGTAAACTTTTTACACCTTTTTCCTCTTCCAGTTTTGATTGGCAACTTAGGGCTGGCTAAAAATTCAAGCAGTACTCAAGTGACAGTCTGAACATTGGGTTACATTGAAATTTTATCCATCTGCTTAATTAGTCCACTGCCATTGATTTCATTTTTTTAGGACAGGGCCAAAATGCTGTCATACTTTTTGTCATAGCATAGCACATGTAGTTTCTGGACCAGTTGCAAATAGATTCCTCCTTCTAAGTTGGGACCTAAATTGGCCTTTACAATCCAAAGTTATATATATTTGGTTTTCTGAGCTTGACTCAGAATCTCCCATCAACCTTGGCTTGCATCATTTTCTCTGGTATCAATTTCTGTCTTAGTTACTTTTTCACTGCTGGGACACAATATCTGACATGTACAACTTAAGGGAGGTAAGTTTTATTTTAGCTCACATTTTCAGAAGTTCTCAGTCCACTCATGGGTGACCAGAAAAGGGTGGGAAGAGTCTAATGTAGAACAGCCACTCATAGCATCTCAATAAGAAGAAGCATTGGGGACAATGCAGGACCAAAGTGTATCCTTGCAGGTCACACCTTTGGTAATCTGCCACACTGTGTGCATAATACCACACCTTCAGTAATCCCCCTCTCTCAGTAAGTTCCCACCTCCTAATAGTAGGTAAAACCAACAAGTACTCCACAACATGGAAAAACACATGAGGCTTTTGGGAGGCATTTCAGATCCAAACCGAAGTAGTGACAATAATACTACTATATTTACAATGACATACTAACTCATTGACTTACATATTTAGCTTCAAACATTAGAACTGAATTAACATCTCATCTTTACAACTCGACATTTGCCCTACAAAAGACTGAATCTTTAGATGGAACTGAGCTTCTGCGTTTGATTATACTCATTTATTTCAGCACCAATTATCAAGGCATTATATATATATATATATTCAAAATTACTATCTGTTCCCCTCCTCCTTTTTCCCCTCCTGCAACTTCCATCACCCTGCCTGACTCCCAACATTGCATGGATTTGGTTTTATACCTGTATTCTGGGTTTCTCATATTAGGAAACCATGTGATATTTACCCTGCTGAGTTTTGCTCACTTCATTTTAAATTATTTTTTATTTTGGTAAAAAAATTCACATGAGATAAAATTTAACATTTTTTGTAAATATATGAATTCTAAATTCTGTAACAAAGAAGAACCATGGGGAATTAGTGAACGTCTGTGTCCAGCCCTTTTGCAGAGCTTCACCCCTTTCTTATCTGACCTTTGCCTCTCTTTCTACCCTGCCATTTATGTTGGGGCATTTTCATATTATTATTTTTGTGCATTTCATAAGACAGACACCGATCTACACTCAGTCTTTTGTGCTTGGTTTAGGAGGATAGATTGCTATCAAATAAATCACCATTAGTGATTGCTAATGAAACAAAGAACATGATGCTAGCGAACCTCTTTGATTCTAGGAGCTTCTTTTTTTCCCCCGTTTTATTGATATGTATTAGTGCAAAATTAAAGGTTTACAACGAAGTTTAGCATTTTGTGCACCTACATATCTTGTCAAGGTGATAAGGACTTTCCCACTCTCCTTTTGTCCCTCCCCTACCCACCCCTCCCTCCTGTTTCACTTTGTTTTTCGTTTTAAGTTCCAGAATAGTTGTGATCTGGGACTCTCATGTCAGAGAGACCATTCGATATTTCACCTTCTGCTTCTGACTCACTTCACTGAGCATGACGTTCTCAAGCTTCTTCCATTTGCCCCCAAAGGCCTCCACCCTGTTGGACTTTATCGATGCATAGCATTCCATTGTGTATAAATGCCACAGTTTGTGTATCCACTGGTCTGTTGATGGGTATTTTGGTGACTTCCATATTTTAGCTATTGTTAGTTGTGCTGCTATGAAGATCCCATGGCCTTTTTTTTAAAGAAAAGGTCTTGCTAAATTTTTAAGTTGAACAGGCTGAACTAGAGCTCACAATTCCCTCACCTCAGCCTCTCGGAGTTCTGTGATTAAGGTCTAAATCACCAGGCCTGGCCAAATTGCATTTTCAGCTATACTTTTCAATAAACATATGTCAATTTCCAGCTATATTCAAATATTTCTTCAGTTTTGTCCTTACAGACAGTTAGGACTAAAGGTGATAAATGTCAAGATAAACCAAAATTTCAAACTGTAGCACCATAAGAAACAGCCCTTTTTGCATGAAGATTGTATCTTGAAACTAAATAGGTCATATACATCTAGAAGCCAGGGTGAATTCATCGCTCTTATGTATTTATCTGTCTATTTATTTTTGAGGCAGAATCTTGCTCTGTTGTCCAGGTTGATCCTGAATTCACTATGTAGCCCAGCCTGGCCTAGAACTCACAGCAATCCCCCTTCTTCAGCCTTCTGAGTGCTGGGATTACAGGCATATACCACCACATGCAATTTACGTGGTGCTGGTTAGTCAAATCCAGGACCTTGTGCTTGTTAGACAAGAGCTTTAACCTCAGAGCTACATCACCAGCCCAGTTCATCACTTTTAAAAGACAGCCTGAGATCTTCTAAGGTTTCAAAGTAAAGATGGAATTTTATCTTGACCTTGAAAGACAATCATTGACAAAAATATAACAGGAGTATTTGAGCTGTGTTGAATCAGTATGTCTCCATGGAAGAGAAAAGCTTAATAGATAATGAGTAAATATCAGTCCTTCATAAGACTCTATGGTTGTGTCTAAGAAGAACCTGGGACTGGAGGTACATTGGCTGATGTACAAGGTGAGCAGGTGTACTGTGGCTATGCCCAGACCACGGTAGCCAAGAGGAAGAAAAAATTATGAAAAGACAGGGAAAGGGAAATACGTAATAAAGTGTGGCATTATGAGCCCAGAACAGATGTCTTGTTGTAGCCATATGGTACTACCTTTTGTGTTACTCTTGGACTCTGGCCGAGAGGCATTTCAGGGCCACTAATCACACGAAGCCTGGGGAAGCTATTTTAGACATTCAGGTGCCTACTCTACTAAGGAGGCAATTGTGATCATCTCAACCTTAAGGAAAAACGTTAAACTTAATTTTTAAAGTGAAATGTTATAGCCTATCTTTTGGAAAGTTCCTCTCATAAAGAATTTGTATTTTTTCAGGTTCATGCTAATATAATGCTAATTTTATGTAAATCAAATCATTTTCATCCACATTATGTTATTTGTTCTTTGTGTATAATGATGTGATGATGCCATCTGTGATATAATAAGAAATACAGTAATATGTTTATTCATGGGCTTGATTTCTGTGGTTTTGGTTACCTGAGGTCCAAAAATATTAAATGAGAAATTCCAGAAATAAACAGTTCGTAATGTACACTATTCTGAGCAATGTGATGAAATTTTCTACTGTCTCTCTTCTTCCTTCCCAGATATGAATCATCATTTTGTCTGGAACCTAACCATCTTTCTTATCAAATCAACTGTTTCTGTATCAAAAATGCTTGTGTTCAAGTAATTCTTACTTCATTTATTAATCTCCCCAAAGCATGAGAGGAATGAGTCTGGAAATCCTGCTACACTAGAAAAGCCATAAAGTGCTTTCTTTAATTAAATTAAAGAGGTAAAATTTATAAATTTAATTAGAAAAGAAAAATATTGTATGGTGAAGTTACTAAGATCTATGGAAGGAAATAATCTTCTGTTCGTGAAATTATGCAAAGAAAATTAATTTATACAAATTTTTGCTTTTTTACATCCACAATGCCCAATAATTTCTCAGTAAAAGAAGCCTTATGTCCATGGGTTAAAAACATGAACAGCAACTATGTTCTGATTGATGGCAACATGTTGGCCAGAAAGCACTGAGACAGCGCAAAAGACTTCAGCAAGTGATCCCCTGAAATAAGTAACACCGGCCATCTACTGCAAGTAAGGAAGAGTTAACAGATTGAGGGATAAGTACGGAGTGAAAGATACAAAAAAAATACTGGATAGGTTGAATGATCCAATGAAAAAGCTGCTGTCACATTTTTGGTAGAGTTACAGAAGTTGATAAAGAAGAAGCAATAACATCCAAAGAAAATTTTAGTTTTCTTTTCCGTAGCCCAGGCTGGTCCTGAATTCACTGTGGAGTCAGGGTGGCATTCCACCCACAGCACTCTTCCTGCTTCAGCCTCAGCATCCTGAGTGCTGAGATTATGGACGTGAGCTACCACTGTCGGCTTCTGTGGTGCTGGGGAATCCAACTTGGGTACTTAGCGCTTGACTTAGCGCTTGCTAGGCAAGAGCTTTAACTGCTGAGCCACTACTTCAGCCCGGAAATTTTTAATTGTGATGAAACTGAGGTCTTCTGGAGAGAAGATGATCCACAGATGCTACATTCATAAATATGCAAAGAAGGCATTGGGGCATTAAGCAGGAAAAGAGAGATTAACGCCATGTCACAAAGCTACAGAGCACATAAATAAGATATAACCCATAAAGCAAAGAAACCACACAGTGTCAAAAGCAAAAACAAATTATTTCTGGTTGTATTGTGGTAACAGAGGCCGAAAGTGTGGGCGACAGCCTTATTATTTGTAGAACTGCTGAACGAATGTTTCATACCAGAAATGAAAAAAAATATACTTGGAAGAGCAAGTGTCGAAATTTAAAATCCTATTAACAGTAGCTGAAATTTAAATCATTAACAATAGACAATGAACTTGGCCATCCTGAATCTGTTTGCTATGAAAATGTCAAGTTGAATGTTTACCTACAAACTCAAACTCATCGCTCTAGGTCCTTGGCTAGTGCATTTGTTGGCTTGTTAAGTTCATAGACAGCCAACTGGTATTTGACCAACAGTCAATATAGAACCTAATCTGGACTTCATGTAGTGGAAATTGTTTGCTGATACAATAATACTCATCAAAGCTGCAATGGATGAATTAAGACCTGAAAATATAAATGTCTGTAGAAAGAACTTACGCGGTGAGACTGAATGATTTTACAGGCTTTCCAGGGTTTGATGACGAAGTTAAGGACCATCATTCACTCAGCAATAAAAGTTGGTGGACAGGAATTTGCTAGCATGATTGCAGAAGTAGAAGAATGTGTTAAAGCCATTAAGAAGTGTTAACAAATGAGGAATTCAAGGAACTTCTTGGGCCATCTAGACGCAGGAGAAACGCAGAAGAAACAGTAGCACAATAGCAATGTGAAAATTACCAAAACTTTGAATTGCACAGGCATTGAAGGATTAAATAATGAGGATCGTGCTCTAATGTTCCCAGTCACCTATGATCTAAACCATAGCAATTAGGAGAGCGCAAAATGCAGGATGGTTTGAAGGGGCGAGAGAGTAGATGGTAGGGAACGAAGGGAGGGGCTATTATGCTTGTTTAACATGAGGTGATGAAGTCCCGACCTAGGGCCACTATTGAAGAAACAAATGCCATGGTAAGGAAGAAGGGACAGTATGACCTTTGAGTTTGATCATTCCTGAGTATTTTATACAATATGCTATCTTATATATTTTAGTTGTCTAACTTGACATAATGATTTTGAAGAACACCTAGGCCTAGGACATAGCCGTACTATGAGGCTTCATTTTGTTTATCAAAATGTCCAATATTTTGCTGCTGTAGATACTGTTTTAAACATTCACGTGTGAATATTTGCTAATACAAATTTTTGATTCTTTTAGCTGTATACATGGGAATACAATTACTAAGTCGTATCATCATTCTGTGTTAAACTTTTTGAGACACCATCAAACTATTTCTCATGGCAGTTGTATCTTTTCATATTCCTGTTAGCATTGGGTGAGTGTTCAAATTTCTTCACATTACTTCGCAACCTAATTTTTCAGGGGGTTGTGAAGCTATATCATGTTGTGGCTTTGTTTGTATTTCCCTAAGAATGAATACTATTGAGAATCTCTTGAGGTGTTTATTGGTTATTTGCATATATTCTTCAGAGACTTGACTATTCAAGTTCCTTAACGATTTTTCCATTGCTTTTCTTTGTACTTTTGTGTTGTCAAGTTTTAAGTGTTCTTTGTACATTGGAGATACTAGACATTTATAAGTGATTTGAAGATGTGTTCTTCATTATATAGGTTATATTTTTAAATTTAAATTTAGGTTAGTTCAATTAGTCGATACAGATTTTCAAGGTTTAATCTTAGATTAGTTTCATTTATATATTATTTCCTTTTTTGTGTATCATGGTAAGAAACCATTGTTTATCCAAGATCACGAAGTTTAGCACATATTTTTCCTTGTTTTATAATTTTAACTCATACATATAGATTTTGGATTGATTGTATTAATGTTTGCATATGGTCTGAAGTGGGTGTATCACTTTATTCTTTTCAGTGTGAATCTAGTCATTCCAGAACTAGATGTTTCAAAGGCCACACATTCACCATGGAGCTTTTAGGGTATCTTGCAGAAAACCAATTAGCTGGAGGGATGGCTCAGCAGCTAAAGTGCTTGCTTAGCAAGTGCTTAGGTAAGTGCTAAGTACCTGAGTTCAATTCCCCAGCTCCCCTTAAACTGGGCGTGGTGGTACATGCCTGTAATCACAGCACTTGGGAGGCTGAGATGGGAGGATTGCTGTGAGTCTAAGGAGAGGCTGGGCTCCACAGTGAGGCTGCTACTCTTCTGAGGATTTGCTTTTTCATTTTCATCACAAAGGTCATTAGAATTTGATGCAGATTGTACTGAACTTGTCAATAACTTCAGGTAGCATTATTGTAGGAATTTTAAGTTTTCTGACATTGCAGAGTATGTCTCTAAGTCTGTTTGAAGGTCAATCAGAAAGGTTTTCTAAATTTCAATATACATATCATGTCTCTTTGGTTAGATATTTCCTCAAATAATGATACTTTTTGATTATCATCTTCACGTCATTTTCACATTGTCTGTTTTATGTGTATAGAAATGCACTGACTTCTGTGTTGGTCTTGTATCCTATAATTCAGTTGAATTGATTATTTTTAGCTCAAATACTTTTGCCAGAGTCTTTAGAATTTTCTCTCCTTCAGATCATTCCATCTATGAATAGAGATAGTTTTTTTTCCTTTCATTCTAATTCAGAAGCTCTTTTTTTTTTCTTTTTCTTCACTTTGTCAGAATTTCAAGGAAAATAGTAAGATTGGATATTCTTGTCTATTCCTGATCATGGGGGAAAGCATTTAGTATTTTATAATGAAGTATAGTAGGTTTGTGGAAGTTTTCTTCTATAACTGTGATTTTGCCATCTTGAGAAATTTTTTTCTCACTTCCTTAAGTATTTTTATTATGAGGGGATGTCATAGTTCATTACATTTTTACTTGTGGCAGTGGAGATGGCCCTGTGTTTATTAAGGAAGTGCATCATATCAATTGATTGTTATATATCGACCCAGTCTAGCATTTCTTGAATAAATCCCGCTAGGCCATAATGTATAATCCTCTGAACTTCTGGGTTTTGTTTGCAATTATACTGTTGATTATATTTGTATCTGTTGCCATACAAATATTGACCTATCGTTTTGTTTTCTGACATTGCTATCTCGTTTTATTATGAGGGTAATACTTGTTTCACAGAACTAGTTAAGAAGTGCTCTTTTATTTTCTAAATACTTTGAGAAGAATCAGTGTTAATACTTCTCCATGCTTGCTTGTATTGGTGGTAAAGCACTGTGGCTCTAGACTTTTCCTTCCTTGATGAGTATTACAGATTCAATATCTTAAATTCATATCGGTAGAGCTAAATTTTATATTTCCATAGTGTCTTTTTTCACCTACAATGCCAGTCTATAAACAAATTAAATTTAATTTCTATAAATTGAATTCGCATTAAATTTTTCATTAATCACTTTGTTTCTTGAAGCCTTTTCTTTTTCTTCCTCTCCTTTATATTTCTTTTGTTCTGTGTTTTTTGTTGTTGTCTTTTTAGGTTAGTGTCTGTTTTAGCAGTTTGTATTTTTCTGACAATTCGCTAGTCTCATAACTGCTTTCTAATGTGATAACAACTGTTACTAGTTAGTTTCTTGGCTGTGTATTTCTGTGAGATTTGTATTATTTCTGCTTTTACTTTTCATTTCAGAACTTTAAGATTTCCTCATTGTTCTTTGGGCAGTATGGATAAAGCTGATTGATTTTTTTCTGTTATTTTTCTATCCTTTACTTTATCTAAATCTACTATCTGTGTTATTTGGTGGATAATTTAATTTATTCAAAATCAGAGTTTTGGTGATGTACCATCTCTATTTTGTCTCCTGTATTTTTCCTCTTTTCCTTCTCTCTTTTGCACCAAATGAATACTTTTTGATGTAGTTTTATTTTACCTAATGATATTTTGCTATTTTAGAGGAGGCAGCATAAGAATGTGAACTTACTCTATTTTTCAAGTGTGTAATTATCTTTTCCTGTACTATTTTCTTTTCGGTACCAATTTAAGTTTCACTACTGCTTAATTTATCTTAGTCTGAAGAAATTGCTTTAGGGTTCCTTATAACACGGGTATCCCAAAGATCAATTTCTGTTTTTAATCTATGAATGCTTTTATTTTTATTTTCACTTTTAGGGGATAAGTCTACTGGCTGTATACTTTGGGGCTGATTTGTTCAACTTCCTTGTTTTTTTTCCTTTTTCCTTTTTATTTCTTTTCTCTTTTATTCCATTTCCTTTTCTTGATTTTTAAATTTCCTTTGAGCACTTTAAATACCATCTTCCTGCTTTCTGGTTTCCATGGGTCTTCATGAAAATCCACTGGCTAATTATTTTAGGGCTTGCATTTCAGCCTTTTCGCTACATACCTGTGTACTTTTGAACGCATGGCTCAGGGTTGTTAGGAATCCTGATATGTGTAGACTGGTGTATCCCATCAAATTTGAGACATTTTCAGTCCTTTTTTTTAAATCTTGCTTCTTCATCCTCTTCGTATGTTACATATGAGTTGTTATGTTTTAAAATTGGGCCACATTTCTTTATTCTGTTTTTCTCTATTTTCTTCTCACTTCTGTTCTCTATTTATATTCAAATTTCACGTTCTTCTTTCAGCTTAACTGTATGAATGAGTTTCTCATTAACTTTTCATTTTGATTTTTTTAGTTGCCAATTCCATAATTTCCATTTGCTTCTTTTTCATAGTTGCTACCTATGAATATCCTCGCTTTGACGACGTATCATTCCGATAGTCTCTTAGTTTTTCAAGCGTGACTCCTGTGAGTTCTTTGAACCTATTTATAATAGCTACATTGAAGTCTTAAGTCTAACATCTGATCCTTCTCATAGGAAATTTCTGTTGCTCAATTATTTTATTCTGTATGACTCATATGTTTCTGTTTCTTTGCATCATATCATAGTTTGTTGTTGTTGTTGTTGTTGTTGCTGCTGTTGTTGCTGAAACAGGCACATTTGAAATAATTTTTCCACAGCTCTGGATGTTGATTCTCCTGCCTCAATACCAGGACTTATGACGCCCTTTGACTTGTTTTACAATTTAGATATGTAACTTAGTGAGGTCTGTTCTTCCTAAGTGTGTGGTTTATTGCATTGCTCCTCTGTGTTCTATTACGCTCCACTGTTAGGATCTACAAATTACTGGCCAATTTCTTTACTGTTTTATTTATTTATTGTTTTGACAATGCCTCGAGTCATACATTGCTTCTCAATTTTATCCAATTGCATATGAGCAGAGATTACTTTTCACATTTAGTGAAGTTTATATAAGCATCTATGTAGATGTTTCTTTGTCTGTTTCTCTCTTATGAGACAGTTTTTCTATGGCTTAGGTTTTTTTTTTTTTTTTTTTTTTTTTTTTTAGAGTGCCATTAGCAGGCCTGGAAGAGCTCTGCTTCAATCACAGTGGTTCTCTTTTAAAACCTTCAAACCTTGCTTTCCATATGGGTTGCTGCGCCCCTGAGAAAACCCTCTAGGTGTAGCTCTTTGCAGGGGTTGGCATTGGTCTGCTTGGCTTGTATCTCTATGTATGGAACCCATTGTCTAGGAACAAGATGTGGTGATAATCCTTGGGTCCCCATATTCTTGTCTTCAGACCTATGAGTAGACACCGTGCAGGAAGAGACCCCTGACCTCTCAGCTATAATCCTCAGGAATTCAGCTTTGTCCTGTGAATGTTAGTTGCCGTGTGCGTAATGGGTTTCTAGCTCTTTCTTCTCAACTAAGAGATATTTTTGATCTGTGGCTACTTTTCCCTTTTCATGGCAATGAATGGGAAATTTCTCAAGGCATAAAAGAAATTATAGGACTCATTCCACTTTTTTTCCCTTTTCCAGCATTATTGTCCTGAATTCTTAGGTATCCTACATCTGAAAGCTTTTTTTAAACAACACATTTTGTTTTCTCTTTGTTGTTTTAGGAACCCCTACTCCCCGGACCCCCCTTTTTTTTCTTATTGTAGTGCTGCTTTCACACTAAGCTACATTGCTATCCCCATCCATTTTTCATCTTTATTTTGATTCAAGATCAATTAAACTGCTAAGTATCCTAGGCTGGACTCCAGCTTGCAAGCCTCCTGCATCAACTTCTCAGAGTACTGAAATGACAGGCCTGTGCCACCAGCCCCGAGTTCTGTTACATGTTTTTGGCTACAAATTTCCCTCTCATCTCTTTTGGTTTGACTTTACATTACAATCATATTATGTGGAAACCCTGGAAATCTCATACTTAATGGAATTTTGTTTGAAGAATATTTTCATTTTAGGTTTTGAAAACATGGAAATATGTTTTTCCCCTGTGTCCATTTAATGTTGAGGTAGCTAGACATTTTGTGTGTGTAAACTACAGCCAAAGTGGCTATCTAGGTCTGTGAGACAAAGATATCATATGGATTGATTGTGTTCTGGGTCTTTTAAAAAATAAACTCTTAATGTGTTCAACATTCATACAACTGTAAAACTTCACATGTAATTTTTCTAAAGTACATCTTCCAGAGATGTATTTAAGAGATTTTTATGAAAATGTTTTCTTTGAGTAAGTGGACCAATATAATCAGGTGTAAAATATTCTGGATTTGGAAATGTTGAAAATTTTTTTTTCTTTTCTGTCACTGTCCTCATACCTTATTTTATAAGTAATGAAAATAAATTTCTATTTTCAACATTATCCTCATTCAGGCAGGTTGTCAAAACAGGACAATAATCAGACGGGGGGGGGGACTATTATGACATGTAGCCTCATATTCTCTACAACTCTGAATTTTGTACATTTCAGTTGCACTTCCTGAGGTTGCTGTTCTGCATGTACCCCATTGTCCCGAGAACACAATACCACGTGATGACACAGCTGTCTCAGCTAGCACAATTACCTGAAATTTTAAACTTTTGATTATTTTGATTCAGTTCAATTTTGCTCGTTCTTCTCACTGGATAGGTGGCAAGCATACTAGATGTACAAATTGGAATTGTGCTGACTTTTTTTTTTTTTGCAGAAAGCATTTCAGCATGAAGCATTTCATATCTCAGAAGACTTGGTAGGAAAAGCAATGACTTTGTGTTAGGCTTAAAATATCACTGGCCTTTTGAATAGCTTGCGTCCTCTTCATGTGTAATGTTGGGCAGGTTACCTCCTCTATGTGAGAGTTAGTTTTCTCATCTATAAAGTAAGTTTTGGAATACTTGATCTCTAAAGAAATGTCTTTGCGGAACTGCTAGCAGATGCTTCTGCACACTGCTTTATTTCAGTGTGCAAAGATACAGGTAGTTCAGAAACAACTGGAAATTATCCCTGGCTAATTGTGCAGTTACATATGAGAGAAGCTTTCAGAGACTGAATAACTTTTTCACTTTCATTTTTTGCCTATTCTCAGGGAAGATTTGGCTCATCACCCACTAAGACATTATGAAAATGACCCTATTCATTTTGCCTATGCCATGCACCTTTAAATAATGATTGCTTCCTACTGTTTCATTATATGGCTAGGAGGTGTACTTTCAACTGCATATTAACTCCTTCTGTCTGTGTAATAATTTTCTCTGTAACATTCCTGCACTATATTATGTATAGTTATGGAACAATAAAATTTCTGTATATTACTTTTCCTACATAACGTTTTAAATACACCTCTTCCAATGGAAATTCTTCCACAAAGATATATTAAGGATCCAAAGGCAAACTTTAATTTTAAATCTCAGAAACTGTTTTATGGGATATATCTGGCTTGTTCTCATGACTCACGGTTTCCAAAGGAAGAACCCTGTACATGGGGTAACTCCTGTGACATGAAGCCGTAACCAGTAAGGGACAAATGATAAATTTCTTCATTAGAGACACAGCACATTGAATGCTTCCTGTCCTTTGTGACTTTAGTACATGAGCTACACTTTGATGTCAAATCAGGTTTGCAATCCAGTTCAAATAATATTTTGTGCCTCTGATTTCTTGTTCATATCATGCAGATATATTGTTTGTTCCACATAATCGTTCCATACTTGATAGGAGCATGAATTTGTGGCTCTTTTGCCATAACCATGTGGTGACTTGAGCTTCAAAGACCCCATATATTTTGTGACAGGGACTGCTTCTTGGCTTTGGGAATCATTTCTCACTTTCCTACGTGGTCAAATAACTTTTAGTTGGTGAGAGAACTGCCTGCCTGACTTTACACCACAGCCTCCTATGCAATGCTGAGTGGCTGTGTGACTCAGTTATGACCACTGAGATGTAGGCAAAAGCAAAGTATATAATATTTGTGAACGCTTATAAATAAGCCATAAACCCTTCATTTTTGGTTCCTTTAGCTATTGGCTCAAATAGAAAGTTGCGTCTGAAGCTGCAGCATCTATTTTGGATTGCAATCGGAAAAGCCACATTGAGGGAGATAGAACAATAACATACTGGGGTCTCTGATAACTTTGTAGCCTCCACCCTAGCCTGATTTACTGAACTGCATTTTTATGTGAAAGACATCAATTTCTAGGCCATTATTGTTCTATTTTTATTTTTGTTTATTTTTTTGAGACGGGGTCTCGCTCTGTAGCTCAGGCTAGTCCTGAACTCACTCCTATAGCCCAGGCTGGCCTCGGACTCAGGACAATCCTCCTGTTTCAGCCTCCTGAGTGCTGAGATTACAAGTCTGCACCACCACACCAAGCTTTATGTGGTGCTGGGGAATTGAACTTAGGGCCTTGTACTTGCAATGCCAGCAATTTAAATGTTATGCCCTTCCCTCAGCCATGTTTTTTACTTTTTTTTTTTATCATTGCAATAACTGAGAAAAACTGTAATTAATGTACTTGGAAACCACTAAAATTATGTTTTTGGAAAAGTTCATCAGCACTAATGGCTTTTTATAATTTCTTTGATAAATTTGAGTGAACTTGAGTTTTTTCTGTCATCCTATAATAGTGCTGATCATGAACCCATGGGTCCTTGTAAGAGCTGAAAACCTTCCCTTTCCCTGGGCAAATGCATTCCCTGGTAAATTCGTTATTTTGACCTTCATGAAAAATTATGCATAGCAGTTTTCTGAGATGCACTCTGAAGCTATAACGTACACTACTTTATTTTATAAGAGGCACTTTTGATTATTAGCTTCGCCAAAAGCAGTAGGCAGGTAGATTTGTGGCGCTGTCTCTTTCTATGTGTATTCATGATTGCATTGCCACTTTATAATCATTCTCGTTATTCACAAGCTGATTAGATAAAGTATAGAAAGTAAATGGAAAATGCCACCATTTGTTACCTTTACAGAGTGTATTATAAAAATATTATAAACAATAAAATTTCTTCAGAATTAATAGAACATAAAACATTTTTCCTCATAGTACAGAATTGTAGGTGGAATTGGATCATATCTGGGTAGCAATGAAACCTCTTGTTAGATTTCAATTATGCCCCCCTCAGCAGCAGTTGCGCTTACGCTGTTTTCTCTTTCTCTCTCTCAATTAAATAGATATTAGGGATTCGGACCACAAAATAGCCCAGTTGACTGAAGATTACATGTCTTACTTGATTGTAATTTTTCTTTCATACTTTAATACGCACAATGTACTCAACTATTCTGAGAGACAAAAATCACACCCAAAACAGGAAGTTTAATTATGATGGCAAGAGTCATATTGGTTCAGCCAGAGAATAAATTTTTGCCGCATTCCCTTGGTTTTTATGTGATACATTGTTTCCTCAGTTGTACAATGTCAGTATGGTGTATTTAATGCTATGAACTCTTAGAATGAGATGTTGAGAACATTTCTTTCTTTATTAGCACTGAGGACATCTGCCTATAACCAAATGTTTAAAGAACTTGGTGCTTAATGTTCTGCCCCTCACTGCAACTGGTCATCACCGTGGCACCTCCATTAGCTTGTTCAGTATTCCAGAGACCGCTGCGCCTGGCAAGTGGAGAGCACCAGGAAGATAAACTCTATGAGAGCCAGGTTTGTTATTTATATATGGAGTACACGTATTGGCATTTTAAATACAAATTAATAAATGCAGGATTCAGGCCTCATCTGGAACTGATACAAAATGATTTCTTTTTTTTTCCTCTTTGAATGTTGAACTTGAATGAAAACTGAAGTGGGGTTTTGCTTCAGCAACACAGTTATGTATTCCGTTTTCAGAGGCAGAAATCAAATTTTCAAAGCATGGGTTACTTCTGAAGAAAGAGTTTTTAAAAGATAAGATATTTGACTGTCACTGTGGGAAAAGGTGGCTGTCATTTTAGGAAACCACGTAAGTGGTTTTAGAGAAATATTGAGAGAAATATGCATTATTTTCAGACTACATGGACATTTTACTAATTGAGTGATGGCTGCATGCTATTTATGTAAGCTCTAAGACCTGTATTAGCCATTTTTATCTGAGAACTTTAAGACAAGTTCATCACTTACACTGTGAAAAATACACTTAATGTTGAGTACCTGTATGGCTGTGACTTATTTAAAAACATTTCTAAGTAGCAGTAATGCAATAACTAGAAAGGATTCAACTCATTTACACAGTAGACGAAAACTTCACGGCAATGTATTTTGGTGACATGAGCTATATTTTTCTCTTTAGATTTTTGAGCTGGAGAAAATGACTCTTCTAAAAAGTAGTAATATAGAAATGCAGTGTTAGTGGAGCAAGGAATGTACTTAAACCTTATCTATAATACTTGTTCAGCAAGGCACATCTAGAGTAGAAAGGAGAGAGATCTTAGCATTGTTTGTGCTGTAAAATTATAGTTGCTTGCTTGTTATGTTTAGAACTGAATCTATAGGTATGCTGATGCATTTATGGGAGAGAATAAAGTATAATATTCATACTTATATGCTAATTTCTTCTGGCATCTTCTGGTGGTTCATGCTATGGAGGCTTTTTCTTTATTCTTTTCTTTTGTGTGTGGTTGGAAGAGCATAGAGAGGCCTGATTTGTCAGTAATATAGATTTTTGTCTAGTTAAAGGTCAGATGCTAAGCAATTGATTTGATTGCCGAGCCATGGGTCATAAAGTTGCCTGAAATGGCTTTGTTGCAAATGTTCATTGGTGAACCATTCTGGGACTCTGCACTCAGAACTTGCACTAAGGTTTGTGGAAATATCAACTCGAGTTTAGCCTGTGGAATTGAAAAAAAGAAGTGTAGTCAGAGAAATGTGTAGCCAAAGAAAGAAAATTGGTATGTGAAACTATCTGTGATTTTATACAAATGATGTTACTTAATGATTTTTTATATAGTCATGGAGATTGAATCCTGAGCCTTTTGCATTGAACGACTTTCCCAGGCCTACTATACTGGTCTTGAACTTGTGATCCTACTACCTGCGCTTCCTGCATTACAGGTGTGCCTCATCATACCCAGCACCATGAAGGTTTCTAAAGCTTAATAGTTTATATTAGTAACACACATATGTATGTATGTATCAAACTGCAGCAACCTTGAGAAGCGGAATGACATGTCTGTGTCTGCGAAGCATTGCCCAGGATTGGACTGTCACATTGAGCTTGTGAACCAGAGGGAATGCCAACTGCTTAAAGCAAGGTCTTGAGAGACTGGGCATAGAAAACAAGGCCCAAGTGTTCCTCAATCAGATTTTTCTAAACAAAAGACCATTCTGATTTTCATCAGCAATATAAATGAAACTCTAAAAAGAAATCAGTTCAAAGAAGATACTGGACTTACAGTCTTAGTTGCACCAGTGTTTACCAGTTCTGGGCTCTAGGATTAGTGAGTAAACTCCTATGCAGAAATTCTACTTTCTCACTCAAAATATGGAAGTATAAATTGATGTTTTTAAGTTCCAACGTTCTGTATCTCATAATTTAGATAGTGACCATTTGGTCCAATTACTAGCAGAAATCATAACAGCAATATTTCTATTTTAATGAGTATTTCTCAAATTAATTGCTTAAATCCTAGAGGCTGTCTTTGTTATTATCAATGGTGACTTTTAGATGTGGTTCTGTTGAGGAAATTTCGAAGGAGTTTTGGAGAATGCATTTCTACGTTCATTACAGTGGGAAGGGCATCCAATCTCAGCTTTGCCACTAAGTTTCAGGAAATTCTTCTTGGTTTCTTCCAGCTTAGTTTCATGATCTTTTTAGATATTATATTAGATCTTCTTATATTCAATCAAAATACTAGTTCATCATAAATTGCATACATTTTAGCTTTTATTAATTTTTAGGAAACCCCCGTACTTAACAGTTCTAAATAACAGCTCGAAAGAGGAATTTCTTACAATCCTTAAAATAACGTTGACATATACAAATTTTCTAACTCCAAGAATATATTACTCAAAAGCGTTTTGAAAGGTTTTTTTTTTTTTTTTTTTTTTTTTTTCATCCTGGGGATAGAACCCAGAGCCTGTGCATGCTAGGCAGACGCTCGACCCTTTAGCTGCCTCCCCAGCTCAACTTTTGGAAATTTTATAATTCTTTAGAATGAATGTCCTGATGTTAGATAGATTAGCTGTCCACATCAAAATTTTTGATAGTCGTTTTTCTGTAAGTCAGCCCTCTTAGGC
Source organism: Ctenodactylus gundi (assembly GCA_004027205.1). NCBI lineage: Eukaryota > Metazoa > Chordata > Mammalia > Rodentia > Ctenodactylidae > Ctenodactylus > Ctenodactylus gundi. The sequence continues at coordinate 553,793 of PVKB01000337.1, forward strand.
TGCTTATGAATGTAAAAGTTCTCCCAATCTTTATGCCCAGAAAATGGGTTAGTTGTGTAATGTCTCTGTCCCTGTTTCTGTCTCTCTCTCTTGATTTATATGCATTAAATAGCATTACATAGCAGTGTCAGAGGAAGCTCGCATTAAATAGAAAAAAAAAATTGCTTTCTGACAAGCTGAAAACTGGATCAGAAGTTGCCTGAAAAGAGAAAGTGTGAGAGCCGAAGTAATCTTCGCTTGCTCCCTGGGGTCATTCTTCGGCAGATGTGGGAAAGATGAGCTCACACAGTATTTCAATACACTGGACTAGATGGAACTTAGTTGAGAATGGAACTGGTAGATAACAAATGCAGAAGAAATGTATCTCGCAGAATCACAGGTAGAAAATGACTCATGCAGTTGTTATCTGCTTTGTTTTCTACTGGAAAGGGAATAACAGAAACATTTGAAAGACAATTTTCCAGAAGTGCGTTACCTAGAAGCCCTTTATATTAAGAAACAACTCTAGTCTCCATTATTAGCTGTGTGTACACAAGCGAGTTATTATCACTTTCCTTATCTTTAAAACAAGAGTTGATACAATACTTTCGTAGGCTTGTAAGGATGAATGAAGTAAGCTATCTTTAAGTGGTTTGGCACCACACAGAGGTCATTGTGTGCCTGTGGTAAGTTCTATTTTTAGTTATTTTTCACTCTGATGACTCACGAGGTGGAGAGCAGGAACTGCACATCGTATATGATTAAATCCTGTGTTTCATTGGCTCTGCTCTGATGGGTTAAGATACATAGTAGCTTTAGACGCCTGGCTCTACTGTATACGACCTCATAGTAGCTTTGGAACAGTCTCCTTTTTCTTCCCGCCCCATCTCTGCATTAAAGTATATGAGTTTTAGTACCCTCCTATGAGATCCAGGTAAAATCAAGTAAGTACATTTTTTATAGGAATTTCATAAGGAGAAGCACATGGTGCTTTTGAAGAGCTCATCACATTTCAAGTAGCTTTATTTATTTATGTGCACTCATTTAATAATGAGTATGGTTACTGTGGGTACTAATTTTCTCACCAAGTGTTTCAGTTACTTTTCATTCTACCCCTTTAATATGTCATAAGATTTGGCACACAAGTCTTCTCATTGTCCATAATATATTTGTTGAAAGGAATCTTAGTTTAACATTGCTGTTATGGCAGAATACTTTAAGACTGGCTAATTTTTGAAATGATATGAACTTATTTCTCACTGGAAAGACTGTAAAGTTCAAATCAGGATGCTGGTAGACTTAGCATCTGATGAGGATCCAGTCTTTGTATCTACACTGATATCTTGCTGTGTTTTCTGGAAGAGATGAATTACTTTGTCCTTACATGGTAGAGGGGATGAAGACAAAAGAAGACTAGAATCTTCCCTCCAACCGCTTTTACAAGAGCACTAATTCCATTCACTCAAGCCCTCATAACTTAATCACTTTTCACAAAGTATTAGGGTCCAACATAAGGATTTTGGAGGCATACTGAATATTGTTCAGTCTATGAGTACACTCAAAACTGTGTTGGAAACTTAATTTCCAACTCAGTAGTGTTAGGAAATGGGGTTGGGGAAGTATTTAGGTCATAAGTTGTTTTCCCTCATGAATGAATTCTTGCCCTTGCAAAAATATTTCCAGAGGTAGGTTGTCCCTTTATGCCCTTCATCCTTCTACCATTGTGAGGATGCAGTATTCCTTCCCCCTGGAGGACACAGGATCAAGGCATTTCATTTTGGAATTAAACAGTGCCCTTTCACCAGACACTGAATGTTGACCTCTTGATCTTTGAGCTCCCAACCTTGAAAATGTGAAAAATCAATATCCGTTCTCTATATATTATACAGTCTCAGTTCTTTTGTTAAAGTAGCACAAATGTTCTATGACATATGCATGCAAACTACAGCAGAAGACTTTATAATTATGCCTTCCTGATATTGTTCAGCATGGATGGCATGTAAGGACACAATAAAATGCTGGGCGTATGCCTGTAATGCCAGCACTCAGGAGGCTGAGGCAAGTGAATTGCCATGAGTTTGAGGCCAGCTTGGGCTACACAGTATGCTAAACATTAGCACGCTATACATATATAGGCTAAAACTCAGTACTTATAATTTTTAAAAAAAGTTTGGATATATGAATACAAGAAGACACACACACACACACACACACACACACACACACACACAGAGAGAGTTTTAACTATGAATTTTGGTTGAAGCAAAATGTTTGAAAATACAGTGATAACTAAATAGATCCTTGTAATTCAAAGATTGGATAAGTTTTGATTTGTCCTGGAAACCTGCATTCATTCATACGCCTAAGACCTTGCTGTATGAGCTGTGACTGAAACGTAAGGACTATGTTCAAATTAAAAAAAAAAATAACAGTGAAAGTTACAGTGTCATTGGTCCCTAGCGAAGTGTCCTTCTTTGCTTCCAGCACTCTTCTCCAGTTGTCTCACTTCCTTCTGCAGCACTGCTGAAGTCCTTTTAGGTGACTGTCTTTCATTGAGCTGTCTTGGCTCTCTCAATGTCTGAATTAATTAAAGACATTTACCTTATGGTAATTTTGCCTTTGGATGAAAAGCCACTGGTCACATGGTGCCAGATCCAGTGAACAAGATGGATAAGGACACACTCTCATGCTTCTGTGAGACTGTTTTTCTGTTGGACAGCACTCAGGAGAAGCGTCCACTGTATTTTTTTAACCATAACTTGTGAAGACGCTCACAAAAGAGGACTTCAGAACTGCTTCACAAAGTGGCAAGAATGACGGGGTGCGTGTTTGCGAAGTGAAGGAGTGAGTATGTTGGTGGGGGATTAATGGCAATGCCTCTTTTACTGTAATAACTTTTTAATTTAAAATTTAAACATGCTTTGACAACCCTGTGCCTGTTGCGTTATGCAGGTTCCCAGGTAATGAAAACTTGCTTCTTAGTGTGGTGCTACTGGGGAAATTTTAGGTTTTAGACTGCGTAAGAGGCAGAGCCAACTGGGAGAGTTTTGGATCCATAGGAGCAGGTACTGGAAGATTATGAGACACGTCTCTCCGTGTGTGTCTTTTCACTCCTTGGCCATGAAGTGAGTGGTTTTGCTCCACCACATGCTGCTGCCACGATGTGCTGCCTTGTCATAGGCACAAAAACACTGGGGCCAATAAATCGTAGTCGAGAGCATCTAAAAATGTGGAGGCAAGATAAACACTATCTTCATAAGTTGTTTGCACAATGTTACACAAATAAAGAGATGACTAAAATAGACATAGAAGTTGAAAACTTGAAAAACATTGGTCTTAATTTGGATCAATATAGTGACATTTCGCAAACATATAGTGAATGCTGTTTACATACCTTAACCTTTTTTTTTTTTTTTCCCCTGAGGATAAAAGATCATTCTCTGACCTCAGGGAAGTGCAAACGTAAGTCATTAAAAGATCTTTAGTTTCTATCCTCTTGAAGATTTTCAAGAGGAAAGTATTAAGTTTGCAAACTTCTCCAATAAAAGCATATTATTTTGGATGTGTATCATGTCACACAAATACACACCCCCAGATAAACACACTTGTGTGTGTGTGGCGTGTGTGTGTGTGTGTGTGTGTGTGTGTGTGTGTGTATGTGTGTATGCTATAGTTTGAATCTTTATCATCCTCCAAAAGCCTCATATATTTGAAACTGAATTATTCACTGTGGGCCAGGAAGTGAGGGGGAGGCGCTCACACTTGGGGTGGCCCAACTGGCAGCTTGAAGTTCTAACGGAAGGAAGAAGCAACATTTTGCCACATCTTCTTCCTGGGAACGGTCTGGTTTGCCTGAGTCTGCAAACTTCTTTGTGTTCCGATTCTCTTGGCTTCCTTCTGCAATGGGGAGAGCAACTCTCCAGCCTCCGTCTCTGCTATGTGCTTTCACTGTTGCCAGCTGCCCCATCACTGGATTGTGTGTGAGAGACCTTCTGAAACGGGAGACCTGCTGAAACTGCGCGCAAAACACTAAATTATTCTCTCCTCCCTTAAAGTGCAGATATCGGGTATTTTGTCATAACAACAAATAAGCAACTGAAACAATATATACATCTGTATATACGTATATTGTATGTATATATGTAAGTATATTTCTCATGGGAGAAAACAATAATATTAAAAATAATATTAAATTATAGAATGCACCAGTTACATTTTAGTCCTAAGGCAGCTTTACTTATTTATTATATGGTATCTACAATTGAACTAATATGAATCAAAACCAAGTAATTTTGACTCTAGGCCATATTTTTTTTGAGACAAGGTCTTGCTCTTTGGCTCAGACTGGTCCTGAACTCACTACGGAGCCCAGGCTGGCCTTGGACTCACAGCAATCTTCCTGCCTCAGCCTCCGGAGTGCTGGGATCATAGGCATGTGCCAACGTGCCGGGCTTATGTGGTGCTGGGGAATAGAACTCAGGTACTTAGGCTTCATGGAGCGCCTGCTAGACAAGCACTTTAACCTCTGAGCCACTCTTCCAGCCCCTAAACCATATTCTTAATTACAATTCTATACTGCCTTTTTGTGTCATTCAAAAGTATACATTTTTTCTATAGAGTTTACAGTAAGCGTTATAATTCTAACTTCTGGGGTTAAACTGATTATGACGCACTGTAAACTAGCTATAGCTGCCATTAGCTATTATTCTCAAGAATGGCTTCTAAAATATTTTTTAAATTCAAGTTTATCAGTGGGAATGTACCACTTCGGACAATTGTTAAGAAATAGTTCACACTTGTAAAAATAATGCATGTGTAAGACACATGAATGGAAAGGAAATGAGTCCCTTTGTGAACATCGCAAAAGGTAGCCATGATCCTAACTTATATTCTTAGTTGTTTTACTTCATGCACATATTTTGCTGAATATTATGAAATTATATTTTGCAAGACCTTGGAGCTTCGAATACAGTTGTTTAAGTATATCCTTTTCACTAAATAGTTTTATTTAGCAGTGGGCAGTGTATGACTGAGGCATAAATTTTCATTTAAGCTACTGAGATTTTGAAGTTGCCTCTTATCATAGTGTAAACTAGCATATCCTGATGATAAACATTGTCATTTCAGTTTCTTATGAGATGCTATTTTAAGAGCAGTGGGGGAAAGAGCGTAGGTAACAGATGAAGGAAAATGAATTTGAGGCCACAGTTACCTGAATTTTATATTTGGCAATTGCAGTGATGCAACCAACCGAGTTTAGAATTCACTCTTATAAACATACGTGGTGTCAGAATGGCAAATGAAACTTCTGTGCTTAATAGAAGAGTATATCTGCAGCTACTCATGAAGATGGAATTGTAAAATTGAGATAGGACAAAGCCATTAAAGATGAATAGTTTCTAACATCATCATATTGCAACCTTTCAAGGCATTTGGGTGGGATGGCTACCCTTATGTGCAGGCATCAACTAGCGTTCTGTCTGCTTCAGTCGAGTCTACACAATTACTGCTCTACACCATTTTGGAGGACCTCTCACAATGTTGAATCTACTGGTTTTACAACCCATTTCCCTCAGGAATGATGTGCGGTCTCTAGGGAAATTGGGAAGACATTTTGCTAAAGGTTTTGGTACTGAAGCAGAGCACACTGAAGCCGTATGATGGCATGTGGTCTCTAAAAAATAAAGACAAATCAAAACAAAAGATTTAAGTTCATAAAAAAACATTTCAAAATAAATTTGGGCATTTTCCAACATGCTTAGCTAAAATAGTAATATTGAAAAGTGAAATCTCTTGCTCTAGACTTCATGGAAGTACTGTAATTTGAAAGTGCTTTTTTTTCCCCTGCTTTTTATATAAACATTTCCAACACTTCTGAAGAAAATATGGAAGTATTCTAGGAAATGCTGATTACTGTTTTTAAGGGGTCAGGGAGACGTGGTGTAGAAAGAAAATAAATGTGGATATGAAAGGTTCTTGTGTTGACAAAATGTTTTGTATATAACTATATCAAAATCATAATCCGGAGTGTGATACTGTACTCTAGTTGTTTAAGAGATTACTATTGTGGAAGCTGGATAAGGACTACATGAGATTTCTCTATATTATTTCTTATAATTGAAAGTGAAGGTACAGTTAATTACCTCAAAAGTTTAACTTACAGGACAAGAAACAGAAATGGGAACAGATATTTGAGAAATATGCACTCTGTAAAGGGCTTGTGTACATTGTACACAATTCTTACCTCTCACTTTCAGTTAGACAAGCATGTCTAATCAAAACGTGAGCAAAATGTCATGATTTGGATCAGGAGTGTCCCTCAAAAGCCTCGTGTGCATATGAATACTGTGTACTGGTGGGACGTGTGTCCTGGTTGGAAGGGGCAGATGACTGGGGCTTGATGGGGTGGAGGGGCATTCTACCCTTCCTCCCAGACTGGTCTTAGTTCTGCCATGCTGCTGTGATGAGCTCTGTCTCCTGGAGCACTGGCTCTGGTTTTAGCTGTGACCCAATCATGTGATTCCACCATTTTCCAGCCACCCACCCATGAACAGACTGAGACCTTCTAAAACTGTAAGCTAACTCCCTACAGTTGTGGATTAGTATATATACTAATAAAAATAGGAAAAATAAAACTGATTTATAAAGATAGCTTTGATAATTTTACCAGAGTTGGTAAATTTACCAAAAAAAAAAAAAAAACCCTGAAGTGTGTGCCTGAATAAAGAGAATTAAATGATATGCAAATAAGGCCCATTAAACTGTTTCTAAACAACAATGAGATTTCGTATATTGATGACCTAATGTGTAGTGTACGTTTCACTCTTTAAAATATTAGTTACTGGGGCTGGAGGAGTGACACAGCAGTTAAAAGTGCTGGCTTTGAAAGTGCAAGGCCCTGAGTTTGATTCCCCAGCACCACATGAACCTGGGTGTTTTAGCACATACCTGTAAGACCTGTAATCCCAGCACTCAGGAGGCTGAGGCAGGAGGATTGTCCGGAGTCCAAGGCCAGCCTGGGCTATATCAGTGAGTTCAGACCAGCCTGGGCTACAGAGCAAGACCTTGTCTCCAAAAATAAATAAATAAATAAATAAATAAATAAATAAATAAATAAATAATAAAAAAGTTACAAAATATTAGTTACCTGATTGTTTTCTTCTTTATGTTTCTTCTGTCAGTTGAAGGCTGTCCTCTAACTCTGAGAAGACGCAGAAATTTAGTGCACTAGACTAGTTAAATAATGCTCTATTTCTTCTTTGTCTGGAGTTGAATAATGAGAATGATGAGAACAGGTTGAGGAAACATTTTCTAAAAACAAATCTGTCTCGCTCTGCAGCCCAGGCTGGTCCAGAATTCACTGTGAAGCCCAGGCTAGCCTTGGGCTGACGGCAGTCCTCCTGCTTCAGCCTGTACGCTTCCCAGTCTCTAAGGCAAAATACACTTTGTGGATGTGATCAGGTTTAAGAACTTTGAGATTGGAAGATTATCCAGTTGGACCTTAATGCAATCACAAGAATTTTGTTGTTACTTTTTCTTTTGGATTTTCCACATAGAAAAGAAAGTCATTGGAGATTAAAGTAACTTTATGTTTTCCTCCCAAACTGTAGATACTATCCTCCTTTTTCTCATCCTTTTCCACTAGCTAACAGTTCTAGGATACTCTTGATTAGAAATGATGAGGGAGAACATTGTCGCTTCTTCCAGCTTCAGGCATTGTTTGGTTTGTGTCATTTATCAATGTCTGTCTCCAAGGTCACATGACCTTCTCTTCTCTCTATTCCTCCTCTGCTTTACTCTTACAAACATGCTTGTGATTGCATTAAGCTCACACTGAATAATCTTCCAATCTCAAAATTCTTAAACCTGATCACATCCGCAGTGTACTGTGCCTTAGAGGCTGGGATGCTAACAGGCTCAAAGGATTAGATTAGAACATATGTATCTTTGTGGGGGGATCTTTTTTTCAGTTTTGGTACTGGGGATTGAACCCAGGGCCTTGAGCGTGCCAGGCAAGTGCTCTGCCACTGAGCTACATCCTCAGCCCGAACATTATCCAGCCTGCCACACTTAAGTTCACACAAACTCTTATGGAAATTCATAGCAGTTTTATTTACAGCATTCCTATGTGGAAATAAACCAAGTGTCCTTCAGTTGATGACTGAATAAATAAATTGTCCTACGTCCTGACAATGGAATAGTACTCAGACATGAAAGGAATAAACTACTGATCCACAGAACAGGTTGAGTTTACTTTAAAGCAGTTATGCCAAATAATAGAAGCTAGTCTAGTATAAAGCTATATGACCCCATTCATTTAATATTATTACACAAAATTATGTGACAAAGACTGTTATTTGTGTTTTCCCAGGTGTTAGAGTGAGAGAAACGTGTGAAGCTACAAAGATTTGATATTTTTGTTATGGTAATTTGAACACATCTGCATAGAAAGAATCTCTTTGCAAAGATAATGTGCACAAAGGCCTGGAGATAATATAACATGACACAGTTTTACAACTGCCATGGTATTTCTAGGTCTGAAGATGAAATTTAGAGCACAGATATTTGGATGGCAGGAGAGGAAGTATGTCTGGATGTCAGTTTTTTTCAATAGTCATGAGATCAAGAATGCAGAATATTAATCCCCAAATTGTCTCTAGCAAATCTAAAGTTTGATGGCAATAAGTTAACTTTTTCTTTTTGACTGTTGATTTCCTTCAATAACTGAAAGCTGGTGTCTTTAATTGGCAATGTGAACATGAAAATGGTGAGGGTGTGCCAAGCAACAGATCATGAATGAGCCCACTAACAGAATGAATGTGCCCCCGGATGAAGAGCATCATTCTGTGTGCCCTTTGTGTGAGTTTCAGACTCTCAATATTTTCCCACTCTGTCAGCTTCTCCACATATCTTTTTGCTATTCTTCGGATGTATAGTTTGGGGCCAGTGTCTTAATATTTTATGTACAGCCAATTTTATGTCACAAATATTTGCATGAAATTTTGAAAACAAATGTATGACATTATTTTAGTCACTTTCCCATTGCGGGATACAGTATTCAATACCTGCAGCTTGAAGGAGAGGTTTATTTTGGCTAGCAGATGTACTTTACCTGAGTTCAAGGTGGAAACAGGATGGTAGAACCTTTGGGGAAAGGCAGCTGTTCACGTGATGTGATGTGATGTGATGATGACCAGGAAGCAGAGAGAAGAAGGAAGAGTGAAGGTCAAGACTATACTCTTCCAGGTCCCAGTGACACTAACCTACCCTCCAACCAGGCTCCACCTCTGAACAGCACATGAAATGATCAGTGGATGAATTCACTTCTCAGTAGAGCATCCCATGTTCTAATCACTTTGCAGACACATGAAGTGTCAGGAGGACATTTTAGATTTAAACCACAACAAGTTAAATGTACTGGACTGAATTATGCGGAGATCATGAAAGTTCTTGTGCTTTGTAATAATATGGAAAAAAATTGCACAGGATACTAAAATTTTAAAAAGGTCATTTTGCATATATTTTTGATGTTTATACAGTTAATTCACAAAACATTACCCAATTAGCACATTATTTGGCTATAAATTTCCCCATGTGATATGCTTTGCTGTACTGAGCTATAAACAAATGCCTCCACAATGCTTTCTCTATACAATTTCTTTCATCTGATCTTACCAACTTCATAGAAATGGGTTTTGTTTTAGGTGCTGTTTTAGTCACTTATTTGTGAACAAAATATCTGACACTAGCAACTTAAAGGAGGAAAGGTTTATTTCAGCTTACAGTTTCAGAAGGTCTCACACAGTCCATTCATATGAAGGTGGCCTGGCAACAGTGGCAGTGCATGTCAGAGGCTGGAGAACTCCTCTCGGCATTGCAGACAGAAGCTAAGCAAAGATATAAGCCACATGAAGTCAGGAAATGAAGGCAAGGACTAGAGCTTTCCCGAGAAGAAGCTGCAAAATGCTTCTTCTTCCTTCCTTCCTTTACTCAATTCAAACAGCTAATCCCCCCCACCCCCCGGGTGGTTGTCCCTCCCTACTTTCTGGCCCATGAGTCAATAACCCACACCTGAAAGCTCTGCCCTAGGTACCACACCTCACTCTAAGCAAATTGACAGAATCCCTCCAGGTCAAACCCCAAGCATCTGCCCCTTCCAGCCAGGCCCTACACTCCAACAACACAGTTCCACAGCCATACCACTACATCCAAATACATGAGGCTTTTGGGGGACACTCCAGACACAAACTGTAGCAGGTGGACAAGCCATTTCTAAGTCAGCCATGTCCTCTAAAAATCTATTTTACTTGTTGATTTTCCTTTTAATTATAAACAAGCCACTAACCTTGAACATGTCACAATGGCCAAGAGCATCTCATTTTGTCACAACTTTTTTCTTTCAGCAGTTCCCACATTTTTAAATTTCAGATTGAATGTAATAAACAGTTTGAAGTTACAGAGTGTTGCAGTGTGTAGCTAATGAATATTTTCAACATCTGTAATTTAGTGAATTTTTTTCTATTTTTGAAATCCCAGAGAGTATTGAAAATGTTTATAGTTGTGGAGTAGCTTGTATCACTTCTCCATTTGAAGAGAGGGAGGGAGAGAGGGAGGAAGCTGGGACGGAGTTATTAGAAGTCAGTTTTTGTTGAGCACATTTGTTATGTCATTCTCATACCCTCATAAAGATACTTCCATTTCTTCAGTATCATGAACAAGGTACAATGTAACAAGGTATAATGTAGCATGAAAGTAACTAGAAAGCACAGTGCCTACATTCTAAGAGCTACCTGTTTCACCAAGGAGACAAAAACAAGGGTGCATGTACACACATGTATTTTATGCTTGAATTGAAGTAAGACAACAAAAGGAGATAGGTGGAGAAAAAACACGGAGCTTGCCATCAGAGGACTGAAGTTTGAGATTTGGATCTTCTACTTAGTAGGTCATTTAACCCTATTGATTTTCTCATGTCTCATCTTGCAAAGAGCAGTAATAATGCACAGTGATATGCTGATGGTTATGTAACATGCTGCGTATGAGAGTATGCAGGACCTCACACGCGGCCAGGCTTTGTTCTACCCAAACAGAACACCAAGTCAATGATTGTAACATTTGCTTGTTTCAGATATTCTCTTAAGGTACTTAAAGGCACCGTGCTCTGCTAGAAAGAATATGAGCTTCAGAGTTAGACATAACGGATTTTACATCATGACCAGAGCAAATAAAGCAATGATTGTATTACTTTATACAAATTATTTAGCCTTTCTGATTGTTAATTTCAACATTTTCTCCAGAGATTTCATTATTTACTTACCTTAAATAATTGTTGAGGATTAAAATATTATTTTAAACACCTGGTACAGAATATACCCTTTTCTCAGCACAAGAACAAGAAGAATGCTCAGCTGAGAAATGTGATTTTTATCTTTTATTAGTGAATTCATCTGCAGAGGTGTTTATGCAATTGTATTATAAGAATTTATGCAATTGTATCTTGTTCTGTGGCAAAGGCATAACTGGGATACCTTGAGCTGTTAGGTAATAATTGCTGCTCATTAAGGATGAAAGGACATTAATAGACAAGTAGTCATTGTCCCAGTCCAAATCTCATTGTTTCCTCCTACTGGCAGCTACGGTGGCACAGGCTGATGTAGAAAGAGAAAGTGACTTGTGAAAAAGAAACATTTGGTGGCTCTCCTAGTCTTCTTCAAAGTAAGAGTATTCCCTAAAATTTGGTCTAAAGAACATTTAAAGGTCAGCGGCCTATCGCAATTCCGATTTATTATATTATTTGGAAATTCTGGGTTGAACTCTAGTAAAACATTTGCTACTATTTTATGCACCTCCTTCTACCCATTATTTACAAACTGTAATTATTTCTAAAAGTTTTTGTTACGACAAAAGGATAAAATACCAATGACTGGGGTTGTGTTGCATTTGCTAGGTAAACCTTCTAGTAGGCACGTGCTTGTGAGAGAGATGCAGCCAAGTACAACTTTATCAGAGTTACTAGTGGTACAGTTGCCATGGCTTTTATTTGAGTCTTACTTATTGAGCACTCAAAATGTGTTATGCAGCATAAATAATACACAGAAAGCGCGATCTGGATTTTAAGAGTTTTATAACCTAAAAAGAAAGTCCATTAGCTCTAATACAGAACGTATCCAGTTCTGTAAAGTACTTGTGAAATCATGATCGGGAAACTCATTTAGCAAGCCGTATACTTAGTGGGTATTTTTACACTTTCCAGCTAAAAATTGTGTTGCTGCATACAGCATTTCAAGACACTAAATGTGCTGATAGTCGCACACAGGAAGTTGTTGCTCCTGGGTTGTAAGGTAATCAGCAAATATCTCATCAAGTACAAAAAAGTCAGCAGGTACGAAAGATCCTCGGCACACTGAATCCTTAGAGAATAGCACCATAGTCATTTTAAATTGGTTTTGCAAAAGTGACCATGTAAGGAGAACTGGTGCCCGTAGAACAGCAAGGTAGTTGCTTCGCAGAGTTGCAAGAGGAGGGGTAAGTTTGAGGTTGACAGAAGAAACAGCTCAAGGTGATGCAGCATCTTGTTCCTTAGGAATGTGAAAGAGGACCCCTTTGTGCTCCCAAATAAGCCCCATAGTGCTGCAGGTCCCCAACGGAGCACTGGGAATGTGATGCTGGTCAGATTTTTGTTTTGTTTTGTTTTGGTTTGGTTTTTTGGTCTCTTGGGACTTTTACAGGCTAGCTGCACAGACACTTAGGAAATGCAACTGTTCCTGTGTCCAACGTCCACTTATGAGTGCTGTCTTCAGGCTGGCCACAGTTTCTAGGTCTGCGGGACAGTGAAAAAAAGACACAAATGTTTCTGTCTTCATGAACTCTTTACTGTGGAAATAGGCTAACAATGTGGGTGTGTGAGGACGTGCGTGTGTCTATCATGCATATTTCTATGTACATATGCATTCTTTTTGAAACAGTCTTGCTCTATAGTCCAACATGGTCTTGAACTCAGGGCCGGACTGGACATCCTAGCAATCCTCCTGCTCTAGACTCCCAAGTGCTGAGATTACAAGGGTACACAAATATACCTGCCTTGTCCAGTGCTGGGGAGTTGAACCCAGGGCCTTGCACTTGTTAAGCAAGCCCTCTAACCACTGAGCTATATCCCCAGACCATATGTACTTATTCTGATGGACAGTGTGGGATAGGCCAGTGGAGAGAAGACTCCTAGTAAGGTGACATTGTAGCATGTCATCTAAAGATATGCTTCTTTTAACTAAAGATACGAAGCTGTGTAGATGCAGGCTTGGGGTGAGACAGCATTCCAAACAGAGGGAATTAAAAGTTCAAGAACTTTTGAGTACATGTTGTTTAGTCTGTTTCAGGTGTAGCAAAAACTAGTGAGGCTGGAATGCATGAGCAAAGGAAAGATGGGAAGAACAGACAGGACGATGAGAATGGTCTGCATTTTATTTGTCTTTGCATTTCAAATAACTATCACCGATGAACAGCCCCATGGAATAATTGAGAAGATGGTTAATGAACAAAAGGAGAAAATCGATTCTGAATTTTGGTGCTTGAAAAAAATAGTATTAGGTGAAGTAAAAACTCTCAGAACAAGCCGGTAATACTCCAGCAGACCTGTGCACAACTGTGCTGTGCTTGGCATTGTCTTGGGGAGTCCAAGGGACTTAGGAGTGCTCCTTAGAGAACTGGGCCTTTGCAGATCCAGGGGACACGTAGGTGTGATTTGGGCTTCTCGCCTGCCATCTAGCTATTGTGTGTTGCCTCAGTTTGTCATTTGTCAAATGGGACTTATAGGGCCGACCCGTCTTGCCAGCATGGCTCTTTCAAAGAGCCACACCACACTGCAGCAGCCTGGATTTGCACGAAAGCATTTCCTAACATCATTCACTTTTGTAGGTGGCAACAACTCGGAACCAATTACCTGTTCTCCGTTTTCCCTTTTTTGTTGACTTGGTATGTTAGCTCCTTAGTTTTTGCCCTCCTTATTCTTTTACCATCGCTTTCGTGCCTGGGTGTATGATTCGGCACCCCTTCTGGCTCATGGCCTTGACTTTGTCCTGTCCCCACTTTTCCTGCTTGAATTGGTGTGTTTCCAGAGGGCATTTGATTTAATCATGCTTGCTAGCTTCCGGGTCCTCTCTACCCACCCACATGCCTGGCTGGAAGGTCTCAGATAATATCTGCCTCATGGATTGTGTGATCCTAAAGAGGTTACAAATGAGCAAGTAGTTTATAAACTTTGAAGTGTTTTATATCATTAATGTAATGAAATCGTTAATTCTAAGGCCACGCGATCCTAAGCAAAAATATTATACCAATTGTAATGTCATTTTATAAAACCAAGAGAGCAAAAGTAAGGGACAGAGAAAACACACACACACACACACACACACACACACACACACACACACACACACAGAGACACACGCTCTGCAAGAGCTCTGTCTCTGTCAAGGGTAGGATGGATCACCACCAAGAACGAGAGTGGGCTTTGTAAGAATCAGGGCAGCTGGGTTGAGTCCTTCCAATCAGTCTGAGAGAGTGCTGCACACCTCACCTTCCTCTCTTTCCTCTCTTTGCTCTCTCCAAGATTCTTCTGTTTAATTCTCTAGATTCTTCTGTTTAATTCATGCCAGGTCCTTTTCGTTTTAATTTTTCCCTGTAGTAGAGGGTTTTGTTTTTCCTCCTTTTTGCTCAGGACTCTGTGTCCCTCTGTCCTTTTGTTTCTTATCATATGCTACATTCCTGTTTCCTCTGCCTTATTAATTTCTAGCTATTATTGCTCTTTAAATTTGAAGTGGATGTTGCTATGGTCCCTGGAAATGAATGTTGCATTATGGTCCCTGGTAGAGTGGCTCTAGGAGCTTGTGGTACTGCCAACAGATAACAGCAGTTGACTTGAGCAGTTTTCCTACTCAGAGAAGTCGATTTTCTGCATATTTACTGCAATTAAATTATTTCTTGAGAGAAAGAGAAAACGAAAAAAAGAGTCGTGGTCACAAGAGAAAGTAATGTATGGAGAACCAATAATCTCACTAGTTACGTTTGACATCCCTAGATTCATTCAAGTTTTGGTCTCTCTGGTTTATGTAATAAAGATGTTAAAATGGGATCACCTTGAAGATGTATGATATGCTAGATTCTGAAAACTTCAGTTAATATACAACACAGAGCACAGAAAATTGTTACTCATTTTGGGGGGATGCAGAGCACTGGGACTCACGATTGTGATTGAATCATTGGAATAAATTAGTCCTCGTTTTTATTTTAGCATATGGTACTTTTTTGCCCATGGGGAGTTCTCTAATCAGTGCCTGAAAAATACAAACCAGAGACTCTGTCTCTTCAAATAACTTTACTCTGTGCCTCCATATACCGTCTACTTAGTGATAATTGACTGTATGTGAGTTGACAAATATTGAATACACTCTCTTTGTTTCCAAAATATATCATTGGCAGACCGGCTAGGATAGGATGGAAGGGAGAAAACGGCACTGGAGGATGCTCAAAGGGAGCGCTCTCCCACAAGGTGGTGCTGAAGTGAACACAGCTTTCAGCTTGCTCAGCTAAATGGCTTAGAACTCTACACTCCGTTAAGCCCCAGATTGGACAGAATCAAACACCATTGATTCGACTTTTAACTTTACTAAGAATTAAGAGACTTCTGTCTCTGCAGCAAACAACTCTTTAGCCACCACAGTGCAAATAATTTTCAGAGGATTAGGAATTGTTTCCATGAAATTAGATTCAGAAATGAAAACAGTCATATTATTGACTTAATTTTCCTAACACCCACTTGGTAAGCCCATACTTTGGATATTATGAAGAACATATGCAAAAATGGGGTGTAAACATGCAAGGCTAAGCTGCGTGTTTGAGTTTGTGCAACAGGTTGCAGTAATCTCTATGGCTACTCTTTTGTACTTTTAATCCATTGTGGGAGTGCCACCTCTGTTACAATCACGGTGACCCTTAACTGGGTTTTAGATCTCATCACCTTTTGCTCTTTTAACACAAGTCTAGCATCAAATGTTCCCTTCTCTCTCCTACATCCAGCATCTTTTCTTTCCACTCCGTCATTCTAATCAGACAAAACAATAAAAAATTAAAAATCACTACTGCTGCTTATTCTGTTAGAAAAAAAAAACGTGCTATGTCACCTTCTAGCTATATCCCCATTTCTCAGTTTCTATTTCACAAAAAAATCAAATCTGGTTGGAAGAGACATAATTTCTATTTCATATCCTTCAACTCCCTTTGAGAAGGCTCAGTCCATTCTTTTCAAAACATTTTCATTTTCATCAGTTTTGAAAATGCCACATTCCCTTGATTATCTCCTACACTGCTGGGAAAACAGGTTCAGTCTCCTGTGTCTGCTCTCTTCTGCTCTGCAGCACCTGCAGTCTGTCACCTGTCACTTGTCCCTTCCACCCACCTACAGTGCGTCCATGCCATGGATTCCACACATGCCTCAGGTACAGATGGGCTCCCACATGAAACTACCTAATCAGATATTTCTACATGGATGTTTGGTGTGCCTCTCAAACCTAAACTGTGGCAACCATGTCTCTTGAACTGTGCGTGCCCCGCACCCAGCCTGCTTCTCCACGGTGTTTCCCTCCAAAGTGCCAACTACCCTTGGGCCTTCCTTAGTGCAGACACCTAGGAGTCATCTGTCACATCTTCTAGCTTTCTTATTTCCCACATTCAATTTGTCAGCAATGCTCTACCTCCGAGATATCTTCTGAATTCAACGTCTAGCTCTGTTCCGTATTACAAACCCAGTTCAAACCACTGTCATCTCACCCTATACTCTTTGTTATAACAACTACCAAACTGATCACCTTGCTTCATCCTTTTCTACTTTTTAATTGTTTTGCTGCAAAGCAGACAAGAAAATCCTTTCAAAAGATAGTCAGATTCTGCCCTTCTCTTATAACGTAACTTTCCATTACCCTTGGAATAAAATCTAGACTCCTACATTCGGGGTGGAGCTCAGTAATAGAGTGCTTGCCTAATATACAGAAGGTCCTGGTTGCAATTTCCAGCTCTGAGAAGAAAAAAAAAGAAGAAAAATAAAACAAATATAGACCCCTTGCTCTGTCCTTTAAGATCTGGTAATATCTGGCCTCTGCTCACCGCTTTGATTTTGTTTTCCATTCCCTGAGAACCACATACATTTTCCCTCAAACAGGTTTTGTTCATTTTCATTCTAGGATCATTATGCTTGTTGTTCTCTTTCGTACTTGTCATCAATTTTTCTTACCTTTCTTAGGTCTGTTGCATGTGGGAGGTAGAACCATAATTTGCGTGTAGGATTTGAGGAGATTAAACTGAGAAGTTGCAGCTGCAGTACCATGACCACATAGTGACCCTTCGACAGAGAATCAGACATAAGTAATTGCAAACTAACTCATAAATAATGTCCTAATAGTCTTTTGTTGAACTGAAGTTTCTTGAATTATATGTTATTATTGGCTCTCTATCATATAATGTCTTTGGAGAATAACTGTGTACTGCAATTAAAAATAATGAAATCATATCTGTAAAATATTTTCCCTGTCATTACAACACTCCAATTGGCTTTTATTCAATAAAAATACTGAAATATAATTGTCATTTTGACTGATCTTCAGTTTCCTTAAGTTGAAATGAGAAGAGGATATTGGAAAATAAGTACAATAAGAAAATTACATTTCCATATTTTTGGAAGTTTTCATTTTATAATATTTTTGCCAAACTCTTCCTAGTTTAGGATTGAGAGACAGAAAACCTGATTTGATTGCTTCACAAAATCCATTTACCAAGCCTAACTTTCTTTTTTTTCCCCATCAGAATTGATTAAATCAAGCCCTTGATTTGGGATGACACTATTAGGCAGGGAATGATCCCATCTATGTGACTAAATTGAGACCACCACAGTCAACACATTCAGCAACCTTTCTTAATTCTTTTACCCTGAACAATTGCCTGAATTGGATTTTAGCAAGAATGTAAAATCTGAAGACGGGTTGTATCCTTTAAGAAAGCTACAGTATCAGTACAGATCAAGTTTTCCAGCATGCTGCTTCTGCAATATGCAGGCAGCTGTCTTAAAATGAACTTCAGCAAGGGGGCTGGGGGATAAGAGGGAATACTTTTAGGATTTGAAATGAAAGTTGACTTAAAAGTATATGGGTCACACAGTATTGACTTTTGTTTGAAAAATCTTAAGAGTTGTAAAATCAGTTTGTTCTAAGAATAATTTCTTTTTTTGATACATGTATCTTCCCAGAAGATTGGTATATATCTTGTTCTTTACAAATATAGTTCACATACTAATGTAAATCATTTACTGCCTATTTAATTTTGCCAAGATGAAAATTACTATCACAGTGAAATCACCTTCTTGAAGTATATTTTTTTGTTTTAACTTTGTGTATGAAGAAAAATGTAAGGGTAGGGATGTGGCTTCGTGGCAGAGCATTTGCCTGGCATATGTGAGGCCCTGAGTTCAGTCTTCAGTATTTCCAACAAAAAAAAGAAAGAAAAAAGAAGAGAAAAAAATAACAAAAGTTTAAGACATACACTGTGAGATCATCTTTTAGGAATTTGTTTCTGGCTTTGGAGGTTAACCTGGACATCCTAAAAAATAGAGATTTCTATTGTTTATCATCAAAATTGAGGAACAGGCTTGGTTGCTCAGTGTTTCAATCAGTAATATTCTCAAATTGCTGAACTTTGCGCTGGGGAGTTGAGGTTGGGATTGAAGGAGTAGGAACTGTCAGGAAGCTAGATACAATTTTGTCCTCTAAACAGCCCTTGCAACAAGAACTCATGACTAGGGCATAGTCATGAGAGTACAATGAGAGGATGGCAATAAGTCAAATGCAATGTGAATTTAAAGCAAAACCGAAACTGTGCCATAGTATGTAGTACCACCAAAAATGTTATGGGAATACGGAAAACATTCTTGTCGGTACAGTTAGCTCTTAGCAATGTTTTGAAAATAACTGAATCTCAATTTTAATAAAATTTTCCTTTGGGTTATGTGATGATTTGGCCCAGAAAAAGGTTTGAAATCATATTTACCTTCATTAACCACACAGTAGAAAAACAGTGGTCTAGGAGCACTGAAAATAACAATTGGGTGATTAAATTTTTTTTAAATTACTATTTTTTGTTTCTTCTAGTTCACCCTATAATACTCACCAAAACTATCCCTGACATTCAAAAATATTATTATAATAATGACAATAAGCCTTGTTTGTTTTCTCTGAATCCTATCTTCAGTTATGCTACCAAACTATATTCACAGTACATACGCAAAGTGTGTATAGGAATCAAAGTCATGTTAGAATCCCATCTGTGTGACATCAAGTAACGTTCTCTGTCTCCTTGAGCCTGTTTGTTTTTTACATCAATGAAAAGGGGTAAAGAGTCCTACCTCACAGAGACTCAAGTGGTGGAGTGAGAAAATGTCCGTGAGACACCTACCTCAACAACTAGTGATTGATAAGAGGTCACTGTCCTCCCTCCAGTTCTATCCCGAGAAGTCCATTGTCTTGTCTATATGCACTTCCGACTTGTCATTTGCTCTTCTGTTTTATCATCAACACACTACTTACAGTATCCCCATAACCATTCTTTGCTGCCCATATTTTTAATAAAATGAACACATATCTAATTTAATTATCACAGAATCCCTGTTTTAAATTCATATTTATCATAGGTTTATTAAATATGTTTTAGTGTGTTTATTGTGTTATTGCGGTGTTCTAATTAGTCTTTTGACTACATTAGGGTTTTTGAATGATTGACTGCACCTTACAGGCCTGGAAATGGGAATATGACTACTGTTATCCAAAACATTGTTATATCTTTGTGAAATGCCACTTTGGTAACAAAAACAGTTCATTGCCAGCAGGAATGCTCTCTGCCTGAGGACCTACCAATGTTATCAGTCATGTCGACTGTCGGCACTTTGATAACTTCCCGATGGGAGTCCTACTGTTCAATTCCTTGTTATTCTGCCTACTTCTGCTTCTGCGGATTTAAATTACATCAATTGGCAGGCTTTTAAAAATTAATTTTTCTTTTTTCCCTTTTTAAAATGTTGATTGTATTTAAATTAAACAATCTTACTGTTTTTTTTTTTTTCTTTCCCAAATAATACAAAATTCAACTGGGGAGTCTTAGTCATTTTTTTCAAAAAACCATGTCTTTACTTACTTTCACTTAAGTCCATCTTGTTCTGAATACATTTCTGCCATTTTTTTTGAGACAGGGTCTTGCTAAGTTACTAAATTGCTAAATTGTCCAGGTTGGGCTTGAACTTGACAGTCTGCCTCGCTTCTTCAGAGTGCCAAGATTACAGCCAGGTTACAGCCTGTTCCAGCGTGCTATCCTTTTGTTAGAAAATTCTCTCCTGAACCATGAAACCCAGGCAGATACTAACCCCTATACTTTGCTTTTCCAGAATTACATATAAATAGAATCAAACAGCATGAAGCCTTTCAACATGTTTTATTTCAATTTAGGGTTTCATCCTCCACTTAGTAGTTCATGTATTCTTACTGCTGAGTCATATTCAACAGTATGGTTCTGTCACAGCTTGTCCTCTCATCAGTCACTTTTTACCTGTTATAGATTATGTTGCCATAAACATACGTGTGCAGGATTTTTTCTCTCTGTGTGTATAGAGCTAAGGTTAACTTATCTTAGAGAGGTATCTTTCAAGTGGAATCCTTGGGTCATATGGTAACTCTGTTGAATGTTTAGAGAAATTGCTATACTTCCCCAAAGCCATGGCATCCTTTTAAATTATCATCAGAAATGCTTCCCATCCTTGACAACACTTGTTTTTGTTGTTTTTTTTTTTACACTGACTGAATGCAGATTCAACTCTTAAAAAGAAAGAAGGAAAGAAGAAAGGGAGGATGGAATTGTACAGTACAGTTTTTTCCCATTTGATATATATAGATGCAATACATAATGTTTACATTGATCTTGAGTATTTTGTGTATATACATATTGTGGCAATTTTAAAACCGTTCTTGCACCAAAGCCAACAGGCACTTCCTGAGCCAAGATTGTCTTTTAGGATTCATGTGTTTACCAAGAAGGAGCCTCATTTACTGATTTAGTCAGAGAGTAGTAGCTGAAACCATTGGTCGACTATGTGTGCTATAGTCTGAGGGTTGAGGGGCAAATTTGTTGATAGGACATAATTGGGTCTTGTTTTTTATTTCTTTCTTGTACATCGTATCCTACAATCACTGCTCTTTACTTGGGATATTTAGACAATGTATATTCTATGTAATTTGATGCCAAATATTATCTTGTCATTTATTCACTATTTATTTCAACTTGTTTTTGCTTGTCTTTTCCTTAGTCTCCTTTTTATTTCCTTGGTTTAATTAAGCATTCTGTTTTATCTCCAGTAGTAACTTTGAAGCAATATTTTCTGTTTAACGTTTTAATTATTCTGAAAATTTGAAACCTTCCTCCTTAGCCTATGTGAACCTCTCTTAAAATCAAATAACACTATAGCGTAAATATAGTTTCATGGTAGAAACCTTGCAATTGTCAAATTTCAGGTACCTCCTCCAGTCATTTGTCTTTCTATAGCATGCATTTTAACCCACCCCCAAGAGGCAACTTTTCTGTGTGCAATTATTTACTAATAAATAGGTATGCAGAATTTTTCTTTTTAAATTCATACTTACTTTTTTGCTCTTTATTCTTTCATGTTAAAGGTTTTCTCTGATACCATTGTACTTCTACCTGAAAAGACTTCGCTTTCTGTTTCTAATATTACATATTTTCTTAGCAAGAATTGTCTCAACTTTTGTTTTAATGAAAAGGTCTATTTTGTCCTCATTTTTGAGTAGTATTTTTTTTCTGTATGTGGAATCTGAAACCTAGTGCTATGATATAAACTTTTTGACTGGGGAGTCTATGGCAAGAGGATTGTAAATCAGAAGCCCACCTGGGCAACTCAGCAAGACCCTACTTCAAAATAAAAGAGGACTAAAGTTGTAGTTCAGAGGTAGAGAGTCCCTGGTTCCATCCTCAGCACTATAAGGAGAAGTAAATTAATAAAGCAATAAAGTAATTAATTCTAGGTTGAGGTTTATTTTTTAATAGATGTCATATCCGTATCTTTTGGCTTGCATAGTTTCCAATGAGAAATCTCAGTTCAATTTTAAGGTACCTTTCTACTTCTGTATGTAAACAATCAATTTATAGCTGATCCTGGTGGCACAGGCCTGTAATTCTGGCACTTTTGGAAGTTGAAACACAAGGATCACAAACTTGAGCATAGAAGAATCACAAGTTCAGTCCCATTCTGGGAAACTTACTTACTTAGTGAGAACTTGTCTCAAAATCCAAAATAAAAATGGTCCGGGATTGTAGTTCAGTGTGAAAGATGTAAAGGTCCTAAGTTGGATTCCCTAGAACCACAAAACAAAAGATGAGATGAAAACACACACACACACACACACACACACACACACACACACACACACACACACACAATTTTCCACCACTGATGGCTTTATGGACTCTAATTTTTCAATGGGTTTTTAACTTTTATCACTGTGTATCTCAATGTATTCTCTCGTGTGTGCGCTTAAATATTATTTCATATCTGTTAGTCTTGAAGGATAGATGAGGTTTATAATTTTCAAGAAATTTGTAAAAATAAATCATCCTTCATTCCTTCAAATAATTTTCTGTATTTGTATTTCCTCTAATAATGCGTATGTTAAACTGCTTTATTCTCCATCAGATTTCATTCTAATTTTTAGGTCCTTTTTCCCTCCCAATTGCTGCTTACAGGGTTTTCTCTTGCTATGCCTTCGTCATATATTTTGCAGTGACTAATATTCTGTACGTCCGTCTTGTAGAGGGAGGCAGGGCCAGGATGGTGATGGAAAAGTGTCGTCTTGTGAGTGCCTGCACTTGATTAGGCTGGAAGAGCCTAGGAAATTCCTCTACACTCTAATCTAGAAAGGAAGAGGATCTGTTGGTTCCAACTGGTGAACAAAGGACTGGGGGGAAAGCTGTGTGGATTCCCAGTGTGTAAACACAGTCTCTCAGACAAGAACAGAGCTGAGGAGACAGAGGGCAGGCCTAGAGGCTCCGAATGAAGGTGTGCTGAGCCAGCCAGTGGATAAGTGCCTGAGAGTATGGCAGCAAGGTCAGTGGCCTAAAAGGTGTCACTAAATCTTTGGCCTCTGCCTCCCAATAGCAGCTCTTGGCTGAGGTGGGCTGGAATGATAACTCGTCCTGACTGTGGTCCGGATGCCAGGAAAGGCCCCATCCATACGCCCTAGGAGCTTGGGGACTGCAGACTGAGACCAGCCTGAGGAGTTACAGTGTCGGAGTCACAGTTCATGAATCACACAGCCAGTGTCTGCTGCCAAGCCCAAAGAGCAGAACTGGATCACTCGTGCTCCAACAAGAGTGACCAGGACTTGCTGAGAACAGGACACCCCTGGACCTATGGCATGACTGAACTGAGTCACCCTGGCTGCAGTACACAGAGTGAGAGAGGCTCATCTACCTGAGATGCAAGTTGAAGGAACTCTGGCATCTTTCCTACCAGACAATGAACTCCAAGGTTGGAAGTGAGACCTCTCATAAACATAACACAAGGGGATAATTTGTGTGTGTGTGTGTGTGTGTGTGTGTGTGTGTGTGTGTGTGTGTGTGTGTGTGTTGATGTTTGTTTTGGCTTTGTTTCATTTTTTATTCTCTATTTTTAGTTATTTTCCCTCTTTTTTCAGACTGAAGCATCGCTTTAAAGGTTTTCTGTGAGTATAATGAACATGTACTGTTTCTGCAACCGAGTTGGATTTTCTTCCCTCTTCCTTTCTTCACTCTTTTCTCCTACTTCCCTTCCGCCTGCCACTGTTCCTTTGTTTGTTAGTTTCTGTATCTCTTCCTGTTTTGACTACTGCTTTATGCCCTTTTCAAAAAACCTCTCTATAGATTCTCTAGACATACTGTTTTCATTCCACACGTAACTCTCCCTGATCGATATCACTCCTGCTTGTAGTGCTTTCATTTATCTGCTGCTTTTTTTACCGAGTTGGAGTTCTGTCAGATTTTTCTCTATCCCATGAATACTTTTCCAATTTTTATTATACTCTCAAAGCTAAACCTTAGTCTTAGTCTGCTCTCTATATACTACAATTATCCTTACTAATAGTATTGTTAAGATTTAATAACACAAAGCCATATAGATGGACAAGTAGGGGAGCAATAATTGTACACCATTTAGATAGAAATATATCAATAAGGTAGATTTCTCTCCATATTATCAAAAATAATTTTGTGGTATTGTGAAAAATCTCTTCTAATATGCTATCAAACAATCTGCATAGAAACTTTTATTAGTAGTATAGCTCAAACTTAGAGAGTTAACATGGGATTGTTTGTATATATTGGTATCCAGTTAGGATAAATGTATAGATAATAGGTATCATGTATGATACATAGATATAAATATCCATCACATGAGGATGTAATAGGTGGAGCTTAATAAGAGTGGATAACTTCTAGTAGTTTGGTTCAGTATAGGTAGACAACATAGAGTCTATTATAATGGTGGCTGTGATATACTGCTGATCTTAATAGAACATTTTGATAAGTCAATATTAGGTTTATTTAAATAGGTATGTTGAGAGTACAGACTGCAACTATTCATGTCAAGGGTAATTTAGTAGTATTGAACTATCTACTAGGTTCTGTCAATAGTTTGTTAATCCGACATTGTAATGTAAATGCATATCTTTATTCAATCTGTGGATGCCCACGTAGATATTTATCTTCATATCCAATGTAGGACAACAGACCTATATATATTTTATATGTATCATACATTATATATTGTAAATATATATACATACATATATATGTATATTTAAAAAAATATACTTATATACATATATTTGTATATATATTGTCTGTAGACCATACGCAGTTCTGTAAACTGTTCCTCCTTCCCTGAAAAGTGGAGTAGATTCTTAATCTTAACCAACAGAAGATTGATTGGTCGTTGAGAAGAACTTTAAATTTGGTAGCTGAATAAGTTAAAAATAGACACAAATACTAAAACCTAAACTAACTCAAGGAAACTCCGAAGGCAAAAATAGTCTAAGACTCTGTAGTGTACAGACAGAGTCCATTGACACTCTCAGAGCTACAATTCATGGCAATGGAAGTATGGGAAAATGAGGCAATAAACTACCTGCAAAAAGTCCATGGGTCAAGAAGCAACAGAACCCATAGGAAATGAAGCAGAAAGACCTACTGAACAAAAATATCAAACAAGATATACAAGAGATGCACAGGGAGCTCAAAGTAAATATAATCAAAGGAGCAACAGCATTAAGAGATTAAACACTTTAAGGACTGTAAAGAATTAGCAAAGGCATAAAGAAGACAATGCAAGAAATAAAAGAAAAATTCAATAGTCATACAGAAAGCATGAAGGCTGAATTCCAAAATATGCAGAACTCTGGCAAATCAGCCTGAGTACTTCAAGGATAGATTATTGGATCTTGAAGATAGGGCACATAAACTGGAGTATACATACAGTAAGGATTAAAAATCATGGAGACACCAAAATACCCATAAACAGACCAATAGATACAAAAATTGTGGTATTTATGCACAATGGAATACTACTCATCTATAAAGACAGATAGGTTGGAGGCTTTTGTAGGTAAATGGAGGCAACTTCAGACCATCATGCTTAGTGAAGTGAGTCAGAAACAGAAGGTGAAATATGGAATGGTTTCTCTGATACAACAAACCCACATCACAATTACTTATGGAACTTAATGTGGGAAATAATGGGAACTGGGGGGAGCTGGTGGAGGAGCGTTGAAAGGAGAGAGGGGAAGGATTTGTAACTTTGCCAGGATAAGTATGCTCGCAAAATGCTCAAGATCACTGTAAACTCTGAGTTTTGCACTTATTCATATCAGTAAAATAAAATAAAATAAATAAATAAATATCAAGGAGACTAGAAAGAGACTGGTTGCAACAGCTAATGGATAACTCAAAGAGAAACAGCCTCAGAATTATGGAGTGCAAGAGAAAACAGAGGCATAACAAAAGGTTTAAAGGATATGTTCAATTAAATTATAAAAATTTCCCCAAATATAAAAGAAAAAATGAACACTGAGCACTGAGTTACTGCAGGCATACAGAACTCCAAATAACTTTGACTCCAACTAACTCCTCACAGCACATTATAATTAAAATCCTGGACTCAACAGAAAAAAAATATTAAACACTTTCAGAGAAAAACAGTGTAATTTACAATGACAAACTCATCAGGATAATGTCAGAATTCACTATACAGACCCTAAAATCCAGGAGCTCACAGAATGAAATCATCCAAGTGCTAAGAGAATATAAGTGAAAATCCAGATTGTGTATACAGCAAAACTATCCTTTAAAATAGAAGTTAAAATTTGTCATGATAAAGAAAACAATGAAATATATTACCAATAATTGGCATTGCAAAAAATACTTAAAGGAAACTTAGAAAAAGAAAGATAGGGAGATCAACAGCAACAAAAAACCCAGAGCAAAGGAAACCATAGAGAGGAATGAACTGACAAGAGTGTCGATCAAACAATCCTCAATGAAACATCATAACTGATTGCAGGATGTAGCAAATACACTGCTACAGTAACACTGAATGTTAATGATCTCAAAATACCGATCAAAGTACACAGATTAGTTGATTGAATCAAAAAAGTTTGTTGCTTGCAAGAGACTCATTTCACCCTTTAAAAAAAAAAACATACACTGAAAGTTAAAGGATAGAAATTGAAAGAGAAGGAACATTGTTAAACTCGGGTTTTGGATGCTAGCATTATACTGGTACCAAAATCAGACAAAGACTTAACTAGTAAAGAAAACTATAGATCAATATCCTTAAAGAATATAGATTCCAAAATTCTCTATAATACACTGGCAAATACAATCAAGCAAATCAATTTTGGTATTCCTGTGATGCAAAGATAGTTTTAAAAAAAAGTAAATCAATTAATGCAATACACCCCATTAGTAAAAGGAAGAACAAAAACCACATGGTCATCTCAATTGATGCATAAAAGTCCTTTCACAAAATTCAACATCCGTTCAGGATAGAAACCCTGAGGAAAGCAAGAATAGAAGTAACTTACCTCAAACAGATAGAAGCCATATACGCCAAACCTACTGTAAATATCATAGGAAATGGGGAGAACTTGGAAGAATTTCCCATTAAATCAGGAATACCACAAGACTTCATTGTCATGACTCCTATTCAATACAGTTCATGAAACCCTAGCCAGGGCAATCAGAAAAGAGAATGAAAAAAGGGACTATGTATTAGAAAGGGAGGAGTCAAACAATGTTTATTTGCAGATGACAGGATTCTGTACATTGAAGATCCCAAAAACTCCACTATGAAACTCTTAGAATGAATTAACAAATTCAGCCAAGTTGTAGGTCACAAAATGAATACAATAAATGAATAGCATTCCTCTACAGTAACAATGAACTCACTGAAAAAGAGCTGCAGAGAATAATTTCATTTTCAACAGCTCCTCAAAAGTTAAATACCTAGAAGTAAGCCTAGTTATGGAATTGAAGGATCTTTACAAAATAAATTATATTATGCTTAAAGAGAAATAGAAGCGTGCATCATAAAGTTGAAATACATCCCCTGTTCTTGGATAGACACTATTAATATTGTAAAAATGACTATACTGCCCAAACTGATATGCCAACAATTTTTTTCACAGAACTTGAAATCTCAATCCTACAATTCATATGGAACCAAAAGAGACCCAGAAGAGCCAGAGTCATTCTAAGTAACAAGACAAAAGTAGGTGGTGATAAAACTTCATCCATCAAGGTATATTATAATGCAACAGCGATAAAACTGTATTACACTGGCTCAAAATTGGACACTTTGAAAAAAAATGTAACCAAAGGAACAAAACTGAGGATGCAGAGACAACTTCACGTACCCTCATCTATCTGATCTTTGAAAGGGGGCCCAAAATATACGCTGGGAAAAGGACAGCCTCTTCAATAAATGGTGCGGGGAGAACTGGACATCCACATGCAGAAGGATGAATCTAGACACACACCTGTCACCATATACCAACATCAAAGTGGATCGGGTAGCTAGACATCAAAACTGAAACCTGAACCTTCTGGTGGACAAAATAGGTAAAACTCTTGAAGATGTGTTCGTGGGCAGGGACTTTATTTTTTCTAATATATATATATATATATATAGATATATATATATATATATATAGATATATATATATAGATATAGATATAGATATAGATATAGATATAGATATAGATATATAGTAATATTTACATTGAGCTTGAGTATTTTGCGCACATATATAGTGTGTCAAAATTACAACTCCTTACTCTCTCCCTTTTTGATCCTCCTACAACAAAGAACTTTCTTAATAGGACACCTGATGCAAAAGAACTATCCCCCAGATTCAACAAATGAGATTATATCAAATTAGAAAGTTTCTGTGCAGCAAAGGAAACTATTAACAGAGTGAAGAGAGAACAAACAGATGGGAAAACAAGCTTTACCACCCTCACCTTGAGCGGGAAGCTAACACTAAAATATATAAGGAACTGAAGAAAAATCAAATAGTCACAATCAGAGACCTGATTAAAAAATGGGCAACTGAAATGAATATACTGTTCTCAGTGAAAGAATACACGAAAAGATGTTCAACATCTTTAGTATTTACAGAAATGTAAATCAAAACATCACTAAGGTACCATCTTGCCCCAGTGAGAACATCATATACTAAGAGCACAAACAGCAGTTGGTGCCAGTGAGGTTGTGGAGAAAAAAAAAAAAAAAAAAGGTTTCCATTGCTGGTGGAACAGTAAATGAGTTCAGCTACTGTGGAAAGCAGTTGAGCATTCCTCAAAAATCCGAGAATTTGATCCAATGATACTTCTCCTGCGTATCTTTCCAAAAGAGTTAAAAACAACATATAACAGAGATACATATATGCCTACATTTATAGCAGCACGACTAACAATAGCCAAGTCATGGAATATGCCGAAATATCCATCAATAGACCAATGGATATAAAGTAGGTGTTATTTGTACAGAATGGAATACTACTGTCTCAGAAAGACAGATGAGAGGTGTTTGTAGGTAAGTGTGTGCAACTTGAGACAATCATGCTTGGTGAAGTCAGATGCAGAAGGATAAATATTGCATGCTGTTTTTAACATGAGAAACCTAAAATACAGGCAATTTGAAGAATAAAACAGGTGAGATACTGTGAGTCATGAGGGAGGAGGAAGGGGAGGGGAGGACCAAACGCGGGGAGGGAAAGGGATTATAATAATGTTACATTATGTATGTACACAAAATTCTCAGCTTAAGAATTGTATATCATTTATATATATGCATACATATATGTATATACACATATATATGTATACAAAAATAAAAATGGGAAAAAAAGAATTATGGAATCCCAAAGAAGCCTATTTTGCAAATTTCGCAGTCTTCCTTAAAACTTGAATTTGCATCCAATTTAAGACTTTTACTTATATCTTCTTGGTATTTGTGATTTCTTTTATTTCTCTGAACATTTGTATAGTTATTTTAGATATTTTTTATTTTCTAATTGCATCATTTTTTATTTCTAAACATTTATACTTGCTGATTTTTTTCCTCACTGTGTTGTGTTGTCCTATTGCTGTATACACCTAGTGTGTTTGAATGGATGGTGGATGATTTTTTTTTTAATATCCAGATTCCATTAACTGTTCTCAGAAAACGTTAAACTTAGGTTTGTGAGACAGGTAAGTTACAGATCAGTTTTGTGAGTGGACAGATAAAGTAGGCTTTTACACTAAGACTAGTTTCACTTCTGCTAAAATCTAATCTTCCGATTCACTAGTGCCCCAATTTTTCAACAAGAAATCTCCACTTTGAAAGGCTTTTAGGCCTCCTGTATGCTCTAGGAACAATTCATTGACAGAATCCCTGAAATATTTTACCTAGAATCACTGAGATTCATCTTACATGCGTACATTTTAGTGTTCACCAACATTCTCTGAAAGCCTCCTGTGAAGATTTCTAGAACTCATTTTCTCTGCTGATTAACCTCTTCCCCAGTACTTTTACCCATAAATGTTACATGCCTCACTTTCTTCTAATTCAGGCCATTGTCTATTTAACTAATAAAAATTATGTTGTGTTTACTTTCTTCCTTCTTCTGCCACAGTCTGAGAATAACTCCAAATATTTTGGGGACAATTGTGGACTCACCACAGTTATTTTTCTAACATCTCTAGTCTAACATCTTTACTGCCTATTGTCTATGTGAAATAATTTGTTGATATTTCACATATTTTTCTCAGGCTTTTAGTTGTTTTGGCAGAGTGGAAAGTCTGGTTTCAGTCGTTTCACCATGGTTGGTAGCTGATGACTAATGCTAACATCTTGACAAACTTTCATCTTCCTTTTACTTTTAGGGTTTTTTTAATTGCACAAGTAGAATATTTTCAGATAGGAAGAATAGAGATGAGTTGAGAAAAGAATTTAAAAGCACTTTTAATCTCATCAGTCAGATATAACTACAATCTGACACTTGACTAATTCATCCCTCTGTCAGACTTGTGACAGTTTGATTACATGCAGAGCTGCTGTACTCAGTGACACCAAGGCATTTGGCATGAATACGCATTTTATACAGCAACGAAGAAAACTTTTTCTGAAGCAAGTACCTTCCTCTGGGCATCTTCATCATGAGAAATGAGAGAAGGATTGTGGGAAAACACTGTTGTCATAGGCAACTTACCTTTTTTTGTCTTTTGAAAGTTTCTCTAATTTCCTTTTTCTTGTGTGAGACTACTCATAGATTTCACTTCAGGATATGGAAGTAAGTTGCAATCAGCAACAGATTATAGTAGAAATCTATTCTACATCACTTTCATATTTCTGCTTGCATTAATATGGAGAATAAAATTTCTCTCTCACACACGTATATGTATATATATACACACATATGTGCATATATATATACACATATACACACATCTATGCATATATGTATACACACATATGGACACATAATTTCACGAAGACATTGTGATTTTGATGATTTATATTGGTAGTTCCCATGTATGGGTGCTCATGATATGAAGGAGATAGATTTCTACTCCCAACATCGCCTTTACATCCAAAGTACTGATGTACTGATTTAGACACAAACGTCTCCCATTAGCTAAACTTTAAAGTCAAATTACTTTGAATTGAAGTTAATTGCAAAATTTAAAGATCAAGACCACGGTCAGTGTAATTTTCAAGAGAAATTAATCAGCAAATGGAATAAATATGAACAATATTCATTCTTAGGTGTTTACATAACCAGACCAATCTTTCAAGAAAATCAATTTAATAGTAGAATTTTAATAAGTTTAGCATGGGTTTTTGACAGTGCCGGTGCAAAAAGTGAAAGTGAGAGGTTCAGAACAAGCACAGAAAAACATATTTCTTTACCCAGAATTATGTGGAGATGCTTAGGATCAAATACAATACTCCCTCCATGGTATCTGATTTTGAAATCACAACTAATCTGAATCTAAGACTGCTACTTTCTAAACATGAAAACTAGTTCACTGAGTCACAATTTTCTCTCATTTATTTTTCTTCTTTTGGTCCTACCCAGATTGACTAATCCAGGGTAGTTGATTAGCTATCTCTGCTCATCATCTAATTGTAGCTACTGAGAAGAATATTCCTTGCCCAATTTTCAGTTCTCCGTTCTTAAAGGTAGATGATGCCACTGGCAAGCCATGTGAAGGATCCTTAAGGCATTTGGCATTTGGTCTCTAGGGGCATCTGTAGCTGCATTCATGTCAGAATACTATACTTGTAGGGTGCTTCATGGGATTTGGACACGAGTGTTAGCCATGTTCCCAGCTTACCTTTTATCTTTCTAATGCCAAGGTATGCACTCTTGCTTCCCCGAATTACACTGAGCTGTGTCTCTCTATTGCTCCCACAGAAAGAAAAAAGGAAGAAAGAATGAAAAACTAACACAGTTTCCATTTGCGACTATTCATATTACTTGCTTTCACTGGACTGAGATCTTTGAAGCTAGTGTGGTTATTATCAAAAGAAATATCTATGCTCTTTGCAATTTATTCAAAACTTACTACAAAGATACTATATGAAACACATTTTGCTAGGAGAGAATTGCCTTCAAGTTTACAAGGGTTGCCATGGACTCAGTAAATTCCTTTCTGATTTTGTAGGATCATCAACACCCTTTTGTAGATACTTTGTCATTTTTCAGTAATTCGCTCTTCCCTTCTAGAATTTGTCTATCAAGGACTTGCATGGAGGACTTCTACGGAGTTTGTCTCCAACTCCATTGACATAGCAAAATCATTGGTCTCACTTAGGTTACAGACTTTTTAGGATTATTTGGGAAGTAATTGATGGTGATGGGAAGCAGAGGCTTAAAGTCTGTCCCTGTCTGTCTCATGGTGTTGCCATGTTTCCCAAACTTCTTGAAGTCACCTTCTTTCTTGATTTGGAAACCAGGAACTTATGCCTATGCTTCCTCTGCTAAAAAAGAATCAAAATATCCAAGCAGTGTGGCGTGTGAACTGCTAAATCCATTGTATGCCAGTATCTTGAAAACATTCTGGAGTCAAATAGAGAACATGTTAAAGAAAGCTAAGGTTCTTGAAATCTCTTGCATGCATAAGTGCATCGTGGGAATATAGAATCTTTATGAGAGTGAATTATCATGTAGGTTCATGCTATTATTTCACAGAACTTGTTTTCTCGTAAACAGCATCTCTTAAGGTTTGTACTTGGTAGTGCATTCTTTGGGAAATGCCAGTCAGGGAGCCATGACTTTTTGTATTGATGTTTTCTTCTTTTTTTGAAACAGGGTCTCACTTTGTAGTCCAGGCTAGCCCTGAACTCATGATGGAACCCGTGTTGGCCTTGACCTCATAAAATCCTCCTGTCTCAGCCTCCAAGTGCTAGGATTACAGGCATGTGCCACCACTTCCAGCTTATGGGATGCTGGGAAAATGAACCCAGGGCCTTGTGCTTGCTAGGTAAGTACATTAGTTGCTGTACTACTTTTCTCTAGCCCCTGATGTGTTATTCTTGCCTGTAATTAGTGCTGATGGAACATGGGAGAGTCTCTTGTACAGAGTGGATGGACTTCACAAAGCCTTCTCTCTCTCTCTCTCTCTCTCTCTCTCTCTCTCTCTCTCTCTCTCTCTCTCTCGGTTAGAATTAGGTCCATGATAGTAGTTCCATGGCTACACTTAGATCTGTCTTGGAGGTGAGTTTCTCAGCATAGCAAGAGAAAACCGTGTCAGACATATCAGTTTTTGTTGAATTGTACTTCCAATGGTTTTCTGAAGGGGTGGAAGTTTCTATCTGTAATATATCTAGTTTGGGGTGACTTTTCAGATCTGGCTCAGGAAGGTATCACATGCATGTGCCAGTGGATCTGCATTAAACATCACACTAGTGTTTCCTGAACTCCAGTGAGCAATAATCACAATACATTTCAAACTTAAATCATAAACAGGAAAAAGTACTCTTAGAGAAAAAGCGTTTCGTATGCTGCTCTTCTTGGTCCTTATTCAAATATGATCATTGAAATGATTATTTTCCCCATTTTATTGATATGTATAAGTGCAAAATTTAAGGTTTACAATGAAGTTTAGCATTTTGTGCGTGTACGTGTCTTGTCAAGGTGACAAGGACTTTCCCACTCTCCTTTATGTCTAGTCTTTCTATGGAAAAATGCATCTTCAGATTTCTCATTCCTCTACATGTCATTCAATTTCAAACAAACGTATTTATTTAGATGTATTTGACCACTAATAAACAACCAACTCATCTGTGTATTAAGTTCCACAAGTTATATTCTGTTTCTGCAGTTGACAACTATTATTGTGTACCCATGAGGTTTGCAAGACACTCTTCTGGGCAGTGAAAATGTAGTGGTAATAAGGACAAATAAAGCCCTTGATTTCACAAAGAAAGGGACAGCATAAAAGCAAGGAGATGTCGCAAAATAATAAGTCTCAGTCAGAAAGAAAAATAGCGGAAGGATGCTGTAGTCTACAGGCTATTTTATAATATTTATTTCATGTCAGAAAGATGTCTCTGAGGAGGGGAATTGGAGCCATATCTGAATGACAAGGAGTCAGGCGTGGGAAGGTCGGAAGGAAGACCCTTGCAGAGAGAATGCTCGGCTAGTGTCAAAGCCCCGTGGTGAGAGTGAGTATTCTGGCTTAGATCATGTGCTCAAAGGTGGAGCTTTGGATCATGGGGCCCTATATCCATCAGTGGATCCATCCATTGACTGTGCTGTTAACACGTGGGTCCCAGGTGGAGGTGGTAGGTCACTAGGGGCATGCTTTTGGAGGCTATGCTTGTTGTGGCTCTTTCCCTGTTCTCTGCCTCCTGGCTAGCACCAGACGAACACTTTTGTTCCATCGTGTGCCCTGCCATGCTGCTTCTGCCTTCAAGAGAGGAGAGAAGGACTGGACCCGCTGACGCTGTAAAGCAAAATAAACCTCTCCTCCTTTGTGCCAGGAGGTCAAGTGTTTTTTCTTAGCAACGGGAAAGCTGACCAATGCAATGAGGCTGTGAAACAAGAAGTAAGGGCAGTGGAGCAAGAGAAAAGTGGACAAAGGGAAGAATGGAAAGAGGAATTTCATGACGTCAGGAGCAGTCAAGTCATAATAGGGCCATGGTGGTCCTTGTATGGTCTGTGAGTTAAAGTCCAGATTCATAAAAAGCTGCAGAACAATTTTCATCAGAGAAGGGATGTGATCTGAGTTATAGTTCACAACACACGACTTCCCTTGCCAACCAGAGCTACCTCTCTGTTTTTAGGCCCCAACCAGCGATAGGAAGGGCAAAAGAAATCGTGACTTGCATGACCAAGTCTTCCAGTTTCTTGTTTAAACATGGTGCTTCCTTGGCCTTTGCTGACAGTCACCAGACTCCATGTGAATAAATAGAAAAGGATATTGAACAGGGTGTTCGGTAAAATATCCTGCGTCCTTTATGTCTGATATGTGTCCCAAGGATAATAGCGTACGTTCGTGAAGCAAGGCAGATGTGTCTTGATTCCAATCTAGAGAGGTGCTTTGAGAAATACTAGGCAGATTCACAGCATGAAAGCTGAATACCACGTTACGGACATTTGCTGGAGAAGATCATTTATTCAAGCAAAGAAAATGAAAATGAGGATCCTAATGTCAATTCCAGTTTGTTTGACATCTGTGTCACCGACTACTATTATTTTCTGCTATTTCTCTTTGGTGCTGAAATTTGTCTTTCTAAAATGGCGACCCAAGTTTCATACAACCTATAATTTAGAAATGTTCTATGCTGTAAATTGTACTTTGCTTTCAGTAAAAGCCTTTACGTGTCAAGTAGCAAAACAAGAATGTCACGAAAGAAGGTGAAGTTCCCCATGAAAGAAAGAGAAATTGTGTAGAAACCAGCTAATGTATAGTGCAGGAAACAAAGGAGAGGCTGATATGAGCATGTGTATCAACGTGCACTTATGACACAGTGATTTTCAAATGATAGAGAAACATTTGTGAGCCTATGTTGTCACAGCGGAATTGTTCCAAAGGACACTGCTTTCAGAAGGTCAGAGTCCCTCAGCTGCTCAATCAGTGTGTTGAGAATTGGACTTTTATCTCCTGGCTCCTTTGTAGCTCTGACATCATGTCCTTTTTGTTTTGCTATTATGGAAACATCCCTGAGGCCAATGCTGTTGCTGGCCTTACTGAGACACTTACCTTCTCCCCTTAATAATGATAATAATAATAATGAGAATAATAGCTACTGTTTTTAGAGTGTTAAGCTGTTTTCATCATAATTTTTTCCCTAATCTTCAAGAGTTCAGTAAGGCAGGACATGGGATGAATTTCCAAGTGAAAAGAAGGAATGGACTTCCATTTAGTGACAGTAGAAGCCAGTTCAGGGAGAGATAAGAAGACCAGGGCTTGAAGATAACACTCCTCCTTTTCCTCACTGCAGAGATGGCCAAGTGGTTCCAGCTCAGAAATCTCTATAGCGGCTTTGCTAATATTAAACAGAAAAGTGAGTTCTTACTGTCATCTGAAATAGGAAACTTCAAACCATCTGGTCCTATTTAGCTTGCCATACACTGTCCGTCTAGCCAGAAATGGACTCTTGCAACTTTCAGGTAGCCCATGTATAACAGGTTCCCTATGAACAGAAGATATTCAAGCTTAATTATTTCCCAACATTCGTGATTTGCATAGAATCCTCTGGTATGTTAAGCTCTTCTCTGTTGCCTCCCCACTCTAGTAAAGTCAGTTGAGGTTTTCACTTCTGGTGACGCTACATTTCCCTTTTATGGAAGTACTTGGTGCCCAAGCCCTTATCACTAGAGTTCCTAAGAGCCAAATTTGAAAAGCGAGAAGGGCAGTTGTTATCCCTACTGGGGGGAAGCTGTGTTTTCATCTCTATATGCTTTTTATTTGAGAAGAAGACTCCAGAAGTTAGGCAAGGTGTAACTCTTTCGTTTTTGTCCCTGTGATATTAGAAATTTGAGGAAACACAATGATGAGGCTTTCAGAGCCAAATTGCAATCGTGTCCTGTCACAGATGCACTGGAACACAACAGAAATACTGAAACCTTTACTCAACATAACAACGGCTTACTTTCAATCTAATCCTGACTACTTAATTTCAGTATCTTTCGGAAAAGCAATATAACTTTCCCTGTGAGAAAAGTGTGCATATTGCCAACGAGAGGTTTGATGTGTACCAATATTTAAAAGCCACAATCCTCAGCAAAGCCTCTGTTGGTATTGAAATCAATATCTTCGTTCTTGTTGACACACAGACAATTCCCTTTTATCTCTCAAACCACAGTTGTTCATTACAATGTCTCTATCTTGTCTCTGTGCCTCAATGCTTATGTATATACGACTTTTTGCTGAAGAAACTATGGAACTTTACATTTAGATTACAAACTTGGTGTCTATTACGGAAGTGCTCAGCAATAATTTAGCATGGAATAAATAGCACTCATCAAGATAGCCTCCTTAGATTTCATTCATATGATAGACATTACATAGAACTAATTCTACACTTTGTCCCTAAAAAGTGTTAAGACTCTTTGACGCTGCAAATTGTATTTGTGGAAGTGATTGAACTTAGTGCAATGTTCTGAGACCATGCAGTGTCCAATTCTCAAAGGTGAAGTGAACACAATATCTTTGGGATCATTACTCAGGCCTCCCTGCCAGCAGCTTAATTCTGGCCTGAAAACTAACAAACCCAGCTCAGTCTCTTCTTCTCCACAGCTTCTCTGGCACTCTATTGGCTCCCTGAGTTACAGAAATGAGCCAGTGGCCAGGAGACTGATCAAAACCCACCTGGTGGATGGTATGGTCAAATTTCTGCACACATGTGAACTGACACGGATAGGAAGCCACATGATGTTGTGGAGGAATGTGTTGTGTTATTATGTCTTCTTAGGGGTCAAGTCTCAGTTTTGCTACTTATTGGCTCAATTTTTGTGCTAATTTGTCTTCTCTGCAGTAACCTCATTTATAAAATGGCTAGAGCTGTTATAAGAGTTAAATGCTATAACATGTGAGAGCACTTCAACTGGCTACGCAGAACCCACTAGGCACTTAACATACATCAACGTGGCCTCACCCATCACCGTAGTTTGAGTGTTGAATGTGCCCCAATGGTATATGTGTTAAAAGTTTAGTCCCTAGCTTGGAGATGATAGAACTTTTAAGAAATGGGGCACAGTAAGAGGTCCTCAGATTATTGGGGGAATGTCCCCAAAGGAGGCTGCAGAACTTCTGTCATGTCTCTTTGCTTCCTGGCTAAAGATATGATTGGGTTATTCTGACATGTGCTGTTTACCATTGATGTCTGACATCCTTCCCAATGCCCAGAGTAATAATGTTGCCTGATCTTGGACAGGGACCTCCAGAACTGAGAGGTAAATGAATCATGTTGATTACCTCAGGTCTTTCATTGTGGTAATGGACAGCTAACTGCAACATTCATTGATTAGGTTTAATACCATTTGTCCTCCTTATCTCAAGACAAATGCCCTCACTGGTCTCTGAGAAATTTCTAGGTAACCCAGTTGGAAACCCACTAAGGTAGCATGTGAAAGTGATTTATAAAGTCCTACAAAGATGTCAGCTGTGACTTTTAGGGTAGGTGAGAATGAGGTGTTTCTGTTTGTTTATTTTGGTATAGGCGTTGAGCCTAGGGCCTTCATACTGGGCTACATCTCCAGCCCATTCATATTTTTAATTTTGAGGCAGAGTCTCACAAATTCACTAAGTTGCCCAGGCTGGGCTTGAAATCATGATCCTCCTACTTCTTCCTCCCAGAACGCTAGGAGTAGTGTGGAAGAATAGGGAGTTGCTTCGGAGAGAGTTTGTTTTGAGAGGGACCAGAAAAGAATGCTGTGAGCATGACTGGAGTCATAGGCTTTTATGTGGTGGCACAGATCACCTAACACACAATGGTCCTATATTTGTTTTAGTGCGTTTCTCTTGCCATCTTGACATTTTTAAATAGTTTTTCAAACAAAGTGTCCCATGCTGTCATTTAGATTTAGGTTCCACAAATTATGTAAGTGGTCCCATCTATGGGAATATAGATTTTATGGAATTCTTGCTCCTTGATTTTTCTCCACTCTGATGAGCGAGGACCAACGTGTGGCAGGTCTCTGCAGGGATATGTGATTCTACCTAGGGTCCTCCTTCTTGGAACTCATGACCATTGTATGTGGGTTCTGTCCTTTCTGCTTCTCATCTCACTGGCACTTGTTCCACATCTAAATTGAGCCTTCTCCAAAGACATTTAGTCACCCAGTGTGGGCAAAGTAAATAGAACATCGGGACATTGGAACAGACACACTGTTATTATTCATTATCATTTTGCTACCCCAAATCAGGACATGTCCTCCAATCTGGGTCTCAGGAGACATTTTGAGTGCCATGGAATATTTTAACATTTTGTATCTTAGTTACTTTATCATTGGTGTGACTCAATACCCAACATCCACAAATTTAGGGAAGAAAAGGTTGATTTTTAGCTCACTGTAGCAGAAGGTCACAGTCCACTCAGGGGCGGTGGGCAGCAATGGAAGCACACAGCAGAGGCAGAGGTGGAGGCAGCTCCTCACCACATCACAAACCGGAAGCCAAGTCCCATCAAGTCCAGTCTCTCCCCAGAGTATAAAGCTCTAACAAACTTTCTTCTTCCTCTCTGTTGTACAGTTAGGCCTCCCACAACCGGTGGGTATTCTTCCCTTATTTGCTGCCCCATAAATCATGCGCACTCCAAACTAGGCTTGTTCCTAGCTGCCTAAACCAGGCTAGTTTTTAACTGCCTCAAGATGCCATAATCTATTCAGTGGTAACACTCCTTGTCAACTTGACAACCAGAAACATCTCCTTGAACCATACTTATTTCCCAAGTCGAATAGCCAAATTAGCAATTATGCCTAACATCACACAACTGCACAGAATCCATATGGAAACACAATAAATTCCTTCCCACAAGAGACAACAGAAACTCTCTTAAAAGTGAAAGACCTCCAACATACGAAGACATAGGATAACCATTCTCATTTCAAAAGGGTAGAACAGGAGGATAGAAAAGAATCAGACCAAAGCAAAGTCTAAACCCAGCAAGGGAAGGGTTAAATCCTGTAGCTCCATGTCCAGTAACCAGTGTAAACAGTGCAGGGGTATGGACTCCAAAAGTCTTGGCTGGCCTCACACCTGTAGCATTGCTGCAGGCTGCAACCTCCATATTCTCACCTTTGTTCTGGTTCTACTCAAGGCCTGTAGGTTTTCCTAGCTGACGATCCATGCTCCTGGCTTCCCCAAACTTTGGGCTCTTTATTGCACCCTACGTTTCTCCAGCACGACTTCCTGCACTGCCCAGACCTCTATCCTGGGTCCACTCATCATTTCTACTATCAGAGATACCACCTGCACGAGCTCCACTGCCAAGAGACCCACACATCTGCTTGGACAGCTTCCATTACTTTCCTTGTCCCACTCTCCCCACTCTTCTGGAGACAAGCCTCCCTCAGCCTGCCAAGCATTCAAGTGCTCACCTGCGCCTTCCTCCCTGAGGGCTTGGGTTTTTGCTCTGATAGAAAATGCGTGGCAACTTTTCCTTTCTGGTATGGTAACATGACTTAACATTTGTTCCAGTGTGGTTTTAGACTGCCCTAATAAAGGCGGATTAAATAATGGAACCTGAGTGGTTTCAGAGCAGACATGAAAACATGAAACTAGCCACAGGAGACTGAGGTATTTATTCATTCCATCAAAAAACACGTACTGAACACCAACCTTACACCTGAGGTGGCAGCCATCCTAGCAGCATATGGATGCAGGCCTCGCTGCCAGCCTCCCACAGACCTCAGACTGTGGTCTCTTATGTGCACCTCCCCGAATTCTGAATGATTATTTATTTTACAGCTCAGCCTGCCTGGCCCACAGGCATGTCTCAACCATTATTCTTTGTGTATTTGTGGTGCTGTTGGATGTGATAAGGTTTGAATTAGTGGACTGCGTGTAATGTGGATTGCTCTCCCTGAAGTGGTTGGGACTCATCCAATCTACCGAGGATCTAAACCAAAAGGCTGAGTCGGAAAGAACTCTTGTTGCTCAATTGCCCGGACAGGGGAATCCATCTTTTCTGGTCTTTGGAGTTGGACTGAAACAATGGCTCTACTCAGTTTGGACACTGACCACTTTCACATTGAAATTTGCATCCTTGGTTCTTCTGTTTGTCAAGGCCTTTAGTCTTGGACTAAAAATACATGACATGTCTCTGGGTTTTGCATGTTGAGACTGGGGGCTTCTCATCCTTTCTCAGGGTGTGAATGAATTCCTTGTACACATCTCTTTTCTTCTCCCTGTATGAAGCCTATTAGTATCGTCTCTCTGGAGGGCACTGTTATAGGACTCTCTTACCTGGAATAAGTTCTCCTGCTCAGCTGCATGTGCTCCCACCAACTATGTCCTGCAGTAGTGTCCAGTTTCCTCCAGCTTGGCTGTCTTTCCTTGTGCCTGCTGTTCCCACCATATGGTCAATCACAGGCATGGCCAGTTCTGCTGTAGCTCCTCTGATCTCTGGGCTCACAGGGCGTGGTCCCTCTATGTTTGTTGTCCTTGAAATAGGTCCTGGTGATTTCAGAAGAAAAGGAGTACATGAAAAATATAGAAACAACTTCAGAATAAGGGAGTAGAAAAGGACACCATATGGGAGTAAATCTAGGTGTCCACTACCTGAGTTCTAAATCCCCAAGCTAGTCCAAAGTGTTAGTGTGCTTTATTATATCTCTGATTTGGTTGACCATGTTCTTACATGGACAAGGAGGACTTCGGTTGAGCACAGGTGTCTCAAGGCCATGGACTATAGCAGTGAGAGAGGCCACGCAAATCAATGCTGTGTACTGGGAATGAAGAAAAGAGCCTCAGAAATCCTTGAGTAAAGCAAAGCCAGCTGCAGTCTGTGAAGGGAGTGACAGAATCCAGGCATGTGGGACATATCCTACGGAGGCTGGCTGCTACCACTCAGCCCCAATGGAGAGTGGACTTGAAAGCTCAGATTGACCCCTCTGTGACTATTCAGAACCCAGCAATCGTGATTCACATACAAAATCATATATTTTAAAATATTTTTTTCAGCTTTAACCAGTGAGCCTGTGAACTAAAGAAAGTTCCCCAAGAGTTACTTTTTGGGGTGATCTCTGGTTTCTGAATCCACTGATGAGCACATCACTTCCATAATATAATAAGTTAGCAAACATGAGAATTTTGATGGCCACTGAGCTCTGAACCATACATAGCACTCTCCCTTTCCTTGAACTTGAATGTTTATAATGAAATGACTGGAAAGAGGATTCTACATCAAAACGTTCAATGCCTTGTTGAGAGAAAGACAAGAAAACTGTGATAACTGTGGGAACTTTTCTCTGGCCTGTACCCGAAGTGTTCAAAAGTGGAAGACATTGCATGTGATGTGGGAGTTGAAGTTCATCTTACACACAGCATCTTGTTTCTACCTTGAAGGCATTTCTGTTTGGTATGGTAATTTGCTACAACTCATCACGAAGACTGCAGCTATTGATAAATTGATGTTTTAAAAGTCAAACTGGGTAATTTTTGCAGTGAAAAAGAGAAGAGCTTGGTCGATGTACACCAGTTAGGGGGACAGACCACCTTAAGGCTTCACCTCACAGTTGACAGTAGAAGGGCTCTCTGGTTCTGTCCTCGAGATGACCTACAGGGAACAGACGTGGGAAGCACAGTGAAATCCAAACTATCACTGAACAGAAATCCCTCTCAGGATAGGAGTGTGGGAAGGGTAGAGGAAAATATAGGCAGACATTCCAATACTTACTGTAGTATGTGGTAACATTGGCGCTGAGTGTATGAACAAACTAAAATAGGAGGAATAAGGTACACTAAATGTAAGTAGATAAAACCCTTTTAATAACATGGTTTTATTTTCTCCTTTTAAATACCTAGTACTGATTTCAAGAAAAGACACTTGGTGTAGCTTCTTTGCAATAAAAGAATATTTTTCACATTTTCTGGGTATTGGTTTAAAAAAATCACACTTTTTGTTCCTTTTGTTATGTACCATTGAAGGTATTTCTCACTGCAGATTAGCCATCTGTCATGTGCTGTTAATGTATTTTTTTCATAATAGGCATAGTAATAAAGGATCACACTCCTTTGCCTTAGGCCCCTTATGGGGGAATAAAACTAAAATATTGAGCATTTTAGAAACTTTAACTATTGAGGCTCCTTGATTTTAAGAGGTCAGGTTCTTTTTCTCTGTAGATGGAAATCATGTGGGGGCATCTTTTCAACATGCCAGATATGGAGTGCACATTTGGGAGGGCATGAAGGAAAACAACTGTCTGTAAGAGGTTCGGGACAAGGGACAGGATTTGGGGATCTCTATTCTTCTGTTCCCACTGTGGTGTATGACATAGAAAATGGGTTTCCTTCAGGTTTGTTGAGTGACTTGATGGTCTTTCTGCTATAATTTACCTTTACCTACAGTACTCTATTTCTGGGCTAATTCTGAAGATTGAGGACGTGCACCATTCATAGGGGAGCCTGGGGCCAGCACTCTCCCAGGTTCGCTGAAAGAGAAATGGTAGTGGGTAGTCCAAGCCAGGCTCACCCCACACGACACTACTTGCTTAGAATTGCACTGTTATTAATACTTTGCGGAAATATGCAATTCATTAAAATGAAAGTTATCCAATCAAAGTAGATGTTTCCTCGGTGTCCTCTGCGTCTCCAATGTTTCTGACTGCACTGCTGAGGGTACTGTTGGTGGCGAAGGCCGGAGGTTTTCCTACAACTCCAGACACAGAGGGAGATTCAGGGACTTGGACCCTGGGTTTGGAGCTGGCCTTCCTGCTTCTGTATGCTATCATTTGTCTCTCTGGAGTGTCAGCTTCCTCCCTGTGAGTGGGACCAGCAATAGCAGTCATTTTTCTGGGCCAGCTGTGAGTACTGCTTGTCTGCTGGGAAGCTGTCCTTTCCTCTCACTGGTGTTCTTGGGTCCACCCTCCCCACCCTATTGACTCACCTTTGTCCCAGAAGCCTATTTAGGATAGATTCTGTCAATGGGACCCTGGGCCTCCTAGCAGGAGTGGGCTTGGCTGTCGGGCCACAAGTTGATGCAAGGAAGGCAGGGCAGGTTGGCAGTGGAGACTTGACAGTCAAGCTCCCTCCCTCAAGTTG
Source organism: Ctenodactylus gundi (assembly GCA_004027205.1). Taxonomy (NCBI): domain Eukaryota; kingdom Metazoa; phylum Chordata; class Mammalia; order Rodentia; family Ctenodactylidae; genus Ctenodactylus; species Ctenodactylus gundi. The sequence continues at coordinate 597,659 of PVKB01000337.1, forward strand.
CCCTGGGCTCATTAAGTCACTTCACAGAGGTCTCTGCTCCTCTCAACACTGTGTTTGACCTGGCTAGGGTTAGGGGTTAGGTGTTGGCGGTTAGGGTTAGCATTAGGTTAAGGGTTAGGTTGGGGTTAGGTTTAGGATTAGGGTATGGGTTAGGGTACTTGTAGGGTTAGGATTAGCGATGGGGAACCCAAGCAGGGAGCCTTTCTTCAGAGTTCTTCCCTTGGCCTCTGCTCACTAACCTGTAAGTCCAAGTTCTCTGTTTTTCCCTCTGTTATCTCTTGGATCCTGGGCCTCCTGGGTGTATTTGCTGGCTTGACTATTGTACCTCCTCCTGGAAATTTTCCAAAAATGAGTGAAGTTTCCCTCTGCGCTCATTTGTGTGGGTGTCACTTCTGGGTGTCCCTCATTTTCAGGGCTCTTCTCCACACCCTGTCATGGCACTCATGGGGGCAGAGCTTCACCCTGGATGTGGGTTTCCTCTTTCCAGGGAACCAGTGTTTGGGCTCCTCCCCTACCCCCTTCCCTCCTCCCCTGGCAGGGCCTGGCCTAGGGAAACCTCCCAG